>JAPQVY010000144.1:19172500-19772500 GCA_028535165.1 Quercus tomentella
CTCTCTCTCGCTTTTTTTTTTTTTTTTTTTTTTAAATTTTACCTGAATCGGATTCTTAGGTTAGAAGTGTTAATGGTTAGGCTTAGGGGTGCCGGTTAGGGTTGGGCTGGGAAGGCCTGGTAAGGGTTGGCTGAGCTTAAAGTATTATATATAACTAAAATTTTTAATTATTTTTTGGGCCAAGGGGGGCTTAGGCCCCCTTGGGCTCCCTACTAAGTCCGTCCCTGCTTCTTTGGGATATGTCAGAGTGTGAGAACATCTTTGGTGGGAGATATGATTGGGGTTGAATATTGAAGAAAGTGAAATTAGGGATTAGGCTTTAAAATAATAATAAAAAAAAAATCTAAAAGTGGGACTGTGGGAGTGTTTTTTGGTGGGATTTCCTTAAAAAAAAAAATTCTAATTGTGAGATTTTGGGAATATTTTTTGGTGGGAGTCTTTTTATTATTATTATTTTAATTATGAACGTAGGAGTGTTTTATGGTTTTGGAGGGTTTGGAATATTTTGGTGGGAGTTTTGGAGGGTTTAGAATTCTTACGCCTAAAAAATCTCCTTGTTGTAGCATTTTAATAGAAGTGTATATAAAATCGCTTCAAAATCCAAATAAATTAGCAACGTTCACCCCATCTACTACTGCATTATTCTTCTTTTAGTAGTGTTTTATGAAAACGTTACAGTATCACTATCTATTGAAGCGTTTGTCACAAAAGCTGCAAGCCAAACACTGCAAAAGTCCACTCTTTTTTTTTTTTTCTTTTTTTTTTTTTTGTAGATAATTTTCCCATGCCTACAAAAGGTACTGTCTAGGATTGCCAAAAAGTTCAAAACATCCAAACACAAAAAAGAACAAAAATCTATATTTGATGATAAGAAACAAAGTTGTTGACATGAGTTTACCTGGGATGCTCGTTTTTGTTAGGTTCTAAAGACTTAGGATCTTATGTATTTAGAACTCTAATGTGTATTATTGGTAAACCATGATCAAAACAAGATGTTTAGTCGTGTTTAGACTTGCTCAAAGTTGTATCATTTATGTAAAGTTGGATTTAAGTTGATGCAGATTTAATAGTGCATTTTGGCCTGGTTCGATCGATCAAAGTTTAGGCTCGATCAATCGAAATTCGGGCAAAATGCATTTTCTACAAAATTCCAACTCAGCCCTAGTTCATTTAAAACGTTTAGGGTTTTGTGTTTTTGCCCTAGGTATATAAGGCAAACCCTAGCCACGTTTTAGAGTTGCTCACATTGCTGTTTGTGTAAATCTCTTGTGAGATCTGTGAGGAGCTTTCCTTTACACAAGCTTAGGATTATCAAGAAGGAGATTCGTTCAAGAACTTGATGATCATTTAGTTGCTACTATAAGAACTTAAAGAAACACAAGCGAGTGTGCTTGTACTTGCTAGAGAATCCAAGAAAGAAGGAGTTCGTGGTCTCAGAGCTTGCACGTGGTCATGTCAGTAAGTTTCTACTGGTGGGTAGCAATAGGATGTTAGTGGTCTAAGTCCTATTGTAAAACTTCGATTCTTTCATAGTGGATTCAGGTTTACCTTGAGGATAGTTAGGTTAAATCCTTCACAGGTTTTTACCGGTTTGGTTTCCTGGGTGATCATATCATTGTCTTTTTTATCTTTCCGCTGCTATGCATGATATGATTGTTTGATTGTGATAACCTAGATCCGAAATTTGGACTAAGTAATAACTTGGCTAATTAACTAGGTTAATCCAGTTATGTTTTAAGGGGTCTAAAAACTTACAAGTGGTATCAGAGCGAGTTGCTCTCTTGTTGTTGATCTTTTGATCACTGAGCTGCTCCTTGACCCCTGTTGTTATGGATTCTTGGAAAATCTTTTTGCTTATTTATCAACTTGCTTACTTGTTGTATTTATCTCTTGTTGCTTTTGTTAAATCTTTCCTTGAACTTCTTGGTCTTATCACATGTGATAATAATTACTTGTGTTATACTGCCTTAACCGCCTTAAAGGCACGTGATTCTTGTCTTTGGTATTTGGATAGTGATTGTTCCAGGCATATGACAGGAAACAAAGGATTATTCAAGACTCTCTTTGAAGGAAAGATTGAGACAGTCACTTTCGAAGATGGAAGCAAATCTGTGATCAGAGGCATTGGAACTGTGGACATTCCAGGGTTAACAGTCTTTGAAGATGTTTGGTATGTTGATGGACTGAAGGCAAATTTACTCAGCATCAGTCAGATTTGTGACAATGGATTGAATGTTCTCTTCACTAAGTATGAATGTGAGATACTTGATGGAGGAGGTGACTATATGTGTGTTGGTGTGAGGACAGCTGACAACTGTTATGGTTTAACACCAAGTATAAGCAACAAGTGCTTTAGTGCAAAGATTAATCAAGTTCATTTGTGGCATCAACGGTTGGGGCATGCAAGCCATAAGCAGTTAGAAAAGATTTCCAAATGTGATGCAGTTGTTGGTTTACCTAAGTTTGAGAAGATAGATAAGTGCATATGTGGACCATGTCAGATAGGTAAACAGATAAAATCTAAACATCTGTCTGTAGCGAGTGTTCAAACTTCAAGACCTCTAGAGTTACTGTACATTGATCTTATAGGTCCTGCCAGAGTTCAGAGTTTAGGTGGAAAGAAATATATTCTAGTGGTTGTGGATGACTTTACTAGATATACTTGGGTTGTGCTTTTGAAAGATAAAGCTGAGGCTCCTGAGAAGATGATATATCTGTGCAAGAAATTGCAGGTTGAGAAAGATACTGTGATAGCCAGAATCACAAGTGACCATGGAAGAGAATTTGAGAATACCAAGCTGGCTACCTTCTGCAATGATCAAGGCACACACCAAGAGTTCTCTTCACCCAAGACACCTCAACAGAATGGAATAGTGGAACAGAAAAATAGGGTTGTTCAGGAGATGGCGCGTGTCATGCTACACAATAAAAAGTTGCCCAAATCCTTCTGGGGAGAAGCAGTTTGCCATACACTCAACCGGGTGTATTTCAGACCTGATTCCAAGAAGACTCCTTATGAACTCTGGATAGGAAAGAATTCGGTTGTTAAGTATTTCAGGATATTTGGTAGTGATTGTTACATTCTACGTGATAGAGAGAACCTAGAAAAATTTGATGCAAAAAGTGACAAGGGATATTTTCTAGGATACTCCTCTACTAGTAGAGCATATAGAGTGTATAATTTGAGAACCAAAACAGTTATGAAATCTTAAAATGTTGTGAGTAATGATGAAGTATGTTCAGAAGCACATTCAAAAAATACTGCTTTGGTTCAAGATAAGCCTATGGAGGTTGATGATTCACTTCCTGTTGATTATGTTGGGAAGCATAGTGATGAAGAGTTGATGGTGCTGAATGATGCAGTTTCTGTGCCATCAAGTCCGGAACCATCCACACCGGTTCATGAGACTCAACAAGTACAACATGAGTTTAGTCCTTCATCAGAACAGAAAGGTACCTCCACATCTCTAGTCAAAGGTCCTTCCTCTAGAGTAAGACTTAATCATCCCTCCATAAACATATTAGGAAGTTTGAATGATAACATGAAATTAAGATCAAAAGCCTTAAGTGTAATTACACACTCATGTTATCTGTCCCAATTTGAACCGAAAAAGGTAGATGAAGCACTTCAAGATGCTGATTGGGTAAACTCTATGCATGAAGAACTTCATCAATTTGTTCGGAATGATATGTGGGAATTAGTTCCTAGACCAAAGGGTGTAAATGTAATTGGAACTAAATGGATCTTTAAGAACAAGTCAGATGAACATGGCACTGTTATCAGAAATAAATCAAGACTTGTTGCTCAAGGTTACACACAAGTGGAAGGGATTGACTTCGATGAGACCTTTGCACCGGTAGCAAGATTGGAATCCATTAGGATACTTTTGGCTATAGCTAGTCATCTAAATTTCAAGCTATATCAAATGGATGTCAAAAGTGCTTTCTTGAATGGAATGTTGCAAGAAGAGGTATATGTTGAACAACCGAAGGGTTTTGTTGATCCTCACAGACCGGATGATGTGTATAAATTGAAGAGAGTCCTGTATGGTTTGAAACAAGCTCCACGGGCTTGGTATGACAGATTGACTGCATATCTCACTAAGCATGGATTCAAAAGGGGATCTGTAGACACTACTCTCTTCATAAGAAAGGATAAAAATAGTTTTGTTGTAACTCAAATTTATGTTGATGATATTGTTTTTGGTGCTACTAATGACTCTCTTGCTCATTCTTTTGCAGATGAAATGAAGGCTATGTTCGAAATGAGAATGGTTGGTGAACTAACTTATTTTTTGGGATTACAGGTGAAGCAAACGGATTTAGGAATCTACATCAACCAAGCAAAGTACGCAAGGAATCTAATCAAGAGATTTGGATTGGACAATGCTGCACATGCTAGAACACCAATGGCTGCCAATGCAAAATTAACAAATGATCCATCAGGTGAGTCTGTTGATGTTACATTATACAGAAGTATGATTGGATGCCTTTTGTATTTGACTGCTAGTCGGCCTGATATTGCCTTTAGTGTTGGTGTTTGTTCTAGATTTCAGTCTAATCCTAAAGTTTCACACTTGAATGCTGTCAAAAGAATCATTAAATATGTTGGTGGAACTTGTGATTATGGATTATTTTATAGTAAAGAGTCTAATCTGTCTCTTGCTAGTTTTTCTGATTCTGATTGGGCTGGTAATGCTGATGATAGAAAAAGTACCACCGGTGGGTGTTTTTATGTAAGAGCCAATCTTGTTACTTGGATGAGTAAAAAGAAAAATTCTGTGTCTTTGTCTACTGCAGAGGCAGAATATATTGCTGCTGGAAGTTGTTGCTCACAACTTCTTTGGATGAAAAAGGTTTTAACTGATTATGGGATATCCCAAGATACCATGGTTGTATACTGTGATAACTCTAGTACTATTGATATATCTAAGAACCCTGTTCAACATTCTAAGACTAAGCACATAGAGATTAGATATCACTTCATTAGGGATTTTGTTGAAAGAAAGATTGTGTGTCTTGAGTATATCCTTACTGAACGACAGAATGCAGACATCTTCACCAAACCTCTTGATAGAAGTAAGTTTGAGATACTTCGTCAAGTAATTGGTGTGATTCTGTGTTCCTGATCTGTCTTGGCTTTTTTGGTCCTTGTGCTTCGTTGCTATTCCTTGTGACCTTTGTTCTTTGTTTTTTTTTGTTTCTAGGATTTGCATTGTATAACATTCATACATTTCACTAGGTTGTTTTTGTTTATTTTTTTCAAATAATATAATAAAATAAAATAGGAGAAAAAGGAAGCAAATTGTGTTTTGCACTATTTTCTTGGTTTTTGAAAACAAGGTTGGTCAATTTATCTTCACATAGCATGTCTTTTGTACTTTGTTTAGCTTAGATGAGCTTACTTTTTGCACTCTACTAGTTGAAGCTTTGTAGTGCATGATGTGTAGGAAAGATGTTTATGGTTTTGATCATTTTGTCTTGATCTTGAAGTCACATGTCTTTGACTGTCGGACTTGAACCTTTAGAGAAAAGCATAAATAACCATCTCACCACTGTTCACTAGCCAATCATGAACACCTTAGTGCATATCGTAAGATTTTGTGCTCGAGAAAGTATAGCATATGCACAAAAAGATCATAAGGTGTAGCCTCGGTTTAAATGCTAAAATTGGTGTGTACATTATTGGACTTAAAGCTAAATCAAATAATTGCTAAAATTGGTGTGTACATTATCCCGGCTATTTTAATAAGTTTCTGAATAATTAAAATTTGTGTGTACAATATGAGGCAAAATCAAGAAACTTACATGATTGCAAGCTTATGATCTAGGAGATGTGAGAGTTATATGATGTAACTCTTTCGGTAAAAGTCTCTTTTAAATTCTATGTGATAAATTTTGTAGACTTTGTGTTTAATTGCTATACACATATCACATCACTTGTATCTCAAGTTTTTGCTAGTTGCACACACTACACAAGTTACTCTTTGCTAAACATTGTACATGTTAATGTGTGTGTCTTTGGTCTGACCAACCAAGTTTGCAAATACTTTGAGTTTTTATGCAAAATAATTTTGATGCTTGAAAATCTTATGGAAAATGCTTGAAAATCTTAATTTTGGAAAAAAATGGGTTTAAAACTTTGTTTTTGAAAAACATTACATCTAATACTCATGCATTTTGTTCATCAATTTCAATGCTTTGAGGTGTTTCTAAAATGTGTCCTTGTTATTTTCAAAAACTGTGTTTTTTTTTTTCAAAATTTTGTGAGCCTCTGTCTAATTCAATTGATCCAATCTGTTTTTCGATCAATCGAAATTGTTTTAAAATTTTTAAAGAAGCCTCTGTCTGTTTCAATTAATCGAAAGTCGTGAATCAGGTTTTTTTTTTTTAAAAGCAGAGTTTGACTTGTTCAAACTTACTTTTCAAAAAGTTTTTCAAACTTTTCTCTCTCTCCGAATTGGACAAGGCTCGCCCACAATTTTTTGTCGTTTTCCTCCGGATTTTTTGCAAGGTTTTCCTCTCTCTAAGCCGGTTAGTCTATTTTGCCCTTCCTTTTGCATTTTATTTCATGTTTTCATGCATTTTTACATGAATTTCATTGGTATTTTCGGAACTTTTCAATATTGGGGTTTTTGATGATTCAAGACACTTTTTCTAAAATTGATCATTGGGTTTTATTCCTATTATGTTATAATCATGATCTATGATGTTTAATTTGATCAATTTGGTGTTTTGTGGGAAATTGAAAATTCTAGGGCTTGTATTTATTCGAATTTGGGGTTTTTGTTCAAATTGGTTTCAATTGATGAAATTGGCTTGTTGAATTGATATAATTGATCATTATTTTCTGTATTCTATCTTGTGTAATGGTCAATTGGTCAATTTTTTTAAATTGAACAAGTGGTTTTTCAAATTTTTGGGGTTTTTTTTAGAAACTCTATGCTCAAGCCAATTTTGTGAACTTGAACTTAATTTGAACTTAATTGCACTGCATTAGAGCATGCATCATGACTTTTAAACTGTTCATGCATCATATAGATTTTTGTTCTATTTTGTTTTTTGTGCTAACTTGCAGTCTGCCTTTGGTTTTTATTTTTTTTGCTTTATGTCTTTGTCCTTATCCTAGCACCATGCCTAGGAAGACTAGAGCCCATAGGACCCCCTCCACTTCCTCTGAGTCTCCCTCTAGGAGTGAGGTGTTTAGGAATGACAAAAACCGAGAGGTCTATGAGAAATTGAACTGTAAAAGAAAGATTTCGGCTGAGCATTCTGTTGTTTTAGATGAGGTTGATCCGGCCATTAGGGCAAACCTTGAGAGTAGAGGTTGGTTGTCCCTGTTAGAGGTAGATCATCCACCCCCGACCGCCCTGATTAGAGAGTTCTTCTCGAATCTCTCTTGTCACGTCTATGATTCCAACACCCTTGTTAGGAGTTGGATACGAGGTGTTGAGTTCACCATTACCCCTCGGATAGTGGCTAAAGCTCTTGAGGTTCCGGTCGTTAGGGAACCTGTCTATCCCTATGATGAGTCTCCACCCTTAGATGATGTTATGTCATACATCACTGGGTCTTCTATCCAGTGGGGTTCTGATCCTCGAATCACGTCTACTAAGCTTACTGAGACTACCTATCTCTTCTTTAGGATAGCGTGTCATTCTTTGTGGCCTATATCTCATTTCCACACCATCCCTCTTGAGCGATGTGTGTTTTTGTACGCTTTTGTTTCCGGTGCTTCTATCAACTTTCCTCATCTGTTTCTTCGTTCTTTGAATGAAGTTAATAGGAGTTTTGTCGTAGCTCATGTTCTTATCCATCTTTTTTTCATTCATAGGATTTTGTTGTTTCTTGGTTTAGTTGATTTCCCTGCTGGTGAGCCCATTCATGTCATAGCTCCCATAGGTGCCACCTTCCATAGGCAGAGGGCTTCTCACTTGAGAGTTGGCACTACGCGACCTAGAGGTGTGTCATTTGGTGTTGTTCCCCCTCTTCCCTCTTCTATAGGTGTTGATACGGCTGAGGCGTCTGGTGCTGGTGCTACTGGTGCTGGTGCTGCTGATGCTCCACCGACTACTTCGAATGATTCAGACATTCGACGTACGTTGGATCATGTCTTGACCGTTCAGGCAGCTCATGGACAGATTTTGGTGGACGTGCTCGATGAGATCCGTGCTTTGCGCGCAGAGCTGGCACAGTTTCGACGATCCTCATCGCCACCTCCTTTTGATGATGGATTTTGATTGCCCTTTGGCATTCCGTCACAAAAAGGGGGGTGCATTTTGGATTTGAGCACTTGTAGAGTTTTTGTTTTCAGGGGGAGAGAATTTTTGTTTGTTGGAGCTTGTGGAGTTTAGATTGTATCTAGGTGCTTCACTTTGTATTTACCTTTTTAGCTCTTGTTTATTTTTGTTGGGCTATTCATGTTAGGGGGAGATACTTTTATTGTTTTATATGTTTCTTGTTTCACTGCTTATTGATTTATATTTATGAGTTTTTCATTGATATATGTCTTTATTTTGTGTTGAGTGAAATCAAGAAATTATTTTGTTTACTTGTATTTTCCACACATGCGGTTATGCATTTTGTTTAGTGTTTCAGGAAATATACAGGTTGATTCAATTAAGCTACTGTTTACACT
The DNA here is from genome assembly GCA_028535165.1 of Quercus tomentella. Taxonomy (NCBI): domain Eukaryota; kingdom Viridiplantae; phylum Streptophyta; class Magnoliopsida; order Fagales; family Fagaceae; genus Quercus; species Quercus tomentella. Next base: position 19,181,139 of record JAPQVY010000144.1, read on the forward strand.
TACAACTGATGGATAGTAGTTAGGATTGAATTTGTTTAATGAGCATTTTTTTGTAAAGGGCTTTTCTTTGTAAACTTTGAGCTTTAAGTTGTGTTTTGTCACGGATTGCCAAAGGGGGAGTTTGTTAGGTTCTAAAGACTTAGGATCTTATGTATTTAGAACTCTAATGTGTATTGTTGGCAAACCATGATCAAAACAAGATGTTTAGTCGTGTTTAGACTTGCTCAAAGTTGTATCATTTATATAAAGTTGGATTTAAGTTGATGCAGATTTAATAGTGCATTTCGGCCTGGTTCGATCGATTGAAGCTTAGGCTCGATCAATCGAAATTCGGGCAGAATGCGTTTTCTGCAGAATTCCAACTCAGCCCTAGTTCATTTAAAACGTTTAGGGTTTTGTGTTTTTGCCCTAGGTATATAAGGCAAACCCTAGCCATGTTTTAGAGTTGCTCATATTGCTGTTTGTGTAAATCTTTTGTGAGATCTGTGAGGAGCTTTCCTTTACACAAGCTTAGGATAATCAAGAAGGGGATTCGTTCAAGAACTTGATGATCATTCAGTTGATGCCATAAGAACTTAAAGAAACACAAGCGGGTGTGCTTGTACTTGCTGGAGAATCCAAGAAAGAAGGAGTCTGTGGTCTCGGAGCTTGCACGTGGTCGTGTCAGTAAGTTTCTACTGGTGGCTAGCAATAGGATGTTAGTGGTCTAAGTCCTATTGTAAAACTTCGATTCTTTCATAGTGGATTCAGGTTTACCTTGAGGATAGTTAGGTTAAATCCTCCCTAGGTTTTTACCTGTTTGGTTTCCTGGGTGATCATATCATTGTCTTTTTTATCTTTCCGCTACTATGCGTGATATGATTGTTTGATTGTGACAACCTAGATCTGAAATTTGGACTAAGTAATAACTTGGCTAATTAACTAGGTTAATCCAGTTGTGTTTTAAGGGTCTAAAAACTCATAGTTTTGATACCACTGATGATAAGGCTAATAACAACAGTACCAGTGGTGACCAAAGCATCTATAGCCAACTTGGCTACCCTAACAAGTGTGGTGATTTAGAAATTCCATATTCATTTGGCTTGAATGAAGGCTGTTACCTAGATGAGACATTTCTCATCACTTGTAACAACAATAAAGTAGCAATATCAAATAATGTTACTGTTAAAAACATATCCATTGAGGATTGTAAGATGTGTGTCTTGCATCTTGTAACTTGAGACTATTACAATCAAACTAGTAAATATGTGAAAGGCAGCAAAATGGTGTTTTATGCAACCATGAACACCATTTCCAAGCCCAAAAATAAGATTACTGTTGGCTGTGACACTTTGCAAAGCTTGAGTTCCTAAACAGAGTGTACTTTAGTGGGTGCATGGCTGATTGAAGAAGCCTTAGCAATGTAGTCAATGGGTCATACTCTAGCATTAAGTGTTGCGAGATAGCGATTCCTGATGGATTAAAATATACGTGTGTGGAGCTATACAGCTTTATGAATCACACAGATGTATAGGGCTTCAATCCCTGCAGCTATGCTTTTGTTGTAGAACAAGGTCAATTCAATTTCTCCTCTAATTATCTCAAAAATATTCCAGACGAAACTTTCCCAATGATGTTTGACTGGGCAATTGGGAATGGGACATGTGAGAAGCAACTCAAAACAAAACAAAATTTGCATGTAAGGAGAAAAGTAAATGCTACTGACCTACACAAAATTGATTCTATTATAGTAGCCACAAAATGCTACAAAATGTTTTGCAGCGTTTTTTTATAGCGCTTTTCCAACTGCTACAAGAGATGCATAACAATTTCCACATTGTTATGCTTTTCGAAAGCGTTGCAGTAAAGTTTTTGCTTTGCATCATTTTCTTTGCAATGTTTATGAAATGTTACAACAAAAAACAAATTTGTAATGGTTTTTGACAAACACTGCAATAAAGTATGTATTGCAGCATTTTTCAAAATGCTACTAAAAGTTTCTAAATTTAAAAAAAAAAAAAAATTTATAAAAGCATTTTTCCCAATAATTGATTTTTAACAAATTAGCATTTATTTTAGTAATTTGGTTGCAAATACTAGCGTATATTTAAATTGCAAATGCACAATGCTCCAAATATTAAAGAGTACACATGAAAATAAATTGCCATTTATTCAAATAATGTGATTACACCACCAAGTTTCACCAATACTCTATAAGTACAAATATCAATGTTGTGAAATTTAACAATAAAATTTACATTTGTTACAAAATAATGATTTTTGTTTCACACCTAATGATTGTTGCTCCAAACTACTACTAATGTTTCTTACCTACAACACAAATTACAATAATAAAAATTAGTAATGTCATTTACAAAATTTATAATGCCTTTATCACAACTTCAAAAAAAATCATGAAACATATGAAAGAGTACTACCTTTGGTATATAAACTAAAATCATACCATACAAAGTTGTTTCATCAATCACTTTTAGTCCTAAATCCCAATTACCACAAGGTCATTACCAGCTATTTATTTCAAATAACACATAATTTTAAAAAAATGAATCCCAATTTACAAAGCATGAAGTGAAATTACAAAATAAAATCAATAAAACCTAGATCTCCACAAAATTCACTTCCAAAAATACACACATAATTTCCTAATTATTCAATAAATAAAAAAATTACCTCACTCAACAAAATTAAAACCACAAAAAATAGGGAGAGATTGTGACAAACCATAGATAACTTATTGTCTTCTCTCTCATATAATATAAAATTTATAATTAGCAAATAGGAGAGAGAGAGAGAGAGAGAGAGAGAGAGAGAGAGAGAGATGAGGAAGGACGAGGAAGGGACAAGTTGGGGCGGAGGCAATCTCTTTTCTTAGGGACAATGCTAATGTGGGAAGACATGCAGTAGTGGTGGAGGTGGGCAATGACGGTAGTGTGTGGGAATCAAGAGGTCCAAAACAGTAGATGAAAACCAAATAGAGCAATTCATTAACGAAGTGGTTGTTCTCTTCCAAATCAACCATAGGAATGTGATCAAATTATTGGGTTGTTGTTTAGAGACGCATATTCCTTTATTAGTCTATGAGTTTGTCCCTAATTGTAACCTCTTTAATCACATACATCATGAAAGCATCGCATCTACCATATCATTATCATGGGAAACTCCTTTGAGGATAGCTATAGAAATAGCAAACGCACTATCATATTTGCACTCCACAACTTCTATACCTATAATTCATAGGGATGTCAAGCAATTAGTTACTATAGTGCAAGGAACTCTTGTATATTTGGATCCTAAATACATGCAAACAAATCAATTGACAAAGAAATGTGATGTTTATAGTTTTGGAGTGGTCCCTGTGGAGCTACTAATAGGATAGAAGACACTTTCATTTGCTAGGCCCGAATAACAAAGAAGTCTAGCTATGTATTTTCTTATCTCATTGAAAGAGGATCAATTGTCTGGAATTATTGAAAATGGTATAGTATATTTTCTTGAAAATGCTTCTTATACTTGGTAAAGCATTGCGAGCACTCGGGAATTGCTTGATAAAGGGAGCTTATGGAGGGTGGCAACAACAGGGAGAAAATTTAAGTGAGGCAAGACCGGTGATTATCAATGCCTACCACTCACAAAGTGATGACTCTAAGACAAGATCTGGATGACATGTGTGTAAGCTAGTTAAGAGATAAATATCTCAAATGGTGGAAAAGGGACATGGTGGAGAGGATTTTTAAGCCAGAAGAAGCTGAAGTCAGCACTACCATTCCATTGAGCCCCATGCTACCCGAAGATAAGCTTGTTTGAGGAAGGACAACAAATAATTCCTTTATCGTCCGTGTTGGGGGACCACAATTTGATTCCCTATAACAACTCTAAAAACAGGCCCCGTGGGGTGATGTCGAATGCCATAAAAGATTTGAGTGTGTCTTTCTCATCCAGGGGCGGAGGTACATATAGTCTTGGGGGGGCCATGGCCCCCCCAAAACTTTTGAAATCCTATTATATTGCTGTATAAAAATAAATTGGGCCCCTACAAATTATAATGATTGGCCCCTCCAAAAAATTTCACAGAACCTTCTTGCTGTCAATGGAAGAAAATTGTTCTAGCATAGTTGGATAGGCCACCTAATACATGAGTCTAGACTACTCTTAACTCAATTTAAATCATAATAAAAGAGAAAGTAACCAAGTGGCCCACCTACTTGCACAACATGCCAAGAACCTGGAGTTTCCAAACTATTGAACTGAAAATAGTCTTTGGTTTTAGAGTTCCAATTAGCTATGAATATTCATCATCTTCACAGTTCATGCTATTTTTTTTTTTTTTTTTAATTGTTGTTTTGCTTAGTTTTCTCTTTACTCTGATTTTGGATAATGACTTTCCTTTAAAAAAAATGTCATAGAGATTTGTTCATTGTTAGTTTTTATGTTATTTCCCTTTAAAAAATAACAATGATTGCATTTAGCCATTTACAATTCCAATATTTGGTTAGTTTCTCAAGTGTACTCCACTCAAACAATACACACACTTTTACCAAAATCTTATAAATCCCTAATCTCTAGGTGCCTTTATTTTTATTTTTTTCTAAGAATAGAAAAAGGACGTTGTTCCTATTGTTTTCAATTTTTAAATGCAATGTGTGTTGCTCGAATTGGTGTGTTTTTCTTTTCATTCTTAGCCTTCAAATTCATTTATTCCAATCCCAGCATCATCATTTTTTGACAAAATTTGATCCTTTTCTCATATTTCCAATTTTTTTTCCTCATATGTTTTTCTCTCATTATCATCATCTCATTTTTATATATTTTAAGTTGATTTTTTGTTTTCCTTTTGAATCCAGGTGCCTTATAAGTTGTACCAACATTGAAATGTTTCTACAACAGAATTTAGGTTGCGCTAGAGATAAGAAACATTCTCAAGTCCTAACCCCCTCCCAATTTGAAAAAAGGAAAAATTGTTAAGAATTTCACTATGAAAATGATAATGAATGGAGATGCTAAGGCTTTAAAAAAAAAAAAATTCTTTTATATGTTTATAGCAAATTGAACAATTTTTTTGAGTTTTAAAATATTATAAAATGTTAAATTTGACTATTTTATATAGAATATAATTATTGTATTAATTATGAGTTATGACTAGCATATAAATATATAATTCGGCCCCCCCAAGTAGAAAATCCTGGCTACGCCCCTGTTCTCATCACCAATTGGTTTTGAGGTGGAATGACACAACTCACGGTCTAATAAATGGTATTAGAGTCAAGGTCATGGGTTCAAGTCACAGGAGTGTCATTATTGGGGGGACCACAATTTGACTCCTTAAAACCACTCTAAAAACAGGCCTGTATGGCGTGATGTCGAATGCCATAAAAGATTTGAGTGTGTTTTCCTCATCACCAATTGATTTTGAGGTAGAATGGCACAGCTCACGGTCCGACAGTCCATAATGTGTACAATGTTGAATTACCGATTCTTCTAAAAACTTAAATTATTAAGAAATTGTGATTAATCACTTAATCATAATTCTAACACTTTCCCTCGTGTGGGAGCTCAAACTTCTCCTTAATAAGTGGGGTTCAATACATAGAGTTAGGGAACAAACTCATGATCTCCTATGCTCTAATACCATAATAATTACAAAACTAAGTTGTTAGAAAATGATGAATTTAATCATAATTCTAGCATATATGCTAGACACAGAGGAAAAAACAAAATGCAGAGGAGAATGTTCCTCTGGTAATGGTAGTGCACAGCTGTGGAAATCTTTGTGTCTAGAAAGGTTCAGTTCTTTGCATGGCATGCTCGCCACAATAGCGTCCCCACGGTTGCTGGGTGTCAAGTGTTAACCCTTGCAGTGAGAATGCCCCAAGTGGACAGGTGAAGCCTCGGAAATTAAAGGAAGAGACCACAATCCACGCATTGTGGCTATGTAATGAAGTACACTAATAACAAAAACATTACCACCGCACATTCATTTTGATGGATTACAAATCCTTGCCGGGATGGATGGTGGAGCACAAGAAGAGCAAAGACAACCTTGAGAAGTATGTCATGGAGGCATGGGCTATATGGAACAATCGTAGCAATCATACCACGTTTTACAAATTTCAACCAAGAAGGCCAACACAGGTAATAAGTGGCCAGGGGTGGCCCAATAGATTTTTGGGCCTAAGTCAATGTTTAAATTTAGAGCTTGATATATTTGAATTTAATTAAATAATATTTTTTGTACTTCGAATCTATTCATCTAATTTGTTTAGATGTAAAAAATTTTAGAATTTTTAATGAATTTCTTGTTCATAGAGTTGTTCATTTAAATTATTTTATAACTTTTTTTTGAATTTTTTTAGATTTTCACATTTTTTAGATTTTTTTTATATTGTGTTTATTGATAGTAACAAATTATCTAAATAACCCTTTTAAAACTTCATTAATTTTTACAATTTATTTTTTTGTTAACAACTAGAATATATATAAAGCTACAAAGATTATAAATTAAATTAAAAAAAAAACAAAGAAATGAGTGGACAGTGGTCCACCTACATTTAGCTAATTCCCCCTCCCTCCATTTGTTTTTGATAAACAATTGAGTAATGCTACGTTCACAAATTTTTCATAATAATTTCACAGCAAATTTTAGTGATTATTTGTTATTGGTTCTAATTTGGGCCCACCACAAATATCAATGTTTTACCTATTAATAACAAATTGTCACTTAGAATTTGTTGTAAAAATGTTATAGATGTAGTATTACTCTAAACAATTTATTTTAAGTAATGTTAGGGATACAACAATTTCACGAAATTCATAAATTAGCATGGCAAAAAAAAATTTTAATTAAAAATATTGTGAAATTATTGTTTGTTGTAACATTTTGTTTTGTCCATTGCATTAATAATTTAATGTATTTATTTTTATCTAACGGCTAATATTCGAGGCCTAATTAATACTTTTATAGCTAGGTATCGAAACTATAAGTTAAAATTGAGAGCCTTCTTCCACTTAAGGGGCCTTAGGTGACCACCTAATTCGAAGTGGGTGGCGTTGGAAGTGGGAAGCAACAGAGGAATAATTAAAATTAACTTCGACGGAGCTTTGTTTTGAAAAGTGAAGAAGCGACTGGCATTGGAGTCATAGCTAGCTAGAGATGAGCAGGGTCGTCGTATTGGAGCGCTGAACAAGAAGATTCAGCTGCTGCAAGCCTGCAAGATGCGACTGCTGATGAGGCACTGTCAGCTAGGCAATAAGCACTGCTTTTAGCTCAGGATCTGCACTTAACGAGGGTGATGCTCAATCCATTATCACAGCCTTGCAAGCCAATAAGACTTCCATGGTGCCTTGTGGGCATATCATGGATGAGATAATAAAAGGTGCTCAACACTTCCAGAACTGTAGCTTCAGGCAGGTCCCCAGAGAAGCCAATCAGTCCATGGACTCACTCATGGACGGAGCTATTTATGGACTTGAGAGGGCAATGGACCCCCTCAATAAAATTACAATTTACCCCGCTTTAACAATGTCATCAATTCTTTTAAGAGTAATGTTATAGATACAAATTTTTTTATAACATTTTTATAAACTATTGAGGTAGCATAAGTTTATTGGTACGCATACTTACATCACTTTTCACTTATCAATAACCACTTACCATATTAGCAATTTGTATAATTTTTTGTAGTTTTAGCATTTCCCACATTTTAAAGGCCATAAAAATTATTAAATTAAATCTAAAACAAGATATATAAGCCCAAAAAAATTAGCCCAATAACCAAAATTACCAATAATAAAGCTTAAAAAAAAAAAAAAAACATTAAGCTCAATCAACCTATCTTACAAAAAACAAATAACCTGACATTTCAAGAAGTTTTAAACAAAAATCTGCAGTGGTTAAACAGTAAAGTCAAAGGCCGAAGTTATCGCAAACTTTAAGCAATAGCACTGCCCATCCTAACTCCAAATCCTAACTTCGTCCCTAAACTAACTCAAGTCCACTTTTCTTCTTCCTTATTTGTAAGCTAATGTATCAGACTTTTCATAGTTTGTAATTTGAAAAAAAAAAAAAAAAACTTCCGTTATAGCAAAAGTTTGTAGTATACTTCCAATATAACTAAGCAAGTTAGAGGACAAATAATAAATCCTAATAAATCTAGGAAGAAGTAAAATCTTTTAAGTGAGCCGGTTGCTTGATGGTCCTTTTGCTCCTGATAAATTTTTCCTACATCAGACAAAAGATGAAGAGAAGAGTTACTATGATCTTTAATATTACAAACTTATTTAGGTTATGATGTAAAAAACAGCAAATCAAAGAGTGATTACACTACTGTAGCATTTCAATGAAAGAAGCAACAAACTGAAAACAAAATTAAGTATTTTGATGAAGGATTTCCCTAAAGAACAGTTGCATGCTTGAGGTAGTTTTTTTTTTAGGCCAAAAACAAAAAGTTTCCTTGTTCTAAAATTTTTTATTAGAATTGTGAACTTCATCAGTAGTTGAGAGATTTTGGATGTTAATATGACTGTTTTTGTATATTTCTTTTTGCTAATATAAGAAAATTAACTGAAAAAAAGAAAACAATATATTTAAATCTCTCAAAGAATCACAATAATGCCTTGTGTTTATATGAGATTATATGAAAGCTTTAGATGAGTCTGCTAAACGGAGAAGCCCTGTTTCACTAACAAACAGGAAAGAAAAAGTTCAAAGAAACTCCTTATAAGTGGAATGTTTGGGCTTTGAAGACTATAGAAAGCAATTTAAAATATGCAAGAATATAGGGTATAACTGGTCATTGTTCTTAGAAATTTTTAGGCACAATCTAGTGGGGAAAAATCCAAAGTCTTTGAATTAGGTACAATGAAAAATTTCCCAATCTAGTACTCGGCAGGGAAAGAACTGTCAAATAAGTGAGCTTCAACTATGAATAATTTTATTTTGGCCAAGGTTGACTATAAATCAAACATTAAAAAAAAAAAAAGCTTTTTCCTAGAATCATTCCAAATTATATGCAACATCACATCAAAAGTCTTATTTCTACCATAAGATTTGAAAATATTCCAAACCCAAAGTGGTGAATACTCACAAGTTTTTATTTACTTTATGTTTTAAGGCACTTCAATCTTATATATCTAGTGTTCTTCAGTGGTTTTGTTACATGGTTAATTATCAATTGAATTCACAATTGCTTATATATATACATATATATAATTGGTGAAAAGTTACAAATATATGTAAAACTAAAGACAGTCAAAACATAGAATTTATGAAAATATAAAAGATGAATGGAAACTTACAGTTCCAATAGGGAAAGGAACTTCACATTGTAGATAAGGAAAGACAACTTTACAAGCTGATCCATAATGTGTATGAGGATCAGACAATCTCAATTTGTTCTCCTGTGTGTCACCAAAATAGTACTCTTCGATTTTGCAAAACCAATTATCAACCCTAAGACTGAGAATAATAGTACCATCATACGGATGAAAAGCCATTGGTTTGAAATATGTTGAGGGGATCATCTGGGAGAGGATTGCTTGGGAGGGGATTGTGTATTTCAAACACCATACATAATTATTGTCAGTCCTAATACAATTGTGTCGAAGCATCCAAATACGCAGATTTGATTTGTCCGAATGGGAAAAATGCATCACACCCTGGTTTACTCCAATACATGCAAGCGGAGACTTTTTGGCAACTTCAGGTAGGTCAATAGACTCGACCTTAACTCTTGCACTTGCAGTGATTTCTTGATCAACAATAAACTTAATCAGATGACCCGACATAGATAACCTATATAATGCACCATCAAAATAAACAGATCGTTTTTCCCAGTTAGCCTTACGAACATGATGTTCGAGTTGATGTTGATATTTCAAGCTAATCCAAACCCCAGTCTTTGAATTGTAAATATTGAGTGCACTAAAACCCTGAAAATAAACAATTTTATAGTGACAAGATTTAGAAGGGTCATAAGCCAATGCTGCATACTTATAACGACTTGTCCTTGGATGAGGCTGCTTAGTGATAGTATCAAATTGCTGGGTTAAGATGTTGAGGACATAATAACGACATAACCTTGGACTTGAACTTTGTGATTGAGGATACAGCGCGGTTGTGTAAAAACCTAGAACCAAACCATTACATGAATCAAGCAAATCTCGTTTGTTGAGTGTCCGTTCAATTGTTTTCCACCAAGCAATTAACTTTTCATCAATAAGAACGTCCTTAAAATTAATGCATCTTTTAACACATGAAACATGTCCAGTATATGCAAGCTTTGATGCCATCTTCGGAAAGCAAAAGTTGATAATCAAAAACTGCCATGACTTACAAACACACGTGAGTTTTGCAAGAAGCTTTGCAGGAAACTTACAAAGAATTTCAATCTTCAAATCATCACTCAAATCGTCGAAGCTTGTAAAAACACCATGGTTTCTCTCCTTGTTGTTAAGCTTCCTACGTTTCATGGTGAGTGATTCCAAAACATAGGAAAAACCTTTTTTGATGAACCGAGACATTGAAAATTTATGCGCCTCTTTTGGTTTTGTTTTTTCTTCAAATCATCACTCTTTTGGTTTATATATATATATATATATATATATATATATATATATATATATATATATATATAACTGAAGTCTCTGAAGCTCCCACAATTTTCCACATAAGCACAATATTTAAATAAAATTATCATTTATTTAAATAAAATTATTTTTGTTTAGTCCAAATTTAATAAGGAGTGAAACTCTATATTTCTAACAAGTCCAAATTAAACTCAAACTCAAACTCATCATTATCATTAATATTAATATTTAAATAAAATTATCATTTTATTTAAATAAAATTATTTTTATTTAATCCAAACTTAACCAAGATTGAAACTCTATCTCTTTAACAAGTTCAACTAAAACTAAAACTCATCATTATCATTTTTTTAAATATTTAAATAAAATTATTTTTGTTTAATCCAAACTTATATATAAAACCGAAACTTTTGAAACTCCCACAATTTTCCACGTTAGCACAATATTTAAATAAAATTATTATTTTTTAGTCCAAATTTAACAAGGTATGAAACTTTATCTTTCTAACAAGTCTAAATTAAACTCAAACTTAAACTCATCATTATCATTAATATTTATATTTAAATAAAATTATCATTTTATTTAAATAAAATTATTTTTGTTTAATCCAAACTTAACAAGGATTGAAACTCTATCTCTCTAACAAGTCTAACTAAAACTCAAACTCATCATTATCATTTTTAAAAAATATTTAAATAAAATTATCATTTTATTTAAATAAAATTATTTTTGTTTAGTCCAAACTTAATAATGAGTGAAACTCTATTCTATCTAACAAGTCCAACTAAAACTAAAACTCATCATTATCATTTTTTTAAAACAAAATTATTTTTGTTTAGTCCAAACTTAATAAGGAGTGAAACTTTATCTCTCTAACAAGTCAAACTTTAACTCAAACTTAAACATTGATAATTTATTTCCAAATTTGTCAAATTAATCATGAATACTATAAAAGCAAAGCAAACCCCAATATATATATATTTTTTTAAAGCCGAGTAGAGGTATGAACTCTTCTTATGTTATTTTCTTCTCCTCTATTTTGTTAAAAAAAATATATATATATTTTACGGCTTTTCTTGTATTTTTTAAAAAGTAATTTTTGTACATGAACCACCAAACTCTCTCTAACTGTTTTTTACAAGATAAAAAAGTTTGCAATAATTGAAATTATTCTTTTGAATGTGACTCATCTTTCTCTTATATTTCTCTATTGTTTAGTCATATATATTTTGTTTTATTTCAATAATTTCTAAGTCGTGAATCATTTGATTCTTTAATATATTTTGGCCTTTCAAAAGTTTTAATATCTAAAATTTTGAGTTATTTTTTTGCTATATCTGAAATTGTCTGACAAATTTTTTGTAAGCCATTGTAAGTTCAAGTAATGACTTATTCATCAAATTATAACACAAATTAAAGTCATACAAGAGCAAATCATGCAATGATGTAGTTTCTTAAATTTTTTATAAAATTATTTTTATCTACCTCACAAATAGGTAGGCTCCTGAACATAGCACGAGTTAGCAACTAATTATACTATTTTTAAAATTTATCCCTTAATTTGAATAAAATTTAAATCTGTTAAAATTTAAATGATAAAATTTTACATAAATTATATTATTGTTAAATTTTAGATTTTCCACAAATTCATTATTTCTTTTATGGATAGCCATAAATTCACTTCACTTACACATACTCAACATTCATGGGTGAAGAGAACTATGGTTATTTATTTTATTATTATTTTTTTTATACTTGGTAGATATATATATTATCCATTAACCGACCTTATTTTTTTTGAGAAAACATTAACCGACTTGATATGTTTTCGCTTTTGTTTTTATTATCTATATATATATATATATAAAACCGAAGCCTCTGCAGCTCCCGCAATTTTCCACATCATCACTATTTTTTTATTTTTTGGATTCTTTTTATTTTAGGTTGTTACAATAGTTTAGTTTAAGTAAAACTCTATTCAATATATGTTTCAACCCAAACCGGACTAGAAATTTCATCTATAAATTCATAAACTAAAAACCCTACAGACGCATAGCCATCCAAAACTACAAACTCTCTTTCACCGAAGTAGTCTCCTTGCTTGCCTAAGATTCTTCTAATCAGAGCAACCGTTAATGTTGTAGAGTCTTTCTTGTGGTATTCTACCGTTTTCCTTAAACTCAGATGAGAGGTGTGGCAACATATGCGTACTGTATTGAATCAGAACAGACGTGGGAAATACTTTGTAAGAAATTTTATTATCAATAAATTTCTTTTAACCTTTTTCCTTAAGTCGTTGCTTCTGCTAAGCACTGTTGTTACATTGAACTTTTTTGTTATATTGAACTTTTTTTGTTTTATATAGATTACATCAGTTACGATTGCACTATTATTCTTATTTTGAGCTCACATTAAAAGAAAAGACCTGTGAAAGTGTTTGTGAAAGGGACAAAGGTTTTTAGTGGTCACAGGTAAGGGAAGATTTAAGTGATTGAATATATTGGTCTTAAAGAGTGATTTGGGAGGGCAAAGAGTATTTGGCAAAACTTTTGTATAGCAATAGTTGTTTGATGAAAATTGATTTTGCTTAGAGGCATAAAATTCATCTCTGCAGAAGATTCACTTTGATCTTGTGATATAGCTGATATGGTTTAGATTTTAGCTTATCCTTGGATCACATTCAAAATGTAAGAGAAAATGTCTAAGCCAAATTGGAAAGGGGCTAGGACTAAATTTTATTTTCCAATCTACTTCTTTGCCTTTGGAACTAAATCAGAACTAGACAGTATCTATGCCCATACATATACTAAGATGATATGATTTACTAAGATGGATTCTTTTGTTTTATATTTGCTAGATAATCTTTAATCTATGGACTATGTGAATATAAATTTGATTTGTATTAAAATTGGTAGAATTTTTTGTGTTGTGGTAGAATTTTACTAATGGAATTTGTAGAATTATTGATTTTTTTTTCTTTGGCTGGTCATAATTTGATAAAATTAATACAATCTTTATTAACACAGCTTGAATTTTTTTAATTACATTTTCTTTTCTGGCTTTGCTTTTAGAATTACAAGAGCTTCATTTTAAACACAATAGGTGTGAATGTTTCATGGTTAAGGAAACTCTTTAATTGTTGCATATTTAATGCATGTTCTTGAAAAGAATTTGTAAGTTTTTCAATCAGTGAGTCTTGAAAAAAATGTCTCAATTATACTAGAATTACGTATAGAGAGGCCATGGCATTAGTTATAGGCTCTAGATATTGCCCTTTTTTTTATGTCAAATTTGGAGAATAAGTATAGTAGGTGAGTACAAATGAGGAGTTTGAGTGACTGAAACTTCTTTAGCTATATTTTGTGTTTCAATTGATCACAATTGTTTTTTTTTTTTTTAATTATAATTTTATATATATATATATATTTATAAATATTCATGTTTGAACGGTATCTTGTATAATTGCTACATATACTATATCATTAATGTCATCTCCTATTTATAAACATTTAAGCTAACTATAGTGAAATGAATATTTGAAATAATTTTTTAAACTACCACAATTAAAAAAACAAAATTGTCAATGGCAAAAAAATTAACAAAAATATTTTAAAACTCATATTTAATAGCTTTCCCGTGCATCGCACGGGTTAGCGACTAGTTATTATTATTATTATTTTTTTTTTGGTGCTCAATAACTATTTAGATAAGCATTATACAATCTGACTGTATCTACAATTTTGTGGCTGACGTCAAAATGAGTTATGTTTAGAAAAAATTGTTGCAATTTGGTAAAGCCATTTTACATAAGTAACTACTTTTAGGGTTTGAGTAAAACACTTAAATTCTTTGGATTAAAATGAGTTATGTTTAGAAAAAAATTGTTGCAATTTGGTAAAGCCATTTTACATAAGTAACTACTTTTAGTGTTTGAATAAAACACTTAAATTCTTTGGATTAAAATGAGTTATGTTTAGAAAAAATTGTTGCAATTTGGTAAAGCCATTTTACATAAGTAACTACTTTTAGTGTTTAAATAAAACACTTAAATTCTTTGGATTTCCTCTTAACACAACGTGACTTTTATTTTCCTTTGGATTTTCTGTTCACACGCTACTTTTTTTAAGATTTACTTCAGTTTTACACTTCCACAAATTAGACTAACATTAAACTTTTTGTTCATATCAACTTTTTCAATGTGAAATATCAAATAATTCATAAAGAATACTTACCATACGATTCTTTTTTCTCTATTCTTCTACCTACAACCTTGCAGGTATGTATTTGTTTACTCTATTTTTTTTTTCATTAAATTGAATAGGTTTTGTGTATTTTTTGTCTTTTTTTTAACCTAATTTTAAGTATTATCCAATTTATATGATTATGGTTTGAAAATCAATCATTAAATATGCTTAGACATTATTTTTTAAATTATTTTGTATTTTATGACATGAGTTCAATGGTAATATGTTGCTTTCATCATCTCAATTTTGATTTAGAGAACACTATTCTTTTTAGCTTATTACCAAGCATGTCTTGATAATTTGATGATAAATTGTTCATAACAATTTGATTTTTATCGATCATTAAATTTTTTAATAAAGAACAATGATAAACAAGAGCAAGAATACATATAGTGTACAAAGAGATACTCAAATATCTCATATAGATACAAAATTCTCATTAGAGCACAATTGGTATGTTACAAAATTAATAATAATTTTTTATTTAGGTGTTATCATTTTATATTTGATAGTTATTATACCAATACAATTTATTTACTTTGTTATTACAATAATTATTTATTTCGTTATTATTTATCAGATAAAATATATATTTTATAAGTTTATGATAAAATCGTGCAACGCATGAGCCTTTAACTAGTATATATAAAAGTAGAAACCTCATGTTGGAGAATACGAGGTTGTGCTATGTGGCGCATTCTTTGAAGTTCTCTTTATTTAATTTTTTACTTTAACAAAGTTTGCATTCATATTAAAGTATTAGTTCATTGAATTAGCCAATAGAGTAAATGCATATATTAATTATCTATTGTTGTGCATTAATTATTTATATTAAATGAATTTATATGATTATTTTTATAAACTCTATATAGAAAATAATTTTAAGTTGAAATAATAATAATAAATTTAGAATGTGACATTCTTAATCATGTTTAGTTGTTTTGACAACAATTGTCACAAAAGTCATAAAAAATTAAATATTTTTAAATTCACTAAAATTAATCTTAATCCTTTAAATTTCCTAACTCCTTTGTGTGTGTGTGCGCGCACGTGTATATGTGTTTGTGTGAAACTAACATTGCAGTATGTATTCTATATAATTAGAAAGATTACTAATATAATAAATATGTTTATTTTGTTATATTAATTATTTTAAGCATAATGAATTTTAATATCATTTTTCTAAGATTTATATGAGAAACAATTGGTTTTTTTTTTAATGTGAGAAACAATTGATTTGAAATATGGCATTTTTACTCAAATTTAGTTGTTTTTGCAACAATTGAAACCATGTCCAACAAAAAGAGGAAAATTTTTTTAGTAACACACAATCAAGAATGTAAAAAAAAATAATAATAATTGAAAGATATATGCATTTTTTAGTAGGCATGAAACATGCCTATCTATTTTAGCTATCATGCAATTTTCAGTTTGTAAACACATATATATAGTATGATCAAATTGTTATACTACTCTTAGTGTATTTTTATTTTGTCTATATATAAAATAACTAAAGATTACAATTTTTTACAATGAAATTTATTGAAATATCATTTTTATACATCAATTGTTGGGAGTGGAGACCTGAATCCTGAATGTTTCTATTGGAAATTGAGGTGTCAATCAGTTAAGTTATAATATTTTTGGCAAAACTTATCGAAATATTAAAGAAAACTAATAATAAGTTGCATCGCACATCGTGCGGAAATTCAACTAGTTGTTTAAAAAGTCTATGTGCCCTAGTGGAAATCGATTTCTTATATATTCCTATATGAACTTGTATTCTTATTTTAGTGGTATTTCACCGACGCGCCGTCTGATGAATTAATAGGGTTGACCTAAACGGGTTGACCTCTACTTGGATTGTGACGGTTTAGGCCAACCCCTCTCTCTCTCTCTCTCTCTCTCTCTCTCTATATATATATATATATATATATATATATATATATATATATATATATATTTTTTTTTTTTTTCAATTACAAGAAAAATAAATTAAAAAAATTTCATGAACCTATAATAAACTAGTTATTGTATATAATAATACAATTATATTTACAATAATTTTATTCAATTGTGTCTTGCATAATTAAATTATAAAAGAAGCATATCATGTGTAAGGGGTCATGAGTTTTACCTAGAGACATTAAAAAATGGCCATGAGAGTACTTCCTCAGGATGGAACAAAAAACGCTCGCTTAGTTCTAGGGCATAATTAAAAGGAAGGGTTAGAAAACCTACATTCACTAGCACTAGTTTTTCTAGAGGGGATTTGTAATAAGAAGTTGATAGCTTGAGCCGAAGAGGGGATGTCTCAATACACTCAGGTGAATTGAGACATCCTAACATTCTCTGGGACCTTAATAGCCTTGAGCATGTTCCCTCATAACATTTTTTGATCAATTACAAATCCAAAGTAGATGGCCTAACATAAATAATCTATATATATATAAAGCTCCCTTGAAATTAATATTGTTTCTTTCAATTTATCTTAACAACACCATCTTTGAGCTGATATCTCAAACTAGCATATATTATGGCAACAATGGTTGTCTTGGTGACTTAGAAATTGGTGTTCTCATCTTTTTGTTATTGTTGTCCCTTTTCATATGACTCCGCCATTCAAGACCTAAACCACATGAACTTACAAACACTCCCACTCTGCCATTCAACATTACTTTGATTTCCTTCACTATTTCAAGTGATAAAGTAATAATAAAATGTGAAAAAAAATATATAGTATTTCTACTAATATTAACTAAGAAAGACAGTATGAATAAAAGCTTGTATATGATACAAACTATTTGTTTGTATAATACTTCTTATCTAATTACTCAAATCATGTGGAGTGACACACAATTTGTCAATCACATTGAAATTCACACATAACATAAGGTTGGCATGTTATATATTCTCTTCTTCTCTCTTTAATTTTTATTTAGAAAAAGCTTGAACCATTTCATTAGAAAGAAACATGATTTGGGTGAAGATTAATCATCACCCAAATCATTGAAGGATGTACAAACATCATGGTTACTCGTGATAATCTTTCTACGTTTCATGGTCTTTACTCCAGAAAAATAGTACTAAACTAGAGAAAGAAAATCTATGGCTTTCTTTTCGTTTTTTTATACTGGAAATATATACCAAGCAATTGTTTAAAAGATATTGTGTTGGTGTTTCCTAGTGTCAATCGAATTCTGAATCCTAAAGTATAAAAACACTTGCTGCGGAGAAAGGGAAAAGTAAAACCAAGTAACCTTTTAAGACAGGGTATTTCTAACAGTCAAAAAAAAATGACAGGGTATTTCTACGACAGGTCGTTTCATAATATATTAATGAGATGGACAAGTGTCAATTCACAATACGATACCGTATAATTATTTTGTTTATCTTCATTGAATTACAAAAACGATAAGTCGTGGAATAATTAATAATTACCCACGACACGCCTTATGGGAAGATGATGGTTAGGACATTGATGTTGAGTTTTTTTTTTTTTTTAATTAATTAATATGGAAGGGTTTATTTTGTTCAATATTAAACCTAAAAAAATGTTGGTTTAGAATCTGTTTAGGAACAACTTATTTAATTGAAATTGAAAACTTTTTGTTAAAAGTAGTGTAGATATAACTAAAAATTAGCTGAAATAGTACCAAAAAGTATAATAAGACCCATGAATAATAGCAAAAATAAGCTAAATAATAAAAAAAAAACTGCATTTTTCAACCGCAACTTTAGTTTGATTCACAACAAACCAAGCTCGTGACAGAAATGAGTCAGCCAAGTTGTAGAATTTATGACCCTTACTTTGATTTGACAGGTCAGGTAAGGTTACCCTTGTATGACCAATATTTTTGTGGACAATGTTTAGCTACATAATTTGTTGTAGTTTTAGGCTATAACCTTACTTAATAAAATAAATATTATTATATATTATGAAAATGTTTTTTTACGTTCTCAATACACGTGTCAAATTTTGTGTCAATAGGATATTATTTACTATATAATTTATAAAGCTTATATTTTATACATAATTTTTAAACTACAAAAATTTGCAATTTAAAAAATTTATTGATGACATAGTTATTGATTTTTAATTTTCTAGAAATTTTGCAAGTACAAAGGATAAAAAAAAATTAAAAAAAAATAAAAAGATGTGATCTAATGGTGGATTTGTCAAAATTCACCTCTAATAAAAAGATATTGAGTAAGGTTTTAGCTTTAGCCTATATCCAATTTTATAACTAAACTTTGTCTTATTTTTGTTCACATATAAAATAAATAAATTGTTAAAAAAAAAAAAAAACTTTGACATATTTACTCTTTTTAATATATATATATATATCACCAAGGTCCACGGTTGAATACAATAAAATACATTAACAGTCATGGTATAAGGAGATGGGAAATCGACAAATCCAAGATTGCTAAGCAAGAGTGCTTGAATTTCGATAATGAAAAAGGGAGAGGATTTTTATCCGAAGGCCATATGTGTTGTCTCATTTGGGCCACCCATACAAATTGTTATACGTAGCATTTGGTAAAGTCTCTAATGGTTGAAATTGA
This sequence comes from Quercus tomentella, assembly GCA_028535165.1. Classification (NCBI taxonomy): domain Eukaryota; kingdom Viridiplantae; phylum Streptophyta; class Magnoliopsida; order Fagales; family Fagaceae; genus Quercus; species Quercus tomentella. The sequence continues at coordinate 19,200,533 of JAPQVY010000144.1, forward strand.
TATGATATAAATGTCTTACTGTGTCATTGTAAAACCTAAACTATGTTGTTATATATATATATATATGTGTGTGTGTGTGTGTTAGAGCACTCATTTGGTTGTAAACCCAATATAGAGTTTTGTCTCAAAAGCTATTTAGCAATTTGAGTCTGGTAAATTAACGCGAATAGTACTTTATAAAGTTAATGGATTTATAGAGTATGAACGATGAATTATAGAGCTTTTAAACTAAGAGCTCAAAATTTCAGCTTTAGCCTTAAATTTGTTTTCAGTTTCAGGACTGCCTTAAAGCTCTTAAAATTGCCAACTGTTTGGCAATTTCAGCCGAAAGAGCTTGAACCCCTTGAAGCACTTTTTAACTCCTCCAAAAGCAAAACCTGACAAGCCCATATATAAGTATAGGCACTACACTTATGGAAAAAAAATCTGTACTCTCTAAGTGCAGTGACGTGGTATTCTCTCCTCTCAGATGCATTCCTAGAATGATTTAAATAGTAGGACCCACAATTCATGTAAGAGAAAAGAATACTAAATAATGAAACCTTGAGAGTACTAAGTAATTACTCCTCTTTTTTAAAATTTGCCTATAAACAGGCCTCCTTTGTATAGTCTTACATGTAGTTGAATAAGTTTACCCAAAAAAAAAACATGTAGTTGAATATTATTTATAACATAAATGGGTCAATGCAACCATGTGGTTGAATTTAATTGAAGAATTTAAGGTACAACTTCTAAGGAACTGTTCCTTAATTTTGCCCTACATGCAACTCTTGTGTGCTAGTTGCATTTATGTTTTGTCTAGGGTGGCAAGTGAGATATGGCAATCATGGAACGGCTATGAGGATATCTAATGCTCTTGGGGTGTGTGGATGGTTATATTGGTTGGTAAATGATGCATGATAAATGACAAGAATGTTTTGAGTGAATTTTGGGGGAAAAGATATTGAAGAATATGGTGAAAAAGAATGTTTGAGATTAAATCAATTATTATGCAGAACAGAGATGAATCTGTTATTAAATTTTTTTCCATAACCAAATGTGTCATATCTGTTGCTGTCACCAAGTATTATTATGGTGTCTATTGTGCATGAAAGATGTTCTAGCTAGAAGATCTGTATATTTCTACCCCACTACCATTTCTATTCTTTACTCAGGACTCTCTAGGGACCACCTTGGTACTAAGACATTGTTGAACCTTCAATATAACTAAAACGTACACTGACACCCATCATTGCCGGAGAGGAGACATTCTCAAGCGATAAGGTAAATGATAATGAAGAAGGAGCCCATCTTCAGCAGTTCAAAAAGCTACTTTTGTTCTGTGGAAATGATTATTTGGGCTTGACCTCATATCCAACAATTAAAAGGGCTGCTATGAAGGTGTGTTTGATGATATTAACTTTATCAAAGTACACTTTTGCCACATTCATAGTTTTGTTTTGATATGAAAATTTTCCTTTTCCTAAACACACTCCTAAGCAATTATGAACATTATTGTTAGGGATGGCAATTTTTGCCCGATCCGCGGGTACCCGGCCCGGCCCGACCCTAATGGGCCGGGTTTTACCCGGTCCGATTAGAAATAGGGTCGGGTATGGGTTTCAAAAAAAAAATCCGAAGCGGGTCCGGGTTTTATTAAAAAAACCCGAGACCCGACCCGAGACCCGGCCCGAAACCCGACCCGTGTAAAAACCCGAAACCTAAAATTACAAAACTACCCCTTATATATATATACACCTTAATCTAACCCTAATTTCTTCACTTTCTGTCTTTCACTCTTCAGCAGCCTCCCTCCCTACTCAGTCCGACAGTCCCTCTCTCATTTCAGCTCCCACACCACACTCCGACACTCCCTCACGCCGCCGTCCCTCAGTCCGACACTCCCTCACGCCGCCGTCCCTCAGTCCGACCCTCACAAGCCTTCGTCCCTCAGTCCGACACTCCCTCACGCCGCCGTCCCTCAGTCCGACCCTCACAAGCCTCCGTCCCTCAGCGTCTTTGGTACCCTCCGTCCCTCAGTCCCTCAGTCCGACCAAAGGGCAGCCGTTCGCGTCTCCTGCTTCAAGATCGCCGATCTTGGACTTTCGGTTTCATCCCTCTACTCCAACCGCAATCACTGATCTTGGACTTTCGGTTCGTCTCCTGCTCTATTTCCTTTCTTTCTATTCAAATTCTTTTTTTTTTTTTCGTCTTCTATTTTGCTTCGAATTGTGTTTGCATTTTGATACTTTTGATATTAATACACTGGTTTTATTATTCTGACCGAAAAAAACAGATGACTCATAATATGTCATTTCTGTTTGCTTAATACACTGGTTTTATTAATACACTGCTCTATTTCTGTTTGCTTCGAATTGTGTTTGCATTTCCTTGTGTTAGGTGCTCCTTTAAGGATGCTGAGTCTCTTCTCAATCATAATATGTCATTTTATAGGAATAATCATTGCATAGTCACTGAAGTTAATCTTAAGTTATAATTATTGAAAAACAGAAATGAATCCTAAGTTATATTTTTCACTCTCCATTTTTGGTTGGCCTTTTTGATTATCAAGAAATGATAACTTGAGTTTGAATGATTTTTTAGTTCTGCTGCTCTATACCCTTATCACTATTGTGCTTTAGATTGCATTGAAACTTTTGATACCATGCTACTTGAATTACCATTGGGTGAACATTTCTTTCCCCAAGTTGCTGAGAAACTTGGTAAGTATGGTAAGAATAAACTTTGCTGAGAAACTTTGGGTAGACAATTGGATTATCGTGTGGTGACCAAGGTTGCATCAGTTTGGGTGGTTTTAGTCTGGTACAAATCAAGGTTTCAACAAAGTTTATTTTCAAATTAACTTTGTTAACTTGCATTTCTTGTGAAACTAAGTGTGAAATATGGTAGTGAAATATTGTTTTTTGTGTTTGTTGGGAATGTAGAGCCTAAAACGGAGATGGAAGACACAAACATAAACACAAACAAATCTGATTCTTCCTCGCCAAGTGGCTCTCCCTTAAGAACCGGACGTTGTCCCTTGCAAACTATGCGGTCTCCTTCGCCATTTTCACGATCACCCTCACCATTGTCGCCTGGCAGCTCACCTTCAGGATCACCATCACCTTTATGTCCATTAAACAACGAGTAAGTGTTTGAATTTGTTGTTAATCATGTTTAATTTGTGAATTTGTGTAATTATGAATTTGTGCCTATTAATTAATGAGTATGTGTAATAATAAATTTGTTTTGATTCTAACCTCCAAACTTTTGAACCAATTAGGAGTCCGAAATCCCCGATGGTAGACTTAGAGGTAGAGGAACAAGAAGGGAGTCAAGGAAGTCCAGGGACAGAGGAAGAGAGAGAGCAAGAGCCTACAAATGAGGACTTGGATACAAGTAAAAAAAGAAAGACTACTTCAGATGTTTGGGCTCATTTTACAAGGAAGAAAGTTGAAGGAAAAGTTAAAGCCCAATGCCATCATTGTGGCAAACTTTACTTGGGTGATTCAAGCCAAGGTACAACCCATTTACGTAATCATCTAGCAAGATGTCCACGGATGAAGTTTAAAGATATAAGACAACAAGTCTTAATTAAACAACAAAATAAAGTGGATGGAACTATGAGTTTAAGTAATTATCAATTTGATCAAGCTAGAGTTAGGAATAAGCTTGCTCGAATGGTCATCCTACATGAATATCCTCTTTCAATGGTTGATCACATTGGGTTTAGAGAATTTGTGACGGATCTTCAACCGATGTTTAAACTTGTCACAAGAAATACTTTGAAGAGTGACATTTTTAAAATCTATGACAATGAGAGGGAGAAAGCTTTGAAGATCACGGACAAGAATGGAAGTAGGATGGCAATTACAACTGATATGTGGACTTCAAGTAACAAAAAGAGAGGGTTTATGGTCATTACCGCTCATTTCATTGATCATGCTTGGACGTTGCAAAGCCGGGTTTTAAGGTAATTTTTTTATCTATAAATTGAATGTTAAATATTTTACATTTAGAATGTTTATTGAGTTATGTTAAATTGAATGTTTATTTAGTTATTTTATAATTATTCCTATTATTTTTCTAGGTTTGTTTATGTTCCTTCTCCACACACGAAAGATGTTCTTGCCGATGTCCTTGTTGATTGTTTTTTAGAGTGGAATATTGATAGGAAGTTGTCCACAATAACCGTAGATAATTGTAGTACTAATGATGCCATGATAAGACTTCTCTTGAATAAGCTTGATACTAGTTCTCTTATTTTGGGTGGGTCTATGTTGCATATGAGATGTGCTGCACATATTTTGAATTTGATTGTTCAAGATGGGTTGTCTCTTATTGGTGATGGTATTGAAAGGATTCGTGATAGTGTGATTTATTGGACTGGATCACCAAAGAGGAGACAAAAATTTGAAGAAAATGCACGTCAATTGCGTGTTCAATGCACCAAAGAGTTAGTTTTAGATTGTAAAACTCGTTGGAATTCAACTTACTTAATGCTTTCTACTGCATTGATTTATAAAGATGTTTTCTCGCGTTTGGCTAAACGTGAAACATCTTATACTTGTTTGCCATATGATCATGATTGGGAGGTAGCCAAAGATATTTGTGGGAGGTTGGAGTTGTTTTATAGTGTGACTGAGTTTTTCTCTGGTCGTAAGTACCCCACAACTAATATGTATTTTTCTTTGGTGTGTGAGTTGAAAATTGCATTGAATGAATGGAGTTTGTCTTCAAGTGAGATGATAAGTACGATGGCCGAAAGCATGCTTGCTAAATTTAATTCTTATTGGGCTAATGTTAGTGTTGTTATGGCTGTTTCTGTTATCTTAGATCCAAGATATAAGATGAAGTTATTGGAGTTTTATTATCCTAACATTTATGGTGTTAATTCTGATTTGGAGATTGAAAAAATTAAGAATCTTTGTTATGATTTGCTTGATGAGTATGGAGATGTAGATGAGTCTCCTGTAGATAATGAAGGAAGTTCTCATATGCCTGCAAGTACTTCAAATCAAGTGGCACAAATAAAATTTAGGTTGATTGGGTCAATGTCAAGGTTTGATGGGTTTGTGAACAATAGTTCAAGTAGTTCAAAGAAACATGGGAGTGGTAGAATGGAATTTGATCATTTCATTGATGAGGGTGTGTTGAAGAGGAGTGAAGACTTCGATATTTTGGCATGGTGGAAAAGTAATGGTCTCAAGTATCCTACTTTACAAAGGATTGCAAGAGATTTTTTAGCCATTCCCGTCACAACTGTTGCTTCAGAAGCTGCCTTTAGCACTAGCGGGAGACTTTTAAGTCCACACCGCAGTAGGCTACATCCCAAGACTATAGAGGCAATGATGTGTGCTCAGAATTGGTTATGGAGTGAAATCAACGGTTAGCAATTGTCTAATTTTTATTTATAAAATCAAAATTGTGTTTTTATATTTGCTAGTTACAATTTGATGAGATTTATTACATTTTTTAATTCATTGTTGTTGTAGGTTCTTCAATTATACCTGGAGATAGTACATTTCAATCCATTCTTAATGATGGGGAGCCAAATGAAGATGATGGGAGTTGTGCCACAATTGATGGGAGTTGCATCACAATTGATGAAGATTAAATATTTTGTATTAATTTAGTAGTTTTTTTAATTTCTTGGACTTGTTGAATTTATTTGTTGGTTTGTAATTATTCTAAACTTGTGGCCTTGTGGGATTTATTTTGTAGCTTTTTAATTTCTTGGACTCGTTGGACTTTTGATACTTATTTCTTAAACTTGTTGGATTTATTTTATTTTTATGTTTAGCTAGTGATTATGATTATGATATTAGTTATAGTTTATTGGTTTATTGATTTATAATTAACAGGTGATTTACTGATTTATTGATTTATTATTAGTAGCCTATGATTTGGCATTTGAGCCATGTTATTTATTGGCATTTGGGCCATATTATTTAGGCTTGAATTGCATTAGAATATGCAGGTTTAATGTAGGCAAAAATAAATTTGGGCTTAAATTTTTTTTTTTTTGGATTGGGCCCAAAAATGCAGGCTTAATGTAGGCAAAAATAAATTTGGGCTTAATTTTGTTTTTTTTATTTGATTGGGCCCGAAAATGCAGGCTTAATGTAGGCAAAAATAAATTTGGGTTTAATTTTTTTTTTTTTTGCATGGGCCACGAATTGGGCCCAATCCCTAAACGGGGCCCGCGGGGCCCGGCTGGGGTGGGTCCGGGCCCCGGAAAAAAACCCGGTAGCCTAACCGGGCCGGGTCCGGGTTACGGGTCTTGCCCCGCGGGTCGGGCCCGGGTATGGAAAAACCCGGCCCGAACCCGACCCGTTGCCATTCCTAATTATTGTAAACCAGGCAGCCCAAGAACATGGAATGGGCCCAAGGGGTTCTGCTCTAATTTGCGGCTATACTAATTACCATAGGCAACTAGAATCAAGTTTGGCAGATCTACAGAAGAAAGAGGTAAAAGGTGTATTACAATAATGCCTTTGGCTGTTAACGTGTTTTATTTTTTTCTTTATTTGTGTTTGTTCTTATATAAACGGAATTGATCACAGCAATAGAACCCAAAAGTATTTGAGGAATTCTTAAAATGTTGTCATGAGGTGTGAAAGAATTTCAACTAGAGTGTTGGAATTCTACATTCATGTTGATCTGGTTCCATTGATGATGATTATGTATGGAATTGCAATATGTAATATGGTTGGTTGAAACCACAGAGATTAATCATGTGGTTGATCTCAGTGTTTCCTTGGAGGTTTAGTACCACAGGTTGCATTCTTTTGATCACAATTTGTAATTCATGTATGACCTTCCGACTATTTCTACAGAAAACTAATGCATTCTTGTTTTAAATTTATGCCATAGGATTGCCTTCTCTGTCCAACAGGGTTTGCAGCCAATATGGCATTGATGGTAACGATAGGAAGTATTGCCTCTCTTCTGGCCGTGAGCAGAAAACCTTCAGAGGAAGAAAGGATTGCCATATTTTCTGATGCACAAAATCATGCATCAATAATAGATGGTATTTATCTTGCTGAGCGGCAACAAAGTGTGGAAGTGTTCGTCTATCGACATTGTGACATGTCTCACTTTAATGCACTATTGTATGTTTCCACATGTCCTAAACTTTCAGTGTCCTTACTGTTAAGCATATATATATTAAGTATTGCAATGCATTTTTGGTTTTGACAGATTGAAATGCAAATTGAAAAGTGTTAGAGATATATTAGCCCATTAGCATAGGCTCAAGCCTAATTCTACTTTGTGTGCAAGCCAAGTTTCCTATTTGTACTAGAAGTCTATTAGTTTAGGATTTAGTTTACTATATATATACACATGTTATGATTCATTGTAATACAAGATTTATATTACACTATAATATATTATTGATGTAGCCTTTTAAGGATTTCCTCCGTGGATGTAAGCCGTTAGGCTGAACCACGTAACTTTCGTGTGTTATTGTGTTCTATATTTTATGTTTTCGCTTCCGCATCCATATTAGCATATTCAACATGGTGTATTAATGCTAATATTTAACAAAGAGGAAAGTCGAAACTGACAGATTAGTCATGTTATAGTAAGTGTTACGCTTGGTTTCATGTTTGACAAGCTCCATGTGGTTGAAAACAAAACAAACAAGAATGAGATCTAGGAAAGCACAGTTAATGGTTTTAATACTTTCTATGAAATTCTAAATTTTCTTCTCTTTTATTGATTTATTAATTTTTCAAACAGGAATTTAAGAACTTCTACCTTGGATTGGATTGAGAATCATAATCAACAATTTTTTTTTTCCCAAATCCATAGTAAAAGAGTTACAGCACAAACAAACAGAAACAAGTGGCTAATCTGAAAAAACTAGAACACCAATAAGAACTATTACGACAAAACATAGCAACCTAAAAACAAAGCAGAGTTAAAACCCAAAATCAGCGAGAACAATTTGTTCTTAGTAGTTCTATTTATCTTCTTCTTACTGCAATCTATTCCTGACATCATTAATGATAACTTTCAGAAAATTCTCTTCACTTATGCATTTTCCACTATAAATTTTATCATCCCTTTCTCTCCAAATATTATATAGAGTAGCCTGGCAAGGATGCTTTTGAAATTACCACCATGAATCTTGTTAAAGATATAGATATGAGTTTATGTGTAATGGCCCAAGAGGATATATTGTAAGCCCATGTAGGGCTAACCATATCCCTTATATATACCCTACTAGAGCTCTTTGTAACATACAATGCTTAATAGTTAATAGTAAAGATTTAGCCGCTAAGGGCTTTCTTCGTGGACATAGACTATCAGGCTAAACAATGTAATCCTCGTGTTCCGCTCTCATCTCATTTACACTCACTACATCAATTTCATATTCTCTTTTGATTTCAACAAAGCTTATCTGAAGCTGATTGAACTTCAACTTCCCAGCATCCCATCCTTTTGTCATACAAGTGCCTTCTAAGAATGGCTGAAAAATCCTTCTAGGGAAGGGTAATAAAAAATGGTGCTCTTTAGACTCATTTCTACTCTTTCAGAACTGACACAGTAGATCTCCATTGAAGCCCCACTTAGCCGGTCTTTCCTTGTAGCAATTCGATCTCAAATATTCAATCAACTGGTAAAGCATGTCTGGGAATGTGAACTGAAAACCAGACCAATATCCACTTTTCAAATATCTGTCCTATAGCTCTAAGCTCCTCCTAAGCAGAATCACAATTGAATACCCCATTTGACATAGTTGTCCATAAGATTTTATCCATTTTACCATGAACTTGAAGGCACCTGACTTTAAAAGAGAACCATATTATTTGATCCAGCCGAGAACCAAAACCAATAACCATTAACCATGACAGAAGATAATGGCCTCTATGTTACTTCCAGCTTCATAAATAGCTCTATGGCCAAAAGTAGGGTACAAAGGTCCCTCCCGTCTATTATGCCAAAGGAAAACAGATCTTTCACCACCCACTCTGAACTCCAACAATTGCGTAATAGTAACCCTCAGCTGCAGTAGTTTTTTCAAAGCCCAAAAGCAATCCTAGGAATAAACACAACCCAGAAACTTTGACCCCTTAGTAAATAGGTTTGAATCTTATGCTATATTTCTCACCATTATTTGCTTATTCCAATCGCCCACTTCCTTCAACCTAAACCACATTCTTTCTTTGGGAAAGTTAGAAGATCCGAAGACATAAGGGAAAAAATATAAGACCAACTTCAAATAAATGCATTATAATAAAACAAAGATTATGGGCCTGTTTGGTACGTGTGATTAAATAACAATTTTCAGTTTTTTTGGAAATATGTATAGGTGAAAAAGTGTGTAAAAATGCTTTTAATATTATTTAAAAATTGAAAACATATATTTAAACAAGTTTACCAAACAGCCCCTATAACACTCAAATTTACTATGTTCTAAATTTCAGTTGAATATGACCCCTCTAGGAATAAATAGTCTTACCACACAATCCTGAACTCAGTGAAACCAACACCAAAATGAGATTTTACCAAAATCTTCTCCTAGAGAAAACCCTAATTTTTTATTACTTTATGTGTGTCTCTTGGCTAAAAGAAAAGCTTTCCTTATTTTTTTTTTCTCTCTTACACACGCCGTGCCACAGTATCCTTCTCTTTTTTAAATGACTGTTATTACAGCTACTGAATCGACGCATGACCTCTATTTATATATAAATACCATGCTGGCTTGCCTAATTTAAGTCAAATAGGAAATCTGACATGATGCTGCCTCCTTTATTTGTAGAGGCGCATGTCTCTAATTTCATTTTCAGTCACATGGAATAATAGCCTCTAGCATTCAGTCATTATATTATACTAGTAAGTTTCCCGTGCGATACACGGATAATGTTATAATGTTTTATATAAATTTGTTTTTGGAAAATATTATACATAAATTATAGCATATTTATTATAAAACTTTGTTAATAATGAGTTCATCATAAAAAATAACAATTATAAATTGCTCACATATATCTATTATAATTATTTTGTTCAAGTAATAAGCAATAATGAAAACAACTTGGAGTAATATTGTATAATAAAAGTTGATAAAAGCATATTAATTCATTCTATATTATTGATTTTTATTATGTGATGTAATAAAAAGCTTCATTTTGAATTTTTTTTTTCTTCAATGCTTTGTTATTGCGGTATGGTGACGCTTGTTGTCATCATCAGTTTCTCCATCTTCATCATTTGAAATTTGGTCCGTCCATATTTGTTCAATTTTTGAGCTTTCATCATTTTTTCTTTTTGTTGCATCATTTGTGTTAATTACTAATGAATTGGCACCAAGAGATTCTTGATTAGATCTTACAAAGTTTGGACTTTGTCGCTAAGATTTTTCATAGGTATCATTTATATTAAATTTCAATGATGTGACAATTTTTTTATAAATTTTTTATTTTTGTTAATTTTGGAATAGTGCAGCAAAAAGAATTAATATAGCATGTTGAATTGTGTTTTTTTTTTTTTTCTTCCATACCTTTTTATCATTTGAAGGCGCATCAAAAATCTTAGCAACTATGTAATTTTCAAAACCATATTTTAGATTGAATTCATTTAAATGAAGTAGAGAAATCCATTTTTTTCCTAATTTTTTTTTTCAAATCACGTGGGATTCCTTCTCCAATATCAATATTTTTACAATAATTTAAATAAGTTGTATCTTAGTTTATTTTTTAGCAAGATCTCAATCTTGTAGATTTATTTAGGATTTTCTCGGCATCTCGATCAAATATCACAAACTTTGTTTTGTTAGTTGCATTAAAAACTTCAATTTGAATCTTGTATCTGAAGTAGTTTGCAATTGTATATATATAGTAGTTATAGTGAGATAAATATATTATAAATATTTGGAGAGTATGTAGTTAATGTGAGTGCCTCTAACTTTGGGATAGAAAGATTTATTTTTGTTTTACATTTTGCACACCAAAATGATCCTGCTTGTAATTTGACATTCCTTTCACAAAGTACGCACAAAATGTAATACCAACCCATTGTTGTATCAATGTTACTTATTATTGCAATACCCTAGCAGTTCACATCTTGCAATGAACTTTGAAATTAATATTTATTATTTTTTTAATGTAAATAATATGATGTATTATTATTTTTTTTACATAAATGATGAGTATAATTTGAAATAATTAACAAACCTGTTTTGTAGGATCTCATTCAATGCATTTTATCTTTACTATTGTCTTCATATTATTTAAAGATAAATCCTCCTATGAAAATTGTTTTGCATGTATTTTTGGTATTTCTTGTATAGGATTATGTTTTTGACCATTCCTATCATTGAATTTTTTTAAAGAAAATATTAAGTTAATGGCATTTCGTGAGATAGTATATGCTATTTATTAGACTTTTTTTGTTATTATAAATTTTAGAAATATGCACTTGTCAATTATTTCAGCAACCTGAGGGATCTCAAGATTTATACATATTTTTGTTGCACTGTTCGATGACAGAGAATTTGTCTGCATAAATTGCATAGAATATTATTAATAGACAAAAGCATATTGAATTGAAATTGGGGAAAAATGAAGCGATATTTCATGAGAATGAGATTTTCTAGAAGTATCATCTATACGTGGGGGAGGAAGAAGAGAGTTTGTAAAAGGGTAAAAGTTTTTGCTTTGATTTACACGTGGGAATGGTCAAACTTGGGTCATAATATGTAAAGTAAGAACTGGGCCTGAGTTTTTCATAAGGTTTGATCTACTTTTAAAAGGTAATCAATTTTATAGTGAATAACTTTTGGTCTAATTGGTCTAATTGTCAAGAACAATATCAATATAATAGTAAAAATAAGTTACTATGATCTATTGGGCAACAGTAAAAAAAACTTAATAAAAAGAGGTAAAAAATGCTAATTTATATAATAGTAAAAATAAGTTACTATGATTTATTGGGTAACAGTAAAAAAAACTTAATGAAAAAAGGTAAAAAATGTTAAATGCAATAAGTTACTATGATCTATTGGATAACAATAAAAAGAAAAAACTTAATAAAAAGAGGTAAAAAATGCTATATATATATATAATAGTAAAAATAAGTTACTATGATTTATTGGATAACAATAAAAAAAACTTAATGGAAAAAGGTAAAAAAGATTAAATGTAATACTAGAGTGTCACATGGCAGGACCTCATGCATTCTCACATGAGGTCTCTGCTTTTATATATATATTGGTTTCATTGTGCCTGCACCTTAACATAATCTATGTTTATCTTCTCAACTTTCTTGTGACCTCATTATTTGTGAAGCCAATGTTTCAAACATGTGTATGTATGTGCATGTGCGTTGTTAACTTTGATGGATGACTTCAATATGTTTTTATTGCAGTTTGTTTAGTATGGATGTAGACTTTGCGCCAATGGTTGAAATTGCAAAGCTTCGTAAAAAGCATCAGTTTTTGTTCGTTGTTGATGATGTAAGTCACTTTTGTATATTGATTCTTATGAAATCAAAAGAAGTTCTTTGGAGCCTGTCCTGTCCACATGGTACTCTCTTTGGATTGAAGTTAACCCTTAAATGTAAAGTCTATGATATTTATTTGACATCTAAGGCATAGAGATAATGGACTTGAGCAATTTTCGGACAATCAAATTTATTTATTTATTATCATCATCATCATCTTCTTTAACTTCCAACTTGCACCTTGGTTTAATACGAATATGGCACAGGGAAAAATGGCTTCTTGCTGTATACCTACTTTGATGCATGTGTATGCTTTCAGCATTACAGAGTTACTATTGTTGAGAGTTCTTTTCAGGCTCATGGAACATTAGTTTGTGATAAAAATGGGGGTGGAGTAGCTGAGGAGTTCAATTGTGAAGGAGATGTCGACATATGCATTGGCAGTTTAAGTAAGGCCACAGGCTGCATTGGTGGATTCATACCATGCAGGTAATTGTTCTAGTGTCCTGCATTCTTCCTTTGTGGTATTGACCCAAAAGAATAAAAATAAATCAATAGAAGTAGGGCTCTTCTAGACAACTCTAGGGGATATAAGACTTTTCATTGTATTGGACATAGCATAACAAACCATTTTTCTTATTTTCTAGAGCTAGTCTTTATAGTTTATATAATGAGTTCCTTGAATGTTTTGTTTCTTGTATGTGAAAATATGTCTGACTTGGTATGCTATTTTCCGAATGAAATATGAACAGAAAAAGTTGGAAGCAACTCATACAATCAAGGGGACGCTCCTTTATATTTTCCACTACTATGCTGATCCCCATTGCTGCAGCTGCCCATGGTAAACCTTAGCAATCTGTTTTGTTGGGGCTCATTTGATGAAACATTAAATCTCATTTTTTTGTTTGATAGTTTATTAATAAACAATTGTTCATGGTTCTGGTACGGATTAGGATCTGCTATATTTTTTATGATAACTATGTTGTGGAGTTCTTGAAATCCTATTCATTAATTGTTTGACATTGCAAGTTGGCATCTGTAGAACTACTTGGGGTATTATGAGCATTTAAGAGTACATTAGAAGCCCTAGACACATTGTGGTAATTTCACACATTTAAAATGTAGTTCTAGGATTACGAAGCAAGGACACTTTATTTGGGATGACGTACCTGTGTCATACCAGTATCATACCTGCCATGTTATGTTTAATTTTTATTTTAGAAATTGCTCATGTCGTTGTGTTGTATCCGTAACTGTGTTCATGTTCATGCTTCCTAGGTTCTAGCTAGAGAGGGCTATGTGTGTGTATAGCTGTTATAATAAAACTGCAATAACTCTATGGATGTAACTCTACTTCTGGCTGAACTACATAAATTTGGCGTGCTTGTATTTGTGCCTGATATTTCCTTCGCTTATATTTTTATTGATCACATCTCACAGAGTTAGGGTTATTTCTTACCTTCCCTAACATGTTCATGTTGTAGGAGATTTTTTTTAGAACCCTCATATAACAATTGCGATTATATCATTTTTTAAAAAATATTCTTAAATCTATTCAAAGCTTTGATGCTTTCGCACTTCAATTGCTACTTCCACACTATGAGGGTTGACCTCTGAGGGGCTATTTTTGTATGTGTGTGTGTTTATGTGATTTTCTGAAGAAAATATGATGTCATAGATTGGGTGATCTTTATATGCTATACTTCCTGTAAGAAAATTAATTCTTATTTGCATCAACTAATTGTCACCTTTTCCTCCTTGGTGAAACACTTTCTTTGTTAATTTGAGTATCACATGTAGCTTTTGTCATTGTGGCGAAAAAGGAAACATGGCGTAGAAGGGAAATTTGGAAAAGGGTACAAGACTTTCGCGCTCTTACTGGAATTCCCATCAAAAGTCCTATAATATCGCTTATTGTAGGGAGTGAAGAAAAGGCACTGCAAGCTAGCCGGTCACTCTCTCTCTCTCTCCCCTCCCCCTCTCTCTGTTTTATTACGGTCATTACTAAAACAACTACTGAATATGTCAATTAATCATTTCAAAACAGGCATTTGTTGACATCTGGTTTCTACGTAACCCCAGTCAGACCCCCAGCAGTGCCTCCCAACTCATGCAGGTTTGTTATGTACTCTTCAATCTTCATTATACTTTTGTCTCTTTGTATATGTGTGCGTGCAATTTTTTAGTTTCAGTTGTACATGTATTGGTGACTCAATCTTATTATGAATTTGCTGCTATTGCTTTCCCTCATCAACTATTTGGATTGTGAGTTGTTCACCCCACAAAAGTGAGGTATTCTCAGATGTTCACACTTCACACACCTTTATCTGAAAATATTGTGAATAGTATTTCCAATTTGGACTAGAAATTTTGGTTGCCATTGAAAAAATTGGATTGCATTGAAAACTCAAATTTGTGTGAAAACACAAGAGCTGTTTAGACCCCCGAATTAAAAGATTACAGCTCAGTTGATTTTACTCTAACTTAAACTAAGTGTGGAATAGAGTAAATGTGAGCGAATAAATAATAAAACTACTCTAAGCCATATTCATTAAAACACAGCAGTAAAATGAAAGCTAAAAGAATAGGGAAGAAGAATGCAAACACAAGATAACACGCCGATGTGTTATCGAAGAGGAAATCGAAGAACTCGGTGAAAAACCTTTCCGCTGCCCTCCAAACGGTAAATCGATCCACTAGAAAATAAATTGGGATACACGAATAGTAAGAGACCCTCCAAGCCTAATTTACCCAATGCATCTAAGCCCTCCAAGCTCCTATTCCAATAAGGCTTCTTGGAACCGTGTCTTGTTTAACTTTCCGGATCCCGCAATACGCCTGATTGCATCCACCAAAACTTGGCTTCTTCCAATGCTTCCCAGTAGCACCAAAACCTCACTTGACACTCAGAATGAGTGTGGTAAGTGTTTGGGCTATCAACCTCTCAAGGATTTGGAAATTAAGAGATAGGAGTTAAGGAAAACTACAATGTATTGTGTAGAGGATTGTAGGTATAACAATTTCTAACTCTCAAAGGTTGTGGTTAGGGTTTTCTCTCTAAAAAGCACTCCTCAACATATGTGTGTTATGTGGGTATATATAGTGTGGGTAGAGATAGGGTGTATCAGATATGACAAAATAGCAAAACAGGATGTTTCGCAGGTATCTCATGGGAAGGCCTTACCTGCGAGATACTCGCGAAAACCAACTATCACCATCCTATCATGACTCTTCGCATTCCAGTCATGTGTTGGGCACATATTTCACTTCGTGGGAAGGCTTCTCGCGAGCTACCCGCGAAAACTTCTTTGGTCTTCAATTGCCTTGAGTCTTCACTCTCTCTCACACACAACCCTTACAAAGAAATCTCACATAAAATACAAGGTACAAAATATTGAACATAATTACAATCAAATTTGGCACGAAATTAAAGCCAACACAAAATAGTTGTAAATCACAACTTTATACAATTATTTATTAAATCTTTCATGTATATATATACAAATATGTATTCATACCTTAGACCCTTAGTGCTTTTTACATGCTCCATCTATTCTGTTCACTAGAATTGTCAATGGTTGCTCAAGTTAGGGTGTATACAGTTGTGCCAACTGCCAAATTATTAACAAACTGATTATATAAAAGATAGGTCAAATCAGTGTATATAGTGGAAAACTGAAAATGCATATGCATAAAGATATGTACAAGATGCCTCCGGAAAGGCTATAGGAGTAAAAGATATTTTCAGGTCACAGTTTGGAAATCAAAAGCAAAGCCATCAATTATGGTCATATTCGGGTTTCTGTTCTCATTTGACTCTCTATCATATGTGAATTGCTTGATGTTTTGTCAAATGCACGAATTTATTTTTTAAAATTATTTTTCTTTTGTTACTTCTAGGCTTAGGGTGACTCTCAGTGCGGTACACACAACAGATGATTTGAAGAAGCTCACCGCTACACTCTCACAGTGCATTGCTTTCAGAGATATTGACATCCAAATCTCAAATAAATGTGCAAAGTTGTAGTATTTGAATTCTCTTTCTCCCCATCCTAGATTGCATTAATTCCTTTTTGAAAGAAGGATTGGAATGTTTTAAACTTTGCTCTGTTAAAACAGTAATGATTAAGATACTTATGGGCAACTTAAGGTGGATGAATTCAATTTTTTATAGCTATAAGCTTTTATTTGTAAAACCGTGTTTTGTGTGGTTTTCTTGGGGAAAATTCTAAAGAGTAATATTAGGGACAATATTTTTCATAAATGCTAATGTGTTAAGGTGTGATTATAATTTATAATAACATATTTTCATATGGAATAACAGCATGCTATCTAGAAGTTGGGAGAAATATTGTTAAAAAAATTGGAATTTCTAGACTTCTTGAATGGGGGTATGAAGTGGATCATAATTATGTGACAGCGTTTTTTGAATTTTTGATTAGTGCGGCACCAAAGTCTAAACACTTTGGATTAAATCCTCCATGATTTAACTTTGTGAAATTGGGTTTTGAATTTTTGATTGCTGCAGCAGTAAAGTCTAAATTTTGCCACTTCCAAAAATCTACAAAAGCCAAAAAATGCTACACAAAACAACATCCATTGACCGCACTGTGTTTCTGCCTCAATTTTCTGTGCAGCTTTTGAGACCTTTTCTTATTTATTTTTATTTGATATAGAATTCCACTCTTGCTTAATCGAAGTGTATGTATGCAAAACTCATCTCTAGAAACTTGAATCTCAGCTCTTACCCCCTTCCCTCCACAAACGCTTATACTTGTGAAGTGATTATCACATCAAGGGTGTGCGACGGTGCTTCTGAGGCTTGAGGTGAGGCAAATGTTAGGTTATAAAAATTTTCTTTTAAAAAAGCTTTTGAAATTTTAGTAGTAGTAGTAGTGGTTATAGTCTTATAGATATGAGTGTTGGAAACTAATCAGGCTGATCGCCCATAAGGCCATTAGTGTTTTGTACGTTACCCCCAACACTTCATTCATACATTGTTCATGACTTTATGAGGTGTGCCATTGTTATTAACAGACCAAGGCCAGCTGGTGCAAAAGTGGTGATCTCCTCCTCTTTCTCAGTCATTTTTGTTATCTAGTTGAGGTTTCTAGGTTGTGAAAATAATGCGTCTTGCTCTAGAAACAAGCACCACCACCAAGAAGACACATAGAGATGTTGCTGATATTGTGAAACAATTGGCAAGCCAATCCTAAAGGTATATACTCGATTTCTTTCTGTTAGTTTTTAAAAACACAAACAAAATAAGCCCATTTTTTTTTCCTATTTTCGAGTTTTATTTTCTTTAAACTTGGGTTCATTTTACCGGCAGCCATAGAAGGTATATTTTCTACCCGCTTCATGGAGTGGGCTTATTAGATATTTCTTGGTTGTATTTTTAGTTATGACCCATTTAATAAGCTAGGTAACTTGTTTAAATAATTTAATGGGTCATGTGATTTATTACATATAGACAGTTTTATGAATTGCTATATAATGAATTGAATTTCTTTAACCAAATTTGGAGGTTTTATAAATTGCTACATAATAAATAGGTGAAAATAACTTCAAACAGGGTTGGAAGAAACTTTTTTAAATGTTTTTTTCCCCTTTAGTTCTAACTTTCCAAAAAATTTATTTTGACCCAAAATGCTGCCTAAGTTGTTATAAAAATTATTGTGTTTTATAATTAATTTTAATGATAGGGATCATATAAATGCATAATTGGGTTGGATTCAAATATTTATAGTGTAAAACCCAAATCTTAGTGGGTTTTAAAATTTAAACCCAAACATTTTTTAAACCCAAAGAAAAAATTGTAAATCCTCATTAATGTTTAACATTCACAACATGCATTGAGCCCACCAGCAAGTAGGGGTGTCCACGGGTCGGGCTGAGTCAGGTTTGTGCCCAACCCGAACTTGACCCGACAGTCTCGGGTGGGGAAAATTTCAACCCGCAACCGACCCGGATGCAGTTTCAGATCAAGCGGGTCGGGTCATATCGAATTTCAGGTTTTTCTCGGTCGGTTTCGGGTTTTCCGGTTTCGCTGGTTTTGGCAGAAATCTGAAATCTGGTCGGATCTCGTCAGATTTGGCTAGATCTAACGAGATTTGGCCGATATTCCTTTGTATCTATGAAAATATGGCCGAGATTTGGCAGAGATCTAAAGGGATTTGGCTGAGTTAGAGTCGAGCTTACCGGAGTTTGAGTAGATCTGGGCTAGATTCGCCGGATTTAAGCTTATCGGAGTGAGGATTTGAGCTTATCTGAGTAAAGGAAGGCCAAACGTGGCCGGATCGGAGCTGAGAAGCCCAAACGTCACCGGATTTCGGCCTTCTTTTTGAGGTTTTGTCGGGTGGGTCGGGTAGATCGGGTTTTTGAGGACGGAATCCGCCACTTGACCCGCCGGGGTCGGGTTCTGAAGATTTGGACCCATCATCGACCCGTCGGAGGTGTCAGTCCGGCCATGACGGGTCGGTTCAGGTTGGGTTGGTCGGTTCCGGCGGGTGATCAGGTACTCTGGACAGCCCTGCCAGCAAGTGTTGTGAGTGTTTAATTTCGCACATCCGATACTGCGATACATGCAGAAACATATGCATGGGACTCACGTACGTGTTGTGAGTGTTTTTGCTCCATGCAATGAAAACACCAACGTAACTTACATGAAGTCATGAACTACTCTAATATGTCAGTTACTATCTCTTTCTCTCTGTATACACTATGGAGACAGATGAGCTTGCAGGAAAACTTGGTGAAGAGGCAGTTGCAAAACTTCAATCTTTGAAACTCCTACTGCCTCATGAGAACCATTCAACTCCCAAGAGATCAACAACGAAAAGCTATTGAAAACGAAACAACTCAAAGTTCCTCAAAGTCTGAACAAGGAAAAGACGTCTTCCATGTGTTTGACAAAATACAGCCGTAAGACCGGTGCTCAGTGGAGATTCAGATTGCTGAAAAAACGCTTCAGAGATTGGTCCATTATCTTCCAGTACTGGTAATATGTTTTTTTTTTTTTTTCCTCCAATTCCAGTCATTATTTGCTTTAGCTATTTTGAAATTTTGAATTTGCTCAAAAGATTGACCAATTATTGTGTCATTGTGAAACCAAGAATATAATATGTATATATATGTATGTATGGTAAGAAAATTAATCAGGAGAAAAAAAGTAACATGTAGTAAGGCTTGTTTGGCAACATGGGTTTGACCTATATATTTCCTCAATTCTTGTGGGTTAATTGTATAAGTAACGTGTGTAAATTGTAATATGTGTGATCGTACTCTGTAAGAAAAGAATGAAGAGAAAAAATTGAAATAAAAAACAAAGTTTTAGACTAGACTAGCTCGCTCGAGCAAGAGGCCCTAATGGAAGCAAATAGGGATGGGTAAATTATAGGGAGTGTATATCAACACTTACAAGTGCTAATTGGCAAATCAAAAGTCTCTATTGGAACTTAGCCAAGACCACGAGAGAGAGAGAGAGAGAGAGAAATTGCTACCTGATATTAGAGAATTCTGACTTAGTTGTATCTTAGAGACAAATTTGCCAATAACCTTTTAGCAAATTATTGTACAGGAGCCAATAATATTGTCTTAAAGATAGCAAATTCATTTGTGTCTCTAAAGACATTTAAGTTTTTTAGAGTCTTTAGTTGTTCAGTGTTCACCGCATAATCCCCAACATCAATTCCATATTGGGGGGTGGTGGGTGAGATATGGCAATTGGGATGTGGTGGGTGAGATTTGGCAATTATGGAATGACAATGAGGATTGCTATTGCTCTCGGCGTGTGCTATTGGTTATAGTGGCTGGTAGGATTTCTTTGAAAAACAAAGATTTTGTCATCTTTCATGCATCATTTACCAGAAACAAACATTCTTTTGTCATTGTCATACATCATTTTCCAGCCAAATATGGCTATTTTGGCCATGACCTCTCCCAAGTCCCACCAAGAAGTGAACTACTCTCCGACTAGGCAGTTAGCCAAGCCAACTACCCACGTCTCTAATAACTACCCCAGAGGATAGTTATGGACATCTCTCACTCTCACTCTGTTAATGGAAACAATGAATTTGTGGGACAGCTTGGTTGAAGAGGCACTAGCAAAGCTCGAATCTCTGAAACTCGTGCGGCATCTGAGACCCATTCACCTCCCCAGTGACCAACAACCAAAACCCATTGAAAATGAACCTCAAAGCAACTCAATATCAGACCAAGAGGAAGCAGGAAAAGAAGTCTCCCAGATGTTCGATGAAATGCAGCAGTGGGAACGATCCTCTGTGGAGGTCCACATTGCAGAAGAAACGTTTCAAAGCTGGGTCTGTGAAATTTCCACCACTGGTAAGCTTCTTCTTTTTTCCTCTCTCCAAATGCCTATCTTTATTTGTGGGTGATGTTTGAAATTTGAATACGCTCTGCATATATTGGTTATGTATGCAAGTTATAATAGTGAATTGCCAACCAAACAAAGGAAAAAAAAGAAAAAGAAACAGGGTGATTAACTATTGTGTTAGTAAGTCATTGTAAAACTAAGGGTATTATATATACGTGTATGTCTGGTGAGAAAATTAGAGTGTGAATTTTAGTGAGGGGGTAGTGAGGGTTGCATGCCAAATGGGTTTGACTTATTTCATTGTGACATGCAAGTATGCAACTCTTGTGAGTCAACGGAGTTCTGTTTTAGCTAGGGTGCGATACTAGAATGCGAATAAGGGAAACTAATGTTCCTGGTGCGTGTCTGGATGGATATATAGGCTGCTAAATGATGCACTGGCAGATGACAAGTAAGGTCGGGTGAGGACAGCAAGGTTAAGTTTGATGTAAGGTGAAGTTTGGGCAAATGATATTGAAGAATATGGTGAACAAGAATGCTTAATTCAGTTATGCATAGCAGTTATAAGCCATTTATTGGAACTTTTTTTCACAATCAGGTGTGTCTTATCTTTTGCTCTCAGCGAGTACCTAGCTATATATATGGTGTCAATTGGGCATGACAAGATGTCTTAGTTTTAGAAGATCTGCATTATGTCTCCACCACCATCATTTTTTTTCAGGCCAACGGCCTCCAATGAGGATAAGCTTCTTGCATCTATGGCCGGACCCAAAATTTTCATCACAATTAAAGCATGAACCCTTGTCTTGTCTCTCCTTAAGCTCTATATGAGTATGTTTCTTGTTATAATTATTGGTAGGATGTAAGTCTCTAACAGATAGTGGCAAGGCTCCTTATAATCTTCAGCTGAAAGTAGTCAATGCTTTTATTTTTATAAGTAAATTATAAGTGATGTAATTGTTCCGGTTGAAAGTAGTCAATGTTACGGATGGTACTTGGCTTCATAGAGACAAGCAAGTCCCTTGTAGCTGATAAAGTGGTTGGTCTAGAGCTTGGACATCAACACTTACGGTGTTCCTTGAGTCCACTAATGAAACAACCCACTTGATATGATGGTTGTAACCCACCTACACAGTTGAGAAACTTTCTGAACTGGTTTTGGTACTCTCTTTGAACCCGCTTGTTTGAGTTTGGTCGTATCATCAAAAAAATTGTCAATCTCTGTTGGTCTTTATCGGGTATACAGACTGTTTTAAGCAGTGACCAAGTAAATAAATTTTCTTCTTTTTTTGGCTAGTTGATACCATAGTTGCACTTCATCATCAAGGTGATATGCGCTAATGCGGCCAAGGGAATTTACTGTTCCGCAAAATTTTGGAATTCAAAGAATTGTTCCACCTACATAACACAGTATTTTGGAATTCAAAGAATTATTCCACCTCCCAAAGTGACCAAGTAATATGTTTGAAAGAAAATTCTTTTTATTTTAAATTTTTTTTAATAAGATGTTTTTTTTTTTTTTTTTTAAAGGCTACTCCATAGAGAAATTACATAGAGCGGGTTTTTTATTTATTTTTTATTTTTTTATTTGAGAAAAAGGACATAGAGGAGCCTAAAGACTACAAAAGAATAGAATTACGTATAGAGAGACAACGACTATATAAATTCAAGGATGGAACTAGAACTAGTGAATCCCCATTCTCTAGTCCAATCAAATAAAGAGCCACAAAACAAAGCTACCAAAAGGATTCCTAATGTCTTTGTATCCTCAAACATATGATGATTTCATTCCCACCAAATTGTCTACATTAAACACAACAGAACTAAGTTCCAAATGTCCGATGAATGCTTACCAAACCAATTCCTCTAACCAAACAATAGGTCTATGACCTTACCTGGTAGCGGCCATTGAATCCTGAAAGATCTGAATGCAAATCCGGTTGTTGAGGGAGTGGTTGTGGCGTTATGGGAGCAAGGAATGGGCATTATGGTGGAGGGTTATTGAGTTGAAATACGGGTCTTCAGTGTATATTGGTGATTGGGGAGGTTTGGGGCTCGCATGGAGTGGGTTTATGGAAGTATGTTCATTGAGGATTGGGATAGTTGGCATGTCCTCAGATAGATGTCCGGTGTAGTAATAGAGCTAGATTTTGGCATGATTTGTGGCTTGTCCCTGCCAAGGGTGGCTTTCTTTTCTTGGTGTATGTCTTAGGGTTGGGTATTGATGACAAACAACTTAAGGAAGAGGGGTATAATTGTTATGGTGTGGTATTTCATGTACCTAATGGAGAGGATATGAACCACCTATTCCTACACTGTTCTGCGGCTTTGGACCTATGGGCATTGATATTTTGATTATTTGGAGTCTATTGGGTGATGCCCTCTATGGTACAGGAAGTGTTAGTGGCATGGAAGGAGGGTCGGTTTGGAGGGGGAAGTATTGGGACAATATGGTGGGTTGTTCCGTTGTGTCTTATGTGGTGCATCTGGTGTGAGCAGAATGCCCAATGTTTTGAGGGAGAAGAACTCATTGTGTTTAAATTGAAATATCTCTTTCTAAAGACTTTGTATGAGTGGACTTCTTTGACTTCCTCTTTCTCTGCAGATGGGTTTCTTTCTGGATTCCCCGAGTTCTGATTTGTTGCTGATTTTTCTTTTCTTTGTTTTTGCTCTTTTGTTTTTGAATTGCCTCTTGTATACAGCCTGTATTCTTGGGCTTTCTCCAATTCTCCTTTTTTTTGGTTTTCAATGAAATTATTTACTTATCAAATATATATAATGTATATTATAAAGCTTACCTTAAGAACTAATACTAATCTCTTCTACTCCTAATAGTTAAAGATAAGCTCTGATGATTATCTACAATTTTATTTGAATAATGACTTGAAGGAAGATAAACTTAAACTAATCTGAAGTCAATTCGAGATCTGCCCATGTGTTGGTCCCTTGCCTCGTGCATCCATGCAGTCCATGAGCCATAACAGATGTAATGTGACTTTTGGGGGAAAGCTATTGAAGAATGTGGTGAACCAGAATGTTTGAATTTAAATTAATTATGCAGAACAATGATGAACCAGTTATTAAAACTTTTTCATAATCAGAAGTTTCATATATTTTGCTATAACCAAAAACTCTTGTGTCTATTGGGCATGAAAAGATGTTTTAGCCAGAAGATATGCATATTTCTATCCCGTTACCATTTCTGTTCTCTACTCAGGACTCTATGGACAATCTTGGTGCTAAGACATAGTTGGACCTTGAATATAACTGATACGTAGCATCTTATCATTTTCATTGACATGAATCATTGCAGGAGAAGAAGTAACTGCTAATGAAGAGGAGTCCCATCCTCAGAAGTTCAAAAAGCTAATTTTGTTCTCTGGAAATGATTATTTGGGCTTGAGCTCACATCCAACCATTAAAAGGGCTGCTTCAAAGGTGTGCTTTATGATATTTCTTTTCAAGAAAACTTTTGTAAGACACTTCTAAAACATTATGAACTTTATTGTAAACCAGGCAGCCCAAGAACATGGAATGGGCCCAAGGGGTTCTGCTCTAGCTTGCGGCTATACTAATTACCATAGGCTACTTGAATCATGCTTGGCAGATCTAAAGAAGAAAGAGGTAAAAATTGTATTAGTATAATTCCTTTAGCATTTTATGCGTTTTCTTTCTCCCTCCATCTGTGTTTGTTCTTATATATAGCCATTTCTAAATAAAGCTGACTTGATCACAGCAATAGAACTCAAAAATATAGGAGTATATAAGAAACTCATAAAACATTGGCATAAACTAGGGAGTTGGAATTCTACATTTATGTTGATTTGGTTGTAGCGGTTATGATTATGTATGGATTTGCAAAACGTAATATGGTTGGTTGAAACCACAGATATCAATAATGTGGTATCCTTGCAGGTTTAATACTTCTGGTTTTGTTCTTATGATAACAATCTGTCATTCATGTTTGACCTTTTCTACTATTTCAACAGAAAAATGATGAATTCTTGTTTAAATTTTTGCTATAGGATTGCCTCCTTTGCCCAACAGGGTATGCAGCCAACATGGCCTTGATGGTATCAATAGGAAGCATTGCCTCCCTCTTGGCTGTAGGTAGTAAACCTTCAGAGGAGGACAGGATTGCCATATTTTCTGATGCCCTGAATCATTCATCAATTATAGATGGTATTTGTCTGGCTGAGCGCCAACAAAGTGTGGAAGTGTTCATTTATCGACATTGTGACATGTCTCACCTTAATGCACTATTGTATGTTGTTACCTTATGTCCTAATTTTTCAGTGTCCCTATGACTGTTAAGCATACTCTACCCAGGACTCATTATTGCAATGCATTTTGTGTTTTGACAGATTGAAATGCAAAATGAAGAAGAAAGTCGTTGTAACTGATGGGTTAGTCATGTTATAAGTGTTCCTTTATTTTTTGCATGCTCCAAGTGGCTGAGACAAAAACCAAAATTTGAGAACCAGGAAAGCACAGTTAACTGTTTTAATTCTCTGTGAAATTCTAAATTTTCTTGTCTTTTATCGATATATTAAATTTTCAAACAGGCAAAACTTTTATCTTCGATTAGATTGAGAATCATTGTCAACAAAATTATTTTTAGATGATTGATAAAACTTATCAAAACCACAGTAAAATATTTACAGTACAAATTAACAGAATCAAGTAGCTAAGCTGCAAACTAGACCACCTACTTCACATACACATGGAACTAATTATCATGAGAAAACAGAGCAATTTGAAAATAAAAAATCAGTGTTAAAAAAGCCAGAAAGATCACAAGCAGGGAATCTCCACCCTCCAAATACAACAAGCACTTGCTCCGAATAGTTTTAGTTATCTTCTTTGGCTGCAATCTATACCTGACATTGTTAATATAACTTCTAGCAAATCCTCTTCAGTTAAGAATTTTCCAACATGAATTTTGTGGTCCTTTCTCTCCCAATACTATAAACGGTAGCTGCCAAGTTAGCCTGGCTATGGTGCTTTTGAAATCACCATGAAGCTTATCTGTAGTCCGCCAAACTTCAGCGTCCTATCATCCCACCATTTTGTCATACAAGCACCTTCTACAAATGGCTGACCAAATCCTTCTAAGAAGGGGTAATAAGAACAAAAAAAGTTCTCTCTAGATTCCATTCTACTCCTGCAGAACTGACACAGTAGGCCTCCATTGAAGCCTCACTTAACCATTCTTTCCTTTGTAGCAATTTGATCTTGAATAATCATCAAATTGATAAAAGCAGACCAATCTTCACCATTTAACGTTTAACTTGCTTCCTTTAGCTCTATGCACTTCCCAAGCATAACCACAACTGAATACCCCATTTGAAGTAGCAGTCCACAAGATTTTATCCTTCCCACCATGAATTCTAACTAGAGCCACCTGAGCTTGAATGAGAATCATATTATCTGATCCATTCCTTAACATTAATATTATTTATGTTTGTCTTCTAAACTTTCTTGTGACTTCATTATTTTGAAAACTAACGTTTCAAACATGTGTATGTGCATGTACATTGTTATATTTGATAAATGACTTCAATCTGTTTTTATTGCAGTTTGTTTAGTATGGATGGGGACTTTGCACCAATGGTCGAAATTGTGAAGCTTCGCAAGAAGCATCAGTTTTTGTTGGTTGTTGATGATGTAAGTCATTCTTATGTAGTGATGTTTATGCAATCAAAAGAAGCTGTTTAAGAACCTGTCTTGTGCACATGGTAGTCATCGTTGGATTGAAGTTAACTCTTCAATCTAAAGTCTGTGATTCTGATTTGACAGCTAAGGCATAAAGATTATGGACTAATCTGTTTGTCACAGTTTATTTTCTAAATACAGATCATGTACTACTTTTTAAAGGTTTAGTTTTTCTAAATACAGATATACTTTTACGTAGTTTATTTTTAATCACAATAAGCCAAAGAAAATGAACTCTCCCAAACATTATTTATTACTATTAACTTTTTTTTTTTTCCCTTCAACTTGCACTTTGGTTTAGATCATGTATGGCACTAAGAAAAATGGCTTCTTCCTGTATACCTACTTTAATGCTTGTATATGCTTTGAAAATTAGTGTTACTGTTGTTGAGAGTTCTTTTTAGGCTCATGGAACTTTTGTTTGTGGCGAAAATGGGGGTGGAGTTGCTGAGGAGTTCAATTGTGAAAAAGAGGTTGACATATGCATTGGTACTTTGAGTAAGGCCACAGGCTGCTATGGTGGATTCATAGCATGCAGGTAACTGTTCTAGTGTACTCTTCATCTGTCGTATGATACAAAAGAACAAAAATAAATCAATAGAAGTAGGGCTCATCTAGACAACTCTCAGGAACATATGACTTCTCACTGTATTGGACATAGCATGCAAACTATTTTTCTTATTATTTTCTATAACTAGCCTTAATATAATGAGTTCCTTGAATGTTTTATCTCTTGTATGTGAAAATATGTACGATTTGGTTATGCTGCTTTCTGAACACTATATGAAAAGCAAAAGTTGGAAGCTAATCATACAATCAAGGGGTCACTCCTTCATATTTTCCACTGCAATGCCAGTCCCCGATGTTGTAGCCGCCCATGGTAATTCTTAGCATTCTCTTTTGTTGGGTATCATTTATTGAAACAATAAGCTTATGTTGAATGTTTAATTAAAATTAAACTTCTTTCTTGTTCATGGTTCTTGCATGGATTAGGATCCTTTATGGTTTTTAGGGTAATGAAGTTCTTAAATTTTATTATTATTTGACTTTGCAAGTTGGCATCTGTAGAACCGCTGGCAATATTATTGATTTTTCAGAAAACATTAGAAGCCCTATGTGCACTATGGTAATTGAGTAATATGCAGCCCTGGCTAAATAGGGTTGTGTTTGTGTATATCATAATCATGCAACTAC
Organism: Quercus tomentella; assembly: GCA_028535165.1. Taxonomy (NCBI): domain Eukaryota; kingdom Viridiplantae; phylum Streptophyta; class Magnoliopsida; order Fagales; family Fagaceae; genus Quercus; species Quercus tomentella. Next base: position 19,228,209 of record JAPQVY010000144.1, read on the forward strand.
TTTTGTAGCCTTCATAATAAAACTAGAGCTACTCTGAACATAAACCTAGTTCTGGATGACATATATTTAGTGTTCTTGTATGCGTGCCTGTTTTTCTTTGTTTATACTTTATATCGATAAATTACCGATTTCCTCCAAAGCTTAAACTGTTAGGAAATTGTGAATTTAATCATTTTGTCTATTATTTTAACATTTTTTTTATCGTCAACTCAGTGATGTAGGGTTAGATCTCTCATATCACTTTGTAGGAGATATCTATAGAACCAACCCTTATGTAACACTTGCAAATACATCATTTTAAAAATACACCTAAATATATTCTAAGCTTTGATGCTTTCATGCTCTCATTCATATTCTCATATTGTGACATGGGTGATAGGACACTACTAGGGTTGACCTTTGAGGGGTTAATTGTGTGTGTATGGTCATTTGATTTTCTGAAGAAAATATTAAATCATATTATGAGTGATCTTTATATGTTACACTCCCTACTAGAAATTTGATTCTTATTTTGCATAAACTATTTATCCACTTTGCCTCCATAGTGAAACACTTTCTTTGTTAACTGCTTGAGTATGACATGCAGCTGCTGTTACTGTGGCAAAAAAGGAAACATGGCGTAGAAGGGAAATTTGGAAGAGGGTACAAGACTTTCGTGTTCTTACTGGAATCCACATCTCAAGTCCAATAATATCTCTTATTGTAGGGAGTGAAGAGAAGGCCCTGCTAGCTAGCCAGTTAGTATCTCTCATTATGATTAAGGTCATTGCTAAAGCAACTACTAAATATGTCAATCATTCTGGAACAGGCATTTGTTGACATCTGGTTTCTATGTAATTCCAATTGGACCCCCAGCAGTGCCTCCGAACTCATGCAGGTTTGTTGTGTACTCTTCATTGTACTTTTGTCTCTCTGTAAGTGTGACTGCAATTTTCTAGTTTAGGTTGTGTTTTGGTGACTCAATCTTACGAATTCACTTTTATTGCTCTCATTAACCAATAGGATTGTGGTTTGATGCTCACCCCCAAAAAAGTGGGATGTGGTTCCCAAGTGTTCACACTTCACACACCTTTATCTGAAAATATTGTGGCTATTATCTCTCCAATTTGGACTAGTAATTTTGGTTGCCACTGACTGAAAACATTGGATTCATGCCTTAGTGCTTTTTACATGCTCTATCATATTCCACGGTATGTAACCCATCTATTCTGCTGACTAGATTTGTCAATGGTTTGCATAAGCTATTGAAAAAGATAAAACATAACTTTGATATCATGTTAGAAAAGTGAGACATAATATTGACACCATGATAACATGTATGAGAAAATATGATAAAGAAAATAAAGAAAGAAGAGAAAAATTGCAGGAAATTAACTTGGTTCAGCTTTAGAGGGCTAATTCACAGCAGAAAGCCTTTGATGGCTACATCTTTCTATTAAGTTCTATATATTTCAAGAACCTGTTGAAGGGTAATTATAATAGGCTAAATTTTTAGCAAAACCAAGGTTATGATACTTGCACTACAACTAAGCTTAGGATGTAGTCACTGTGCCAAAATGTTAAGAAACTGACTATGTAATATAATTAGTATCTACGTCAAATCAATGTATATAGTGAAAATGCATATACATATAGATATATAAAAGATGAAAAACAATATAGAGTAAAGATATTGAACAACAAATAAAATCAGATCCAATTCATTCAGGTTAAAGTTTGGAAGTCAAAAGCAAAGCTATCAATTATGCTCAGATTTGGGTTTCAGTTCTCATTTAATACTTATTCTGGATGAATTGCTTGATGTTTTTATCAAACTCACAAAGTTGTCTTTTTATTCTATTTTAGGCTCAGGGTGACTCTCAGTGCAGTGCACACAATGGAGGATCTGAAGAAGCTCACCACGACACTCTCGCAGTGCATTAATTTCAAAGATGTTGACATTCAAATCTCAAATAAAATTGCAAAGCTGTAGTGTTTGGATTCTTTTTCTCCCCTCCTGGATTGCATTAATTCATTTCTGCAATATGGATTGGAATGTTTAAAGTTTACTATATTAAAACAGTGATGATTAAGATACTTATGGGCAGCTTAAGCCAGACAATTCCCTTTCTTTTCTTTTAGCCATCACTTTATTCACTATTCTTGAGTCTTCCTATGAATGTAAAATGATAAAATCTAAAAACTTGGACCATAACTATAAGCTATCCTTAACTTAAACAGACATTAATTAAAGACTCTGAACATTGGTCATGAAACAATTTGACTCGCAAAGAAACTATTAGCTCACATGTGCCGAGAAGTTAGAAAAAAGTTAGCACCTGGCAATTGTCCTCAAAAACAAAATGAGGGTCCAATTGAAGGTGTTAAAGGAACCCATATAACTTACGATCTGCTGGGGTAATACATCCATTTGATTAGCTATATAAGTGGACAGAAAAGGAGCAAAAGAATTTTAAAATGTATAACATTACTTCTTTTCCTTGTTCGAAGGGTACAGAACTTTCTTCAAGATTTTTTTTATTATTTATTTTTATTGGATTATGTGGCCTCGCCTTGAGAATTTAGTTTACCCGAGGCTCGATTGGTCGATTGGAGTTGATGCGGTAGTCGAATATGTATAAACACTGTTCTCATAGCAAAAAAGTTTGTTTTTTATTTTTTATTTTTTTATAATGATATATTGTTGATTTTTTAGAAATATAATTTATGATATATTGTTCATTAATTATGATCTACTACGTAATTAGGTTTATTTATATTGCACTTAGTTTAAATTGTGTGGAAGAAAAAGATACTGGTCTACACATTTTGGGGAGGAACTTTCCTATAACATTTGATTCTCATACATAAAACATTCCCAAAAGAGTTGATTCTCATACATCTGTTTAGTAATTATCAAATTATAAATGGTCATGGTTTATTATTCTCATACCATAAAATAAAACAATTTGCGGTTTCATACATATTCTCGACCTATGCGGACCTAGAGACTGCACTTATTGAATATTGCCAATAAAAGTCTGCATCAGTTACTCTATTTTTGCATGGTGAAGAAAAAATAATCTTAAGTGCAACCTAAAGTCCTACACTTCCTAATCCCTTCCTTAAAGGTGGAAATAAATCCTTACTGATTAACCCTTTTACGAAGGAAAAATTGAAAAGAATTGTAAAATTTTTGGTGAGATACAATCAAGCATCGTCTATGTCTCCATGCAGAAGTGTTTTAAATTTCAAAGATTCTCACTTCAATGATGATTGCATTTAATCATTCCTTGCATGGAATTGATGAACAAATTAATCATCTTTAAGCAATTAATGTTTTATTAGTTATTACATGATTACACCCTTAATCAAATCAAAGCCTCACTCGGAGTCCAAGAAGTAAAGCAATGCGAAAAATACTTGGGTCTTCCTACCTTAATAGGAAAAAATAAGAAATCTCGTTTCAGATACATTAAGGAAAAAGTTTGGGCTAAACTCCAAGGGTGGAAAGAGCAACTCCTCTCCCAAGCGGGACGTGAAGTTCTTCTCAAAGCGGTCATCCAAGCGATTCCGACTTATGCCATGAGTTGCTTCAAGCTCCCCGTCACCCTTTGCAATGAGATAGAATCACTGATTAAGAAGTTCTGGTGGGGTCAACGAGGTGAGCAAAGGAAAATCCATTGGGCAAAATGGAGCAACCTCTGTAAACCTAAGAGCTTAGGAGGCATGGGGTTTAGAGATCTTCAAAAATTTAATGATGCGATGCTAGCGAAACAAGTGTGGCGCTTACTGACAAATGAGGACTCCCTTTTCTACAAGTTCTTCAAATCAAAATTCTTCCCAACGGGCAGCATTATGGAGGCGAAAGAAGGAAGTGGTTCCTTCACTTGGAAGAGCATCCTTAAGGGCAGGAGGATTATCCAAAAGGGCATGCTTTGGAGAGTGGGCAATGGCTCATCTATTCGGATTTTCCATGATAATTGGCTACCGGATCCCAGCTGGAAGAAAGTTCTTTCTACTCCTTTTCTTTTGGACAGTAATGCAAAGGTATCAAGCCTCATTGATAGGGAGAGGCATAGCTGGTCCCTTGAGACAATTGACTCTAACTTCCTTCCCCAGGAAGCTTCCATAATCAAGTCCATTCCCTTCTGTTTGGGCGATTGTTTGGATTTGATAATTTGGCCGATGAATAGTGAGGGGGTATACTCTGTAAGATCAGGTTACCATCTCCTACTGGACATGGAATTGAATGTGCAGCCTAGGCCCTCGGATCTCTCCACTTCGAAAAGACTATGGAAGGGCATATGGAATTTAAAGGTCCCTAATAGAGTGAAGAATTTAATTTGGCGGGCAGCGTCGAACTCACTACCTTCGAAGTCAAACCTTAGCAAGCGGAAAATTCCAATTGATACAACATGTTCACTGTGCGGTTTGGCTCCTGAAACATCACTTCATGCCATCTGGTCGTGTCCTTCCCTACTGCAGATTTGGAATACTCACTTTGCCTGGTTGATGAAAGACTCGGGTAAGGCTTCAAACTTTATGGATGTATGGCAACAATGTGAAGAGAAGAACGGCCATCTGGAGCTGCTTGCCATGACAGTTCATCAAATTTGGACTAGGCGAAACAAGCATCGTGTGGGTGACAATGTCGCTCCGTTGGTTATGATCAATCATCTAGCAGCAAATTGCCTTCAGGATTTCCAACAGTCCTGCCTTAACCCTCCAAAAACTCTCTCTCATCCAAAAGTCTCAAAATGGTTGCCTCCCCCTCCAAATTGGGTGAAAGTCAATTTTGACGGCGCAACCTTCAGTATCTCCAGCTCCGCAGGCTTGGGAGCGATAATTCGGAATGACTTGGGTCCAGTCATGGCTGCCTTTACACAACCTATTCCACTGCCTACCTCTGTAGAGATGGTGGAAGTGTTGGCGGCTCGAGGTGCCCTTTGCTTCGCTAAGGACCTCGGCTTTAACAAGGTAATCCTGGAAGGAGACTCAGAGATTATCATAAAAGCTCTCAATTCTGGTAGTCCTTCTTCTTCCAGCTTCGGTCACATCATCAAGGATATTAAGTTGCTGTCCTCATCGCTTAGGAATGTGCTCTTCAGCCATACACGAAGACAAGGCAACAGAGTTGCTCATGAAATGGCCAGGTTGGCGTGTAATTTTGTACAGTTTCAATCCTGGATGGAGGATGTTCCTCCAGGAGTGGTTGATGTATATGTTTCTGAAGTTATTAAATGATATTTCTCGCCTCTGTTTCGAGGGTGGTTTCTCAAAAAAAAAAAAAAGAAATAGGCAGAATAGCTTATCTATATTTTGGATTTGACAATGAGAATTAGAATGATTGGCTACAGTTGAAGAAAAATATCAACAAAGGAGATCCTGGGAACCTGTGCAGCACCATGAGATGAAGCAACACGATTGATTTTTCATGCATACTTGAGTGCCTTTGAGAATCCTTTGACATGACGTAGTGGATGAACTTGAAGTATACCTGCATTGGCACAGCATATCACCATTTTCTTACAAAAGTACACAAGCATTAAATATAGAGAAAAAAAAAAAAAAAAAAAGGGTGAAATGCTGAGTTTAATGCAATGTGTTTTTTTAATGCTTTATTATCCATAATAATGATAATGAATAACTGAGATAGTAAAAATTCAAACTGAAATAATTTCATAAAATTTTGGATTTTAATTGAAAAAATTAAAAATTATAACCTAATTTGAAATATGGCTAAAATTAGGGTTGTAACGAGCTAAGTGAGTAATAAAGGTTTGGGCTCAACTCAACATAAAAGTATAATGTTCAAACTCGGCTTGAACTCGAACCAAGCTTGCAAATAATATTCAACTTGGAGCTCGTAAGAAAGTTTAAAAGCCTGAACTCAGCTTGATTTGTTACTCAAACTAAACTTGAGCTAAATATCAAGCTCAAACTCAAGTTTAATATCATGATTTTGAGCTTGAGTTCCAACACAAATACATTGTCAAGTTTATTTAATTTAGACAAATGATTCCGACACCTAATTAATAAAAGTTTCAGTAAGATATGAGTTTATTTATCAAGTACATATGAAGCTTATTACCAAGCTCGAATTTTTTTTTTTTTTAATCGAACCCTATATGAACAATTTTTTTTTTTTTTTTGCTTGGGCTCGGCTTGCTTATTAAACAAACCTAAAACAAAGACTTGAACTTGGCTTATTTTTAAACAAATAAAACTTAAACAGACTTTTTATATGAAAATGTTTTTATTTATGATAATAATAATTGATTTAGAATATATATGACATTCTTCCTTGTGGGGCCCAATAATTTATGGGCCAGGCCCACTTGCTCATGGGGAGTCCAAAGGCCCAAGCCGAAAAAGGTGATGGCCCGAGCTCAAAAATATAAGGCAAAAATGGCCCGGAGACGCAGCCGAGGACAGTCTAGTCCTCGGCAGACCCAAAGCTCCATTGAGAAGAGGGGTAAAGAAGAGATATAGGAACAAATTTGTAAGGAGATCTAAAATATCTTGGGGGAAGTTATCCTTACTACCCTTCCCAGATAAGACTCTGCACCTGACAGAGCCGTATTCTTCAGCTTTATCAACCATCCCCAACAATTCTGGGATTGGACTGATGGGACAAATATCAGTCTTGTAAAGGTTGACCCTACACGTGGACGAAGGACAGCGAACGCAGGCTAATATAAAAGTAAAAGTAAGTGAGCCAGAAAGGGGGGCTCTCTCGATCCCACCGGAGGAAGAGACTTCATGGGGGAAAACACCGGAACAACTCATGCAGATCAAAGAAAAAACAACCACCGTTGAGGAACCGGAGCAGGGCCTTAATGCTCCTCGGATCAAGTCCGAGGAGTCCAACCCCATGGGATGCGACACTATAGGGCTTAAATGTTCAAACCCAACTCCTCTTTCTATATGAATTCCTCTAAAATCAAGACCGGAATATCGCCCCGTGCCCAATGGCTAGCTTTTCAAGCCCACTCTCTACAAATCATATTGTGAGGGATCTTTCATGTACGAGCCCAACATCCTTATTGGGCCTCAACAGAATCGTGTCCTTACATTCCTCATGTTTAGTAGATTTGACAACAATTGACACAAAAGCCATAAAAAATTAAATATTTGTGAATTCACTAAAATTAGTCATAACCATTTAGATTTCCTAGCTTTTTTGTGATATATAAACACACACACACACAAAATCAACATTGTAGTATTTATTGATTACTAATATGATAAATAAATATTTTTTTATATTAATTATTTTAAGTGGTTCATTAATTATTTAAGTATAATGAAATTTTGATGTTAGCTTTCTCAGATTTATATGAGAAAAAAAAATTATTAGTGTGGGTACACGACTCACACTAAGCAGTTTTTGTCCGCTTTGGGGAGCCAGTCCCTCACGGTTTTGTCACGAAGGGGTGGGAGCCGAGGAGTATTGCCATGAAGTGATTTACACCTAGGCTCACCCAAGTCCCACATCGCCTAAGTAACCCTCCCACTCATGGTTTATAAGCTTCTGGAGCAACCATGAGTGTACCATGTCTAACACTCTGAGTGTTAGACATGGTACACTCATGGTTGCTCCAGAAGCTTATAAACCATGAGTGGGAGGGTTACTTAGGCGATGTGGGACTTGGGTGAGCCTAGGTGTAAATCACTTCATGGCAATACTCCTCGGCTCCCACCCCTTCGTGACAAAACCGTGAGGGACTGGCTCCCCAAAGCGGACAAAAACTGCTTAGTGTGAGTCGTGTACCCACAATTAGAAATATGGTATTCTTGCTCAAATTTAGTTACTTTTGCAACAATGGAAACAAAGTCCAACAAAAGAAAAAAAAATTAAAATAATACACAATCAAGAATGTATATATATATATATATATATATATATATGGGTTTGGTTCAAGTTACACTTGGTGTAACTCTAAGCAATGTTACACCAATCAATATTTTTTAATTGGATGTGAATTTTGACAAATCGACCGTTGGATTACATTATCTTTATATATTCTCCATGCTTGCAAAATTTCAAGGTAATCAAGGATCAATATTCATGTTATCTATCAATTGTATAAATTTGAGTTTTTGTAGTTTAAAATAATGTATGAAAGATGAGTTTATGGATTGAATGGTAAATAACATCCGATTGGTATGAAATTTAGCATGCATGTTTAGAACACATAGAACATGTAATCCAACGGTGAAATTTACAAAATATAAATTCATTAACAAGTAATTGGGTGGTGTAACATTGGGTGGTGTAATATTCAAGTTTTATATATATATACATATCGAACCAACATTGTAGCATTGTTCTATGTAATTGAAAAGATTACTTATATGATAAATAAATATATTTTTTATATTAATTATTTAAAGTGCTTCATTAATTATTTAAGTATATTGAAATTTTAATGTCGATTTGTTAAAATTTATATGAGAAACAATTTATTAGAAATATGATATTCTTGCTCAAATTTACTTACTTTTGCAATAGTGGAAACAAAGTCCAAAAAGATAAATAAATAAATTTAATAACAATTTTTGAATTATATCTGTATTTTTATTTATCAAAATGATATTTGCATTTTTTTTTAGTAGGCATGAAACAAGTCTATCTATATCAGTCACAATATCATGCAATTTTCAAATTTGTAAACACATATAGTATGATCAAATTATTATAAAATTCTTACTGTCTTTTTATTTTGTCTATAAAATAAAAAAATAAAGATTAAAAAATTTTACAAGTAAAATTATTGAAATATTAGAGAAAACTAACAAAATGCATTGCACATCACGCGGGAACTAGACTAGTGAAAAAGTAAAAATGAAAGCTATAATTTTGGCAATGTACTTACATTTGCTATGAAGAAAGGAATCTTAGAATTGAGCAATGGGAGCTCATTCAATTATTTAAAATATAAAATTCTTTCTCTTTTGGCTAACTAGTTGTAATTTCCTTTGGGTGTACCAAATTTAGGGAGCTCAATAGCTTGAACCTAATAACTTAGGTCGATTTCTTGATCAACAAGAAACCTAATCAAATGGCTTGATATAGATAATCTATATAACACCCCTTCAAAATAAACAATTCACTTTTTCCAATAAACCTTAATAACATAATTTTCAAGCTAATATCTCAAAGTAATCCAATCTCCACTCTTCGAAAATTGAGCACCTTAAAACCAACTTTGTAGCCTAACTTTGTAGTGATAAAATTTACAAGAGTCAAAAGTCAAAGCTCAATATAAAGGTTATGTCTTGTTCTTGCTTTATTTGGCTTAGTTAATTGTTTGGTTAAGGAGTTAAGGACAACATAAGGTCATAAGTTTGGACTTGGTTGAGAAATATTCAATGCTTTAAAAAAAAAAAAAATGGAAACCAAATCAAGTAACTCTTGCATTTGAAGCCTAAACAGTATAAGATTTTCCCACTAAGTATCAAACCTCCCTTTTGATAAGAGAAATTCTCAAAGAAAACCCATTCAGCAATCCATGAGATGGGTCCAGAATAAGCAAGCTTTGATGCCATCTTGGGATAGCAAAAGTTGATGATGATCAAATGCTGCCATGCTTTAGAAACAAGAACCATTCTGAGTAACTAGCCGTGAATGTGGTAAGAACCCTTCTGGGTAATTTGCTGACAATTTCAACCTTCGTGCTCTATGCAAGGACTTTTGCTGGATTGATTTTTCTCATGTACATAGACAGGGTAATAAACCAGCACACCTACTAGCTAAACATGCCTTTGGGATTGTAAATTTCTCTGCATGGATTAAGAACAATCCTATTTCTAAGAAAAAGCTCTTCTCTAGCTAGGATGTAGTATCTTCTTCACACCATTAATAAAGTTTTCAATCTTCCCATTAAAAAAAAAAAAAAAAAAATCGTTCTTTTATTCATTAAATAAAATCTGCAAAATTTTATTAGTTTAATTAAGTTAGATCTTACTTCTTATCTTTTTTCTTTTTGTTTTTTATTTTTTCGTATGTACTGCACATCAATTTTGTAATATGTCTTAATTTTATAAGGACATACATTATTCTTAATTTGTTAAATGAATAGACTTACACTCCTACTACAACTCTTATACTAATGAGTCCCACCTAGTAATGATTATAAAATATATATATATAAAAAAAAAAAAAAAAAAAAAAAAAAACCCACTACACAAAATAGGAGTCAGAATTCAGAGGCCTAAACCTAATAGAATTCTGAAATACATGGTTGTCAAAATCCCGATTTGGATCCTACGATTTTATGATTCCACCTACTCAAAATGATCCAGATCTTTTAAGAATCTTTGCGATCATTCAAGATCAGTAGGATCGTACAATTCTGAAGATCCCAAACGATCTTGATTTCTTGTAATCTTCTTTAACTTAATAGAAGACTCAGTTGGACACAAATGAAAAATAAAATCCCAATAGACCAAGTTTTTTCACTCTAATGTAGAGAGAATGTCAGTTGGACCCAAATAAAAAAATCCCAAAAGAGTGGCACATTTTGAGGTTTTTGGCCTTTAAATGATACTTACAAATGGATGTAGTGATGTATGGTAATTACATTAATGAATGTCTAATTTATGTGATTATTTAACATATCAATATGTATTTTTTGTTTTTTTTTTTCTCAAATAATATAGGATCTTATGATCCACGATCCAATCCTACAAACCACGATCCCACTCTCTCACAATCTTACATAGGATCCCGATTTTGATAACTTTGCTAAAATATATATAAATATATATATATATATATATATATATATATATATATATATAATATAAACAAACTACTTTCAAGCATGCCTGACGCCTCCCATAAAAAAGAAAAAAAGAAAAATTCTTTTGTTACTGGTCTCTTTCAGTTTGTATCCTAGAGTTTTCTATTGAATTTTTAAAAGCATTCAAGCCATTGAGTTACATTTAAATATTCACATGTATATTGCATACTCTTAATACTTTTACTTTGATTTATTTATTTATTTATTTTTTGAAGAATCAAATTATATGTTTAAATTGTTTGTATTTAGATGGATCTTTTTATTTGACTATTCTTAACCATGAATTTATAATTCAAATTATATGTTTAAACTGTTTGTATTTAGATTGATCTCTAGATTTGATTATTCTTAAAAATAAATTGATAATTATTTTTCTTTATTTTAATTATATGACATATATATTTGTAGTTAATTGAGATTATGGAGAATTCTAATGAGTCCGGATCAATTCCTAAACGAACTTGTATCAAAGTAGATTCTGTATGACAATTATATTAGCATATAATTGTTTATTTATTTTGTTATTAATATTGATTAATTTTTTACTTTCAATCTTGTCCCCCGACCTAAATTCCTAGCTCCGTCATTTTTTACATGCAAAAGTTAAAGATTTAACAAAATATCATGTTGTCTTACACTTCATTTTTTTTTTAATCTTTATACAACGTCTTACACTCCCTTTACACTCTTCAAATATATCATGTGTCAAATATAGACATTCTAAAAAATTATTGACACCTAATATTAATTAAAGTATGGACATCATATGTGTATACTTCCAATGTAAAACAATAATTTTCCTTTTTACATTAGATAAATTATTTAATAAATCTGGGGTTGGATTGTATTATCAAACTTGATACATTTTCTTCTATAGCCCCCAAAACACAAACTAAAAATCAAAATGATCACAAAAATTAGCCCTACATTATCCATTTTTATAGATCTAATGATTTTTACTTATTAATTTTCATAAATATTTTTCAACGAGATTATATTATGTTATAATAGATTTAAACATATAGTTGTATTGAATTCAACCGTATCGTATAGTTGTGTAATGAACAATTTGTTTGAGAAACAAACTAACAGTTAAACACACACACTTAATTACACTATCTCACCAAGATCAAACACATTATTTAACCCAAAGTACCACTACAAAATGGTCTAACTCTTATAATAATAGAGTGGGTCTTTAAGCGATGGGAAAGAGTTGTTGCATTGATATAGTAAAAGTAGCATTATTTTTAGAAGAAGAAAAAAGAGTTGTTGTATTGATAACTTCAATTATCTTTGGAACAACATGGTTAAATTTAGTGATAGAACCAAAGTTATTACATCCTCTTTTTTTTTTTTTTTTTTGTTGTTGTTGTTGTTGTCTCGCAAATTAGTCTAGAGGCCACTATTTTTTTGCAGCTTATTAAAGTGGTAGGTCATGAGTGGTGAAAATAAAAACAATGTAAGTGATGAATTCATGTGAAAGTTATTATTCCCCACTCAATCAGCCACCTAAACAAATTGTACAAGAGTTGAGTTCCTAGCAAAGTTATTTGAGTGATGTTGAAAATACCATAAAATATATATATATATATATATATATATATATATATATATATATATATATATTATAAACATATGTGTCACCAATCATAATAAATTAATTGAAAACATTCATTAGATTATGAAATCTACAAATATAACATTCATTGCTACATAGGTATGTAAGTATTTTATAATAAAATTTAGACTAGTTTTAATATTTTCCAAATGGTTTATCTTACTCTCCCCCCACACTCCCAAGTCCAACCAAGGAGTGAACTACTCAGCTGCACTCCAACTTGGCAGTTAGGGGTGTGCATGACATGGTTTTTTTTAAACCTAACTTGATCTTCTCAGATTAATTTCTCCTAACCAACCCAACCCATTACTAGTATAGAAACAAACCCAATCTTGCCCACATGGGTAGGATTAGATTGGATTGGATTGATGAGCTGTGTTTATATGTTTTCGAATAAAGTTTAGCTACAAAATTAGTTATAACTTAAGACTACAACCTTACTCAATGTCATTTTATTAGAGGTGAATTTTGACAAATCCACTGTTGGATTACATATTTTTCTTATAACCTCTATACTTGCAAAATTTCTAGAAAGTTAAAGATCAATAACTATGTCATTAATAAATTATTTAAATTGCAAGTTTTTGTAGTTTAAAATTATGTATAAAATATAAGCTTATAGATCATATAGTAAATAATATCTGATTGACACAAAATTTGACATGTGTATTAAGAGAGTAAAGAACATGAAATTCAACTGTTAGATTTTCAAAATATGTAGTAATTTTTATTTTATTGAGCAAGTTTGTAACTTAAAATTACAACTAATTTTGTAACTAAATTTTGTCCTATATTTTATAGCTTATAAAAAATTGGGTGTGCATCAACTATTTAAGCAATTTTTTTAATAAGTTATTAAAATTCACACAATTTCCTAAATGGTATTTCAAAATTCAAATTCATCAAAACTAATTTTCAAAACCTTAGTATTTGTTCCACATGTTTGTACTCACAACCTTAGAGCATTCACATCCCAAAATTCTATCACATCCTATTTTACCATCCCAAAAAGCTACTTTATCAATTATACCATACCATTTTACAATATTCTCAGCATCCCAATTTTTATTTTACAATATAACATATTAAAATAATATTTTTACACAATAAAATAATATATCCCAAAATCCAAATAAAAACAAAAACCCAAAACCCAATGAGAGAAAGAGAGGGATAGATAAAGTAAGTGAATAAAATATTAGTTTTTTTTTTTTTTTTTTTTGAATTGAGCTATAGTGCAATTCTACTTTTAGAATTGCACTGTAGTACTATCATAAATTTTTTTGCAATAGTTGATTTTTACAAGTCTGGATGTGTGGGGGATTTTGGGCTTTTATGCTAAAATTTCCTTACATATGACATATGTCATTCCTAATGTGAATGCTCTTACAAATTGTGTTTTTAAAACACTTTTATAATTTTGAAATCATGTTTATTTTGAAAACACGATTTTAACTAAGGTCACACACATACACTCTATCCATATAAGAAAAAAGTATTTTTTTTTTTTGAGAAAAAGAAAAAAAAAATATTTTATATCAAATGATATTACATTATTGATATCAAAACCCAATAAATAAGAGATACATGGATAAAAATAAATATCCACAAATACAAGTCATTCATTTATCAGTGAAATAGTATTTTGACACCGCCACCACGATATTATTTGACACAAAATCCTTCTCCCACCTGTAATAATCAGCCGACGTTTGTATTGTGGGTTAGGTGATCACCCTTTTTAAGTCCTAATGGCAGCTAACCAAGCCAGCTACCCTCGTTCCAGTCCAAATCTAATAACTACCTCTCCCTCCCTCGCTCTCACTGTCTCTCTCTGCTAATGGAAACAATGAACTTGTGGGACAACTTGGTCGAAGAGGCACTTGTAAAGCTCGAAAATCTGAAACTCCTGCGGTCTCTGAGACCCATTCACCTCCCCAATGACCAACAATCAAAACCCATTGAAAATGAAGCTCAAAGCTCCTCAATATCCGACCATGAAGAAGCAGGAAAAGATCTCTTCCAGGTGTACGATGAAATGCAACAGTGGGACCGGTCCTCTGTGGAGGTCCAGATTGCAGAAGAAACGTTTCAGAGATGGGTCTGTGACATTCCCAGTACTGGTAACCCTCTTCTTTTCTCACCAAAATCCTATCTTTATTTGCTTTGGTTTTTGAAAAAAAAAAAAAAATTGTGGGTGATGTTTGAGATTTGAATATGCTCTGCGTATTTGCATTATGAAGCTAATAACGTTTTTGCCTTCTGATTTCATTGGTTATGCATGCAAGTAATAATAGTGAATTGTAAACCAAAACCAACTCTTGTGTTTGTAAGTCATTGTAAAACCAAGAGTGCAATATGGACTTATTTATGTCTGGTGAGAAAATTTAGTTTGTGAATTTTAGCGTGGGGTTAGTGAGGGTTGTATGCCAAAATGGGTTTGACTTAATTCATTGTTACAGCTTATATGCAAGTAGCCAACTCTTGTGGGTCAATGAATGTTCTGTTTTGGCTGGGGTGTGTGTTTAAGCGGGCAATCATGATGAGATATGGGAATAGTGGAATGAGAATGGGAGAAACTAATGCTCTTAGTGTGTGTGTTGGATAAATATATTGGCTGCTAAATGATGCATCGACGGATGACAAATAAGGTCCGGTGAGGACAGTGAGGTTAAGTTTGATGTAATGTGAAATTTGGGCACGGAAATTATGAAACATTTTATTGGAAATTTTATCACAATCCGGTGTCTTATCTTTTGTTCTCACCGAGTACCGATATGGTGTCAATTGGGCATGATAAGATGTCTTAGTTTAAGAAGATCTGCATATATCTTAGACTCTCCAGGGCCTTATTTGTTGTTGAATTTTACAAATATATATCATCTCATTATTCACATTGACACTGATCATTGCAGGGGATGAGGCTGTCTGCAGAGATAAAATAACTGGTAATGAAGCAGAGTCCTGCCCTCAGCAGTTCAAAAAGCTACTTTTGTTCTCTGGAAATGATTATTTGGGCTTGAGTTCACATCCTACAATTGGAAAGGCTGCTGCAAAGGTGTGCTTAATGATATTTCTTTACTCAAAGTATACTTTCCCCAAGTTCGTAGGGTTTTTATTTTTATTTTTATTTTAAATAGTTCTCCTTTTCCTAAAAGGACTGCTAATTGTAAACCAGGCTGCTCTAGAACTTGGAATGGGCCCAAGGGGTTCTGCTCTAATATGTGGCTATACCAATTACCATAGGCTATTGGAGTCGTGCTTGGCAGATCTAAAGATGAAAGAGGTATGTATTATAAAAATGACTTGAGCAGTTTATATGATTTTTCTTTTTTATAAATTTGTTCTTGTTATTATATCTAACCATTTCTCAAGAAATTCAAGTTGTTCATGGTATAAGAACCCAAAAGTATGATTAAGAAATTCATAACATGTTGGCATGAGCCAGGGTTTGAATGAATGCCAATAAGGGTTTTGGAATACTACATTCATGATTGACTTGGTTCCAGTGATGATAATTATCCAGATCACGGGTTTTGCAAGATGTACTATGGTACATTGAAACTCAAAAAGCAATTATGTAGTTTTCTTGGAGGTTTAATAAATTGGGTTGTGTTCTTTTGATCACCATTTGCAAATCATCTGACCTTTTCTAGTTTTTTCAACTGAAAACTGATGCATTTTTGTTTAATATTTATGCTATAGGATTGCCTTCTTTGTCCTACAGGGTTTGCAGCGAATATGGCCGTGATGGTAGCATTAGGAAACATTGGTGCTCTCTTGACTGCAGGCAGGACACCTTTGGAGGAAGAAAGGATTGCCATATTTTCTGATTCACTGAATCATGCATCAATAATTGATGGTATTCGTCTTGCTGAGCGACAAAAAAGTGTGGAATTGTTCATCTATAGACATTGTGACATGTCTCACCTTAATGCACTGTTGTAGGTTTTAACATTTTGTCTTAAATTTTCAGTCTCACTTCATTGTTTAGCATACTCTACCCAAGAATAATATAATTGATGCATTTGTGTTTTGACAGATTGAATTGCAAAACGAAGAGGAAAGTCGTTGTGACTGATGGGTTAGTCATGTTGTAATATGCGTTACTTACAATTTCACTTTAGCAAGCTCCATGTGGCTGAGAAAATTAGGCAAAAATGAGAGCCAGAAAAGCACAGTGCATGGTTTTAAATTTTAATGCTTTCTTTTGATATTCTAAATGTAATTCTCTTTTATCCATTTATTATGTTGTCAAATGTGCATTTAAGAAACTTTTATCATGGACTGGGTTGAGAATAATTGTTGAAAAAATTCTCTTGCATTCCTCCGGGCATATACATCAAAGTCAAAGGTGGTCATATTTGACACATGGATCCCACTAGGATATTCTGAGGCTTGTATTATATATCATTCTTCTCATTCAGATCATAATGAGAACAAATTATGATATAATAAATGAAGTTTAGATACTTATAAAAAAAAATAATAAATGAAGTTTAGATTGGGGACTTCCGAGATGTCTTTTTAATCTTTAGTGGTTCACATTTATCACCATGTAAATGACTGTGCTAGGATGGGCTCTGTTGGTCAGTGGGAAACAGTGTAGTCTTTATTTGTTTAGCTAATTGTGTCCACGTCTTGGTTTGTTCTCTGACAGACTTTATGTCTGGTGTACTAATTAGGTTCATCTTCTAAACTTTTGTGTTATTTCATCATTTACAAAGAGGGTGTTTCTACATGCGTGTCACGTGTGTGTGCGTCTGTGCATTGTTGGATTTGGTGGATGACTTCAATCTCTTTTTATTGCAGTCTATTTAGTATGGATGGAGACTTTGCACCAATGATCGAACTTGTGAAGCTTCGCAGGAAGCACCAGTTTTTGTTAGTCATTGATGATGTAAGTCACTTTTAGTATTGATGCTTTTGATATCAAAAGAAGATGAGTCTTGTACACATAAACTCATCTTGGGATTATGGTTAACCCCAATGTGAAGTCTATGATTTATTGATGGCTAAAGTATGGAGAATATGGCTAGATCACATCTCTGACAATCATATTCATTCTTTTAACTTTCAACTATCAACATGCATCTTGGTTTAGTTCATGAATGGTAGAGGCAAAAATGGCTTCTTCCTGTTAACCTTCTTCAATGCATTATATGCCCTGAAGAATAGAGAGTTACTCTTGTTGAGATTTTTATTCCCAGGCTCATGGAACATTTGTTTGTGGTAAAAATGGGGGTGGAGTGGCTGAAGAGTTCAATTGTGAAGGAGATGTTGACATATGCATAGGCACTTTAAGTAAGGCTGCAGGTTGCCATGGTGGATTCATAGCATGCAGGTAATTCCTCTTGTGTGCTCTTCCCTCTAGGTATGATGGAGAATAATAGAAATAATTAGGCTTATCTAGATAATTCCTGGGAAGACTTTCATTTTATTGGAACTGAGCAAAACAAATTATTTTTCTTTAGCATTTATACCATGAGTTCCTTGAATGCTATATGAACAGCAAAAGGTGGAAGCAACTCATACAATCAAGGGGTCGCTCCTTTATATTTTCCACTGCCATGCCAGTCCCCATTGCTGCAGCTGCCCATGGTACACCTTATATCTTCCTTTCAAATGCAAGCTTTGTGGACAAATTATTGATAATTATCATTTTTATGTTTATTCTAAATAAAGGATCCTGAGTAAAGGGAAGAGTGAGAGCAGAACATAAAAGAAAGAAGTGACTAAGTTTATATCCCAATTCACAGTGTTGTTGTGCCGTAGGAAGCACACATACTTCATTTAGGGTGTTGTACCTGTGTTCATGGTTGTCAAAATCGCGATCCGGATCGTAAAATCGCACGATTTTACGATCTCACTTCACCAAAAAGTTTAAAATCGTAGCAGGACCGCAAAAATGGTAGGATCGTATGTAGGATCGTGTAGGATCGCATAGGATCGTAGGATCGTAGGATCATATGAGATCCTACCGATCCTACCATTTGGCTTGATTTATTTATTTATTTTTTTAATATATTTTTAAGTAAGATAATCCACCTAAACCCACAAGCCCAACGGGTTATCAGAAGCCCAATAATGAATTGAAGTCCCAAATTTACCCCTATGTCAACATAAAATCTCAAAAAAACCTATAGTACTTAAGTTTAACGTTTTCAAAAACAAAACCTAAAATATTTAGATGATGAAATGAGATATGACAATGACAGTGATTAAATTAGAAGAACCTTAGAATGGAAATTCTCTTTTGGATTTCATATTTGTAATTAGCTAGTTTACCTTAGATTGAGAATTCTCTTTTGGATTACATATTGTAAATTTGTAGTTAGCTAGTTTTTATATGCTAACTAGCCTAACTTATTTTGGATTTGGAACTTAGAATTTGGAAAACATTTTCCATATGTGTAGATAATATTTTGGTACTTAGTTGCTAATTAAATATGTACTGAACTTTTTAGATACATTATGTCAAAAGTTAAATATATTTTGTTTCGTTAGAATGACATAAGAACGATGTAGTGCGTGCAAATTACATTTTATGATGCAATTTTTTTTTTTTAATGGATGGATTCATATTTTAAGTGATTATATAACATACAAAGTCACTATCAATAGGTTTTTTGCTTAAAATCTAAAAATAGGTAGGATCTTACGATCTATGATCCAATCCTACGATCTACGATCCTACCTACCTCCCACGATCCTACGTAGGATCCCAATTTTGACAACTTTGTCTGTGTTGGATACCTAACACGCCTGGGACACTTCTGCATGTGTATCCTAGCTGTGTCCTTTTTTTTTGAAAAAATGTAGGACACGGCTGAGACACGTAAACAAGAGGAATCGAATACCTTTTCACAAAACAAAAAGAGCATTCATGCCATAAATCTTAATATTGTATTTGAAAATTAATAAATATCTTTATTCTTGGTTTGCATTCTAATTTCTAAACATCCTGTAATAGTCATGGATTTGCTTTATTATCAATTATTACTCTTAATTTGATATATATATTTAACATTATATGAAAAAAATGCTTAATAATATATAGAAGATAACAACAAAAATTAATTTAATAGTTATTTAATAGATGTGTCCCGTTGTATCCATGTCGTACTCGTACCCGTACCTGTGCACTGACAGTTAAAATTGATAGGCTGTTGCTTACCAACTCATTTGCCTACTCTTGCTGATGCATTTATGGAATTCAAAAGTGTGAAAAATCAAAGCCTCAAGATTTTGTTAAATATATGTAATTACATAAAGGTGTAATACCAGATTATTTGGTATTCTAAGTAAGAACCCTCATAAAACCATTGGAATTATATCATTCTCAAGAACATAATTAAATAGCGAATGACCTTTAGGTCAAGTGGCATTTCCTAGTGTTTCCAACTGTGACATCTAGGTTCAAGTCCCCCTCCCCCCACTTGTAATATATAGAAAAAAGAGCATACTTAAATATATTCTAAGCTTTGACACTTTCACACCCAATGTTTTTGTGTTGTTATGGTGGTGTGTATATGCATGTATGTATGATTTTTTTGCTGATAGTATGAGACATAATTGAGTGATCTTTATATGTTATGCTGAGTGAGAAATTCAAATTCTTAGTTGCCACAACTAATTGTTGCCTTTCCCTCCTTGGTGAAATACCATCTTCCTTAATTACTTGAGTATGGCATGCAGCTGCTGTTATTGTGGCAAAAAAGGAGACATGGCGTAGAAGGGAAATTTGGAAACGGGTGCAAGACTTTCATGCTCTTACTGGAATCCCCATCACAAGTCCCATAATATCTCTTATTGTGGGGAGTGAAGAAAAGGCCCTACAGTCCAGCCGGTTTATCTCTCTCTCTCTCTCTCCTCTCTGTGTGTGTATGTGACTATTGTCATTGCTAAGGCAGCTACTGAATATGCCAATTATTCTGGAACAGGCATTTGTTGAGATCTGGTTTCCATGTAACTGCAATCAGACCCCCAACAGTGCCTCCCAACTCATGCAGGTTTGTTGTGTACTAATTGTGATGCTTTTGTTTTTTTGTTTGTTTGTTTGTTTTTTTTTTTTTGGGGTTGTTAGCACCTATGTGAGTGTAGCATTAGTTGTATATATCTTGCTAGCTTCATGCCAAGAACCTTGTTGCCTAGTGGTATTTTTTGTGATTAAGAATTTTGTGTGCCCCTGACTGAATACGATAGTGGATTCACTCATTGCATCTCTGTTTTCTCCCACCTCAATACAATCTGACCAGAATAAACCATCCACCCATCTTATTCTGTTGACTAGCAACAATTATCTCATACATTGGATTTATGCACCCTCCCTCTCACAGTTTGGGTCCACAACTGTGTTGGACAGACCTGCTGTGAGGAGGATGCATGTATCTGATGTACAAGATAATTATTGCTAGTTAGCGAATATGACAGGTGGATGGTTTATTCTGGTCAGGCTGTATTGAGGTGGACAAAAAATATAAACAATATGATCATGTAAAATAAATATCAGTGTATACAAATTATGAATACAGTAAGAATGCATATACATAAAGATATGTACAAGTTGGCACTGGATACAGATTTAGGAGTAATTATGTTTTATCATATGCACAAATTGAATTTTAATTCTGATTTTTTCCTTTTAGGCTTAGGGTGACTCTCACTGCAGTGCACACAATGGATGATCTGAAGAAGCTCACCACTGCATTGTCACAGTGCATTGATTTCCAAGATATTGGCATCCAAAACTCAAGTGGATATGCAAGGCTTTAGTATTTCGATTCCACCCCCCTCCCCCCCCCCCCCCCCCCCCCCCTTCCTGTGGACTGCATTGATTCTTTTTTTTTTTTTTTTTTGCTAGAGCATTGATTCATTTCTAGGATAATAATTTATATATTGTAAATTTTGCTCAGTTAATCACTGGTGAATGATCTAGCTAATGGATTTTCAGCCGTAAGCTTTTATTGCTAGTGAATGATCTGGCTAGGTCAATTTACTCTCATCTTGAGTCTGCCCGTTCATTTGAATTCTAAGCTAGAGCCATAAGCGATTCTGAAGTAATACAAAGGAACTCATTTTTTGCAAAGAAACTATTATGAACCTTGTGGGAAGAATTTCAAAAAGGTTGGCACCTGGTCATTGTGTAATCGTCAAATATGTATATATATGTATGTATATATATATATATATATATATATATATATATATATATATATATCTGTGTGTGTGTGACTGTGTGTGTGTGTGTGTGTGTTTAACGTGTTTGCATTGCATGGGCATGTGTTTTAGAAGTAGTCACCACCAACATGCAAGTAAGAGCCAACAAAGCAGCATTATTACTAATTTACTATATATTATAATGCTTACCAGAAAGGACAGGGTAATCACCTTGTCTTACATAGATCTCAAGTTTTTCACTTTTAACCTTTACTTCCAAAAGAGAGAATCCTAAAACCTCCAAAAGATATGTTGTCTATATAAAACCCCTTCTTACAAGTTATATATGTATTGTTCAATCGTGTAAATATGACTTTACTAAGAATCTCTTTGTATACGTAACCCCTAAAAACCTCTCCACATAACAATATAAAAATCAAAACAATCAACCCTAGTTAGACTTGTCCAAAGAAGGTTTGGGAGAAGCCAGACCCAACCACCACCCCTCTCCTGATGTCAACCACGAGGAGTTGGAGGTGGAAGAGGAGCTACCTCGAGGAGTTTGCTGCTTCTGCTCATCAAGGTTTCTTTTCATATCCTTGCTTTCTGTTTCTTCCTCATTCTCAACCATTTCGAACTGTAAGGTACAAAAAAGCACATCATAAACGCAGGAAAACAGATTCATTTTTCTCATATATAGTAACTAAGTTAAACAGAACAATGCAAGAAGTACAAATATTTCTCACGTCTTGTTAAGGTTATGAGTTGTGATTGGAACAAAATAATTTTCATATGCACTCAATCGTGAGTGACACCACTTTTATAATACATTGATGATAAGTATGTCATAAGTTGTGAAAATTTTTATATCATTAGACATATTAGGGAAAAATAGAAATAAGTCTACGGATACTATTTTTCGCAACCATTGCCATGATTTATTGTTATTGGTATATGATAAAAATGATGTCAACGATAGAAGGGCTATATATCACTAGTGAAATTTTTTTTATCCTTATGATTACACAATTGGAGAAGATGAGGGCTAAGAGATGCTCACCTGTGGCATTGGAGCAATGGAGGTCAGGTTAAAGTGCCTTCTTTGACAGGTGATAGTCCCACAAAACGCAGTGTCAGTGTCACTCTGTTGTGTCTGAGGGGGCTCATTGAGGTTAATGAGGGAGTTTTTGGTTGTAGTGATACTTTGGGTCTGGGGGGTCTCAGGTGGGAGAGGAGGAGAAGGAGAGGGTTTAGTGATCACACACTGAAGGATGGCATTGCTGACAGGGCGCCTCTCAGCCAATGGCTTGACAGGTGAAGTTGGGTGTGGGCCCAGTTGAGGCTCATATGGAGGGAGGAGATGGGATTTTGAGGTTGTGGAAGATGCTGAAGGTGGAGTTGAGATCACTAGGTGGTCTTCAGGGTGGACCATAGACTGAGGGGATGTGATCATGTTTGACTTCGGCCACAGAAAGGACCCCTGTGGCTTGCATATCCTGAACCCACTCTTCAGCTTTTTTATCTTTGCTGCCTTGTCCTCTGTTGCTGTTGTTACTGCTGCCTTGTCTCCTCCCTTGTCCTCCTCTTGTTCTTCACCTGATTTGTTCTTCTGTTCCAACTGATCCTTTGTCTCTCTTACAGTGTGTGATGGTGTTGTTGGAGATCCTATCAATAATAGTGGTGGTGCTTCTGATTCTGGCATGATTGTTTCCTCCACTGCAGCTGATTTCAGCATACCCATTTTCTCCTGCATTAATAAGCATCCATCAATGCAACTTCATTTACTCCTTTCTTTTCTTTATTTTTTTTTGGGTCATGCTAGTGGGCATTCTTAGGACAATAGTTAACAATTCATTTTAAGAAAGTTTTGACACTACTTTTATGGGAAATAGAAAAAGCTGTTAAAATATTAATTGTTTTTTTTTTTTTTTCCTTTTCCTCATAAAAACTTTCTTTAAATAGATTATTAATCATTGCCTTAATGGTATCCGTTAGCATTTCCCTTTTTTTTTATAACCCACTTCATTACTTAGTAGTTAATTCAGCACCATTATTCATGAAATATATGTTGTTGATCCCATGTTATAATGTTGTTTGCAATAATTATTGTCATTCCTCCATTAAATCAAAACATGACAAAAGTGACAAAATATTAAGACAACTGCTCAGGTGTTATTCATGTCTAGTACATCTCAAAATTATCCCAAGTATTATTACCCGGAAGGGAATTGTTAATCCATTTATTAAATGTTATACTTGGCCTTAAAAAAAAATTTATTAAATGTTATACTTTAGATTTTCTAATTAAATTCAATCATGTTTTTGTATTAATTAATATAACATAAAAGTTATTATTTTCTCCTAAAGACAATTAATTGGCCAATATAGTGACAATATAAAATTTAATTGGGTAACCTTATACAGCATAGCTAGAACTACATGTGTCCTTTATTTCTTAATGGATCAGCATGTGGGTCATTTCCAAGGTTCGGATGCTATGGTCTTGACAATAATTGTCAGGCGCTTCAGGGCAAAAAATAGTAATCATGGCAATATACCTACACACTTTCAATCGACAAAACAGCAAGGATTAGAGGATAGGTTCATGGTTGGTACCTCTATTCCACTCAAATATTGTGAAATTTTCATCAGTTCTTTGACTTCTTTATCAACCTTAGCTTTCCTATTCATCCAATCTGTATACATTTCCTGTGAAAACATTAAGCAAATAGTTGATTATTTGGAGGGGGAAAAAAATCAAATAGTTAATACAGGCATCGTCAAGCTGAATTGAACACTAGCAAAATCTGTTAATGTTCACCTTCAATGGAATCAGTGAACCTTCTTCATGGTCCCAGTTCAGACATGTCACAGAAGAATTTGGGGTGGTGGCAATGAGAAGATTCTCCTCTTGCTTTTTGGTCACCAGCTCCTGAATATTCCTGTTTGACCAACATGATCAAAGACGCAATAAGACTAAACTCCATTTCAGAAAAGTGACCGTTAAGAAAAAAGGCACTAGGTACAAAAATCCACAAAAGTGATAAATGAAATAAAAAAATGGAAAGAGAAATGGCATTATTATCAATTAGAACAAGGCCAAATATATAAAGGATCAATACTATCAAGAAAAAAGGTCATTACTTTTTCATTTTGGCCATCTCTTCCTTGAGCTCCCCAAGCTCTCTGGTAGAAATAGCATCCTGAGAAGGGCCATCTCCTGGCTTCCACCCAGGTGGTGGAATCCAATAGGGGTCTTGAATCCCAGCATCTTTCCTAATATTTAGCAGATCAGCACTCTCCAGCCAATACTCCATGGCCCCTTCAGAATTGTGCCGCCGCCGGAACCGCTCCTCCCCACCGGGCGCCACCTTTCCAGCCATATGCTTCAGCAAATGGTCTAATAAACCTGTATCACCAACGAGCTTCCTTGCCTCTGTTCTCAGTGCTGGCCTTAGTATTGGATTGCCAAAGAAAGCTTTTTGGTCCCTCATAATTTTCAAGATGTTCACCTCAGCCAGCTTGTACCTTCATAAATACAATTTCATGCATTAATTTAAAGAAATTTCCAAATCTATTCAAATACTAAAACTACTGTCAATTTACTATTAGACTAATTATGTAGTAAAAAGATAAATTTTTTCACATAATTATTGGAACAGCTCTTTGTGTCCTCACCTGTCCACAGACCATCTTTCTATGGAATTTTTGATCTTTTTCTTCTTACTCTGATTGTGAACCTGAATTTGAGATTGCTTCTTCTGTCGCTTAGCTCTTTTGGGCATTTGAGCTCTTCTAGAACCATGGCACTTTCTCTTAAGATTCTTCTTTGCCTTAGATGACTCTAGCTCCACAGCTTCACCATCAACTTCTTCTACCTCATCCTCATCCTCATCATCTTCATCACCACCTTCCTCTTTCTCTTTCCCTTCTTCTTCTGCTTCTTTATCTTTCACATTCATTGATAAAGTTTCAACCTTTTGCTCTTCATGCCTGCCTATGAACCTGACCCTCTTACGCTTACCCCACTGGACCATCCCAGTGAGATTGACCTCACAGCTGCACATACCCTTTTTAGAAGCTGCATCCCTGAGCCTAGTCCTCGGGGCTGGGCCCGAGTCTGAGTCTTTCTCAGCCTCCATACAAGGCACAACCCAGAAGCTCCATGAGTTTCTCTTTTCTGCAATTTCCTGAGTTGTTAGTCTTCTATAAAGCACCTCTCCAGCAAGTTCTGAATCCATTATGTATTTCTCATTCAGTGCTGGAAGCTTCTTCCCCTCTGGTTTCTCACAATTCCCATTGCTAAAATGTGTACGAAGAGAGCAAGTGCTTGGATACCTCACTGCTACGTTAAATTCAGTTTTCTCACTCACCTGAAAAAAAAAAAAAAAAAAAAAAAAAACCCAAGTCATCAACTGACCCAATTGAAAAAAATAACAATACTTGTTAAAAAGAACCCAGAAAAGATGTATATATGAAAAATAAAACAATAACAATAACAATGGTGGAACTTTTGTGTATAATATGTACCATGACGACCCTGATTGAGTTGAGCTGTTCTGGGGTTTGTGGTGTGAGCTTGGAGTGATCAATTTCATAGAAAGATCCCACCTTTATGTGCTCTATAGCATCTGCATTACCAGAAAAGTGCAACTGGATAAACTTGAGGGACATGGGTGTAAATCAGTAAATCTAAAAAAACGATGAGGGCATATCAGGGATGTGATAAAAGATGCCGAGTAGGGGTACAATTGGAAGAACCTTTGGACAGTGAATGTCTAGCCAAAGATGGCCTTTCTGTTTGCCCCAACTCCAAGTACATCATTTCCTGCTCAAAACCAAAAGCCAAAAAACAAAAACGCAGTCACAAACAAATTATACACAATCATTATACATACCCATTATTCTGATTTTATGATTATAAAGAATAGTAAAAAATACACACTTTTATCTTACCCAAAATTCTAACTTTTACGGTCCGGTCCGGTGCTAGACACAAAATTGACGCTTGTTGTATTCGTGTTGCATGACAATATCAAGTCTAATTTCATGGTTCAAAATTTATTTTTTTTAACTCTAATAGTCGACTACATCATTTAAATTTTTAAATAATGTAGCATTAGATACACCAATAATAAAGAGTATCATTTTTTGCTTAGTACACTAAACACCTACAATTTTCTCTTTATATTAAATTTCCTAAACCTGACATTACTATGCCATTCGTTTTAAATAGATTTATTTTATAGATTAGATTAAATTCAACAAATTAAAATAATTAAATTTTTTTTAGTATACTAGATACAAAATATGGTCTTCTCTATTCCAAGTTTCCTAAATCTAAATGCTGAATATTTAAAATAATACACTTTAGTCTTTCAAAAAAAAAAAAAAACACTTTAGATTTGTAATATATAATCTAAATCACAAAATAAATTTACAATGTACCATTTTACTCTCCAATTCATGACTAAAATACTATAGAGCCTATTCAATTAAATGTTAAGAGTATTTGGGCTAATAATTCGCAGTGTGACAAGCACACATCACACATGCACGTACACAAACACAATCTGCAAAGAATATACGCTGCTTAGCTGCAATTGCAAATATATATATCAGTCAGTGATAATGGTTTTTTTTTTTTGGTAACACAGTGATAATGGTTTTGATATACAATACATGCTTTGCCATTCATGCGGGTTTTAGCAAATCTCATCATTATAGAAAACCAAAATCTTCTCTCTTTTTCTCTACTACACGTCCATGCACACAAACCCCACAAATATCGCTGATTTTGCTCTAACAGGTTCTGGACAACATTACACGCGCTTTTGTAGCGCGTGCTGAGACAACAATTTGCTAGTCAGCAATATTCACGTTGGATTGTTTTTGCTTTAGCACTCAACTCAAGTGTATATCAACCCCAATTTCACAGTGCGAGTGGAAACATATTTAAGAACCAAAAAAAAAAAAAATTGAGACTCAGACCACCATGCGTGAGTGAGTGAGAGCCCTAACTAACAAAATAGAGATCACCAAAGATGCTAAACCATAACTTTTTGGCATAGCTTCTGTTAAAAATTTTCCAAGTAATGAGCTGTGAACAAATTGTGGCAAAGTAAGAGAGAGAGAGAGAGAGATTACTTTAGCAGTGACATTTACATTATCTAGCTCCTTCATGGTTGTGAATCTGTAAAGAAAATACTGACCAAAATGTTTAATGTGCATGGTAAC
Source organism: Quercus tomentella (assembly GCA_028535165.1). NCBI lineage: Eukaryota > Viridiplantae > Streptophyta > Magnoliopsida > Fagales > Fagaceae > Quercus > Quercus tomentella. The sequence goes on from JAPQVY010000144.1 coordinate 19,256,016, forward strand.
AACTAACAATATGGTTAAAATAAAAACTAAGATGGGAATTTGAGCAAAATGTTGAAATGGGTATTCAATATAATGTACTTTGGAGCTTTTATTTGTTTTGATTCATGTAGGGTTCTATGTATATTATATAAATAAACACTGTGGCTGTGTAAGAAAAAGCTTTAGAGTATAAACATGGCAAAATATGCAGACCCGAACTTAGAAACAAACAGTCACATTAAAATAATAATATTGCCCAATGAATGAGTTTAAACTATGAGACTATGAAGAAGCTTGTAAAACTAGCAAAGAGTTGTATCTATGCTTATTTTGAATTGAAACAAAGATCCAGATTAGTTTGATTCGTGAAAAATGAGTTCGAATTGCTTGGGTTAGATTTCCAGGTACTTTGCTATTTGTTTACATCAAAAAAGATTTCCAGGTACTTTCCTATTGGTTACATAAAAAAAGATTTCCATGTACTGAAAGTCAGAAAACCCATTTCCTAGAAAACAAGTACAAGCTTTTAAAATAACTCCAAAACCCATTTTACATTTTCCCTTCAGTTTCCTACGATTTTTCTCACAAGCCAAACAACTTATACATTCTTATCTCCAAGAAAACTTGAAATCCAAGAAAAGAAAAACGCAAAAAAAAAAAAGGGATATTAACTTATTACCTTTGTGAAATATACTGAAAACCCAAGTGGAATTTGGAACAAACAAGTTATAAAACCTGCAAAAAAAAAAAAACCATCACCAAACAAGTTCATTGTGTCAAATTTCCATCACAGACTTAGTTCCATGAAACTTATCATGTCAGAACCAAACAGAGAAAATAGCTAGCTAAGCAGACCTTAATCTCTGATCGATGAGAATTAATTTGTTGTATCAACAAGTTGCTTTTTCTTTCTTTGTTTCCTTTTTCTCTGTGATATTTTTCTCGAGAAAGTGGGAGCGAAAATTTGTTATGAGTGAAATCCGATTGAGCGTAGTGTCACCATTTCATATATATGAGAGAGAGAGAGAGAGAGAGAGGCAATGATTATCAGACGTGTTGGACCTCACGTGACCTTTGGTCCCCTATAAACGGTTTGGGAAATTTTTTTTCAAGTTACCGAAAATGCCCCTGTTGAACTTTTGCATGAGTGATATGAGACACTACTAGTATTGTATATATACTATTACTACTACTTTGTCATTGTGTCTCTCAAGTTATGTAGCACTAGCCACACCTAGCAAAATGTTTTGAGTTTGTGCAAGTTTGGATTTGGACTGACTCAATTTCCATTAGGGGTCTAAAAATCATTGTCCACCAAACAAAATGGTTTGAGTTTGTGCAGAAGTTTGGATTTGGATGGGTTAACAGGTTTGGATTTAATTTTTAATTTTGTCGGGTCTACATATAGCAGTTGATAGTGTGAAATACAAAATATTTCACTTTTTTATTCGCAACTTTTTAGAGTAATGAGTTTTTATTAGAATCACCTTCATATTATTCCACCATTGATGTCAATTTTATTAGTGTTTCTTTAGGATAACTTATTACTTCAATTTTTAGAAATATGTTAATTAACTGAAGAAAACTATACTCAAGGGTAACTGTACTTTGAAAAAAGTGTAATTTCAAAACAATATTTCAAATGGGTTTGTATGATCACAACATGCCATGCAAGCAGTTGTGAAAATTTTGTAACATCAAATAAAATTTATTATTTTCAAAATCTATGAGAAACTTTGGCTTGACTAGTTTTGATCGGCGATGCACCTTAATTGCGTTATGTTGGATGATAATTATATCCCCACCTCAAACGTGATTGGTTATTTCTTTTTCTCATTCCGATATTTGTACCATCTATATGGTAGACTAGAATTTGCATTACAAAGATTTTGATCGATTTCTATGGTATGGTATCATATAGGGTTTTTTTTTAGCTAAATTTTTAGAATTTATCTTGGTCAGCTTTACGTTTAAGTTTCTCAAAAAAGAACAAAAGCTTTACGTTCAATGATGACTAAAGATACACATAATCGGTCCATAATTTGAAAGAGTTCCTTTTCTTTTCTTTTTTAGAGATAATAGCTTTTAGCACGATTTTATTATTATTATTTTTTTCCAGCTCATATTTTAGGGTCAGAACACAATAAATTGGAAAAAGAATTAGTTTTTCATAAAAGGCAATACCAAAATAGGTTTCTAATATAAAAAATACAATGGTACAATCTGACTTAGAAAAAGCCTAAAAATGACAATCTCTTATCCTATAAAGTTACTTTAACATAAACACAACTCGACTATCTAATTTAAATAATTATACCTAAACATAAGAATGTCTTATTACAGCAAAATATTTTTTGAAGTCTCTAATCATCTGGCACTTCTTCTATTATATTTGAGCTTTCACTTTTTTTTTTCTTCTGCATTGCAATAAATATATCTAAAAGATAGCTTCTAATTATGCATATATTAATCCCAAAAGATATTTTTAAAGTAAATAATTAACATAAATAATTATTGCAAAAGAAAGGAGTATAATATCTTGCAAGTGTCTTATTCATTTGTGCAATCAAAGCACTAACATTATCCTTAAGAATCAATTGCCAATAAAAGAAAGAAAGAAAAACTAATAATCGATAAGCTTAATTAAAAGCATAAAACTTTTTTAAGCAAAGGGAAAATTTCCTCAATACCAAACAACTAGTACTGGTGATACGGTATCACACACAACAATATCTTGGTAAAGCTCAAAAGCCCCCAAAGTACCAAACCCCCAAATTTTAAAGCTTTCTAAAATGAAACTTAAAAGGCAAAAGGAAAGCTTTTTCTTTTAGTTTCTTCCGCCAAGAAGATCAAAGTTCCGCACAGCTTTAACACCTCATCCTTAATTATCGAAAATTTTATTTATAAAAAAAAAAAAAAAATCAAATGTCACATCAATATGATTGCAAAATTTGGGATATATGTACATCCCTCCAATATGTTAAAGTTTAAAACCATTTTCGGCCATTGCATAGCTAACCCAAAATACCATCATATTAAGAGCATTCACAATGAAAAATGTCATCCTATCCTATTTTATCATTTTAAAAAACTATTTTATCAATTATACCATACTATTTTACAATATACCCAACATCTCAACTTTTATTTTACAATACAACACATTAAAATAATATGAATTATACAATAAAATAATAACAAATTATCTATCACTCCTCTCTCTCTCATTTCTGTCCCTACCTCTATGTCTCTCTCTCAACAACCAAACAACCCAATCACTACCACACCACCACCATGCCCACCATGCCACCATTACCCACTACCCACCAAAATCTCACTGGAACCAAAAATCCAAATTAAGAAAAAAAAAAAAAAAAAAAAAAAAAAAAACCCAACCAATACCTACCAAACCCATTAAAAAAAGCCAAACAACCCAGTCACCACCACCGCGCCTTCAACACTGCCCACTACCCACCAAAATTCCATCGGAACAAAAACCCATATTAAAAAAAAAAAAAAAAAAATCCCAAATCAACCCCGATCAAAACCCAGATAGTTGTTGAGCAAAACCTCGACCAAAATCCCACCAGAAAACACACACACACACACACTATTGTTGAGCAAAACCTAGATCAACCCCGATCAAAACACAACACACAAACCCAAATATTAAAAAAACACACTTGTTGAGCAAAACCCAGATCAATGCCGATCAAAATACACAAAACACATTGCACCACCCTTGCTAGATCAACATTTCCTCCATAGCACCACAACACACAAAACCCAGCTCATCTTCATCGAGCTTAAGCAACCCATCATCGGCGAGAATCACAGCCCATCATCGATGAGCTTGAGCAACCCATGCCGGACCCATGCCAGAATATGCCACCGTGACAGAGAGACGTGATGAGAGAGAGAGAGGTTGTTGTGGAGAAGGATAGAAGAGACGAAAAACATAGAAAATAAAGAGAGAGAAAAAGTCAGATTCATTTATGGGTGAATAAAAAACTATTATTTAGTTTTACAATTGTGCTACAGTGCCATCCTACATTTAGGATGGCACTGTAGCACAATTGCAAAATAATTTGCAATTCTGGCATTTTACAAGTCCAATTGCCAACACATTTTTATGCCTTGATTGTACTTTTCCCCTACATTTTCCATTTGCAAGCCTAGTTGTGAATGCTCTAATAGTTGGGAAGCTATTTAAAACCCTAGGAAAAGTTAGGATATATGGGTCATCTCAACTAAAAAAAAAATTGATAGAACTCTATATGATAATTGAACAAAAGGGATAAATTTTCAATGTACAGAATTCACATTGTTCGATTCGAAAAGTTACCTTCATAAAACTGATGACTCAAACGTGTTTGGTCTCTCTTGGTCTCTTTACTTTCTTCCACTCTCACTACACAATTTTCTCTACAATATTTTCTCCTTAATTTCAACACTAACACTAATCTAGTTCATGAGAAATATCCAAATGCAAACTCGGAATAATTAGGCCAGACACACTTGTAGAAAGCGATGGCAACAAAGACGATAATGACTGAAGAGTGACAATAATCTGAGAAGGGTCGTGTTAGGAGTTTTGTTAGTAAGATCAAAAGAATTTAACAAAGAGGTAGTCATAGCAAAATTCGAATTCTACTTATACAGCCATGTTGATGTAGGATGTCCCTTTATGCAGTATAATTTACAATCTCATGAAAGGCAACCGCTGTATACAATTTCAGTGTAATTGTACAAATCATTGCAACGCTTTTTGCAGCGTTTTGTGCATCTCTTTTTCCTTAACTGCGCCTTATCTTCACACGGGGTGAGAGAGGGAAAGCAAGGTGGAAATAGAGAATTAAGTGAGAAAAAGGAAGAAAAGGATCAGCTTGCACTGCATTTATTATATACCATTCTTTTTCTTTTTTGATAACAAAAAAAATGAGTAGAAGACAATCTGAGTTGGCGTATTCCACTTAGACATGACCATAATGACACCCTACCCACTAGGCCTAGACATATGGGAGTAGGAAATTCGGATGAGCCATAATTGTGCACTCAACCCTGTCAATCTAAGATGCTAGTAAGCATGAGTCGAGAGCATAAAATTATTTCCTAAACGCTTCCCATTCTAACACTAAACTAAATGAAAGCAAGCATAAATCTAGATCAAACATAACTAACAACTAAATACTTAAATCCAATTTGATTAAACTTTATTACAAAGTTCAAAGAAAGCACTTACTAGCATAAATCCTTTGCAAATGCTAAGAACTAGAAGATCTCCTAAGAAAGTACAAATGAGGAGACCTCAACAAGTTTTGTGTGTTCGTGGTCTCCTTTTTTGTAAAGATAACAATGTCCTTTCTATTGACTTCCACGAGTGCTTTGACAATTTGTCCTTTATACTATTGCGCCTGAGAGGTTGCCTTGTAACATGAAAGGTCATCTATCGAGTGGACAATTTTATTTACTGTCATAACATATTATCTTTGTTTATCAAATCTTTTGAATTGTACTCTGAAAATGAATACACACAAATATAAATACATAGGAGATGAATACATATAAACATAAATATATAAGAGATTATGAGACCACTTACATATTCTTTAACTATTTTTTAAATGAAAAAATACAAAAAGAATATAATCCATGAATTTTTGTCAAAATTAAACTGACTATTGTGATTTTAATTTGAATAACCTTTTAGAAATGTCTAAATTGATATTGGTTGGGTTAGAGGGTTTTTTTTTTTTTCAACCTTGTCGGGTAAATAAGTTTCTAATCTAATTCAACCCATCACATGTGTGTAAATTGCAGATTCCAACCCAACCTCATCCTTATGGGTCTAAGTGATTCAGTGGTCAATAGTTACATGTTTCCTGCATCGTAAAAATTGGATATTTATAATCTATTCCAAAACTTTTTAAAAAAAAAATAAATTATTACATTTTTTTTTTAGAGAGTTTCAACCTATGGCATCCGCTTTACCAAGACACCAATTCAGTTTTTGGTGTAGGTGGGGATTAAACTCCAAATCTCTTACAATTATTAGAGACTTTACCAGTTGAGCTAATTGAAACCCACAAATAAATTATTACACTTTAAATAATATTATGTTAATGGGTGTCTTTAGGAAAATTGTTATTAAACCATATTAGGAAGGTTTTTAACACAACTTTCATGGAAAATATAAATAATTGTTAGAAAAATTAATTGCTTTATCATTCTCTCATAAAATGTTTCTAAAAATAGTTCATAAACCAATGCTTTTAGAGCATTCATTAACATTTTCTATTTAAATAATATGCCTAAATTATATACCAAAATAAACCTAACAAAAAACATTAAAAATAAAAGTAATAAAACAAACTTTTATATATATATATATATATAACGAGTTGTGTTATGTCATATAAACTGAAAAAATCGTCAACTTGTTTTTTTTGAGGAAAAAAAAAAATCATCAACTTGAACCCAATACAACACAATACTCAAGATAAAATTCAAACCCAAGCCAATCCTACCTATGATCTATGCAACCAACCCAAGGCACCAAGTTGAGTTGGGTTGGGTTGAGTCAGGCTTGTTTAGTTGGATTTGTGGGTTAGATGCACACTCTTGCCCCTAGCATTACTTTTTGCAGATCCTTTTCCAACTTCTCATGAATCTTTTTTCCTTTTTTTTTTCCTTTCTTCCTATCTTCACATGGGCTGAAACAAAGGAAAGCAATTGGGCTAGCCCTTCAAGCTCGAAAGATCAACCAAATGGGTAATGGGTGTCTAAGAAGTATATAAGGTTTCTTTACCTTTCCGTCACTACTGAATGTGGGAATCCAGGCTTCTGCACACGTGCATATGACTCAAGGCTTGCAAGTAAGACATTATTTTCTGATACTATTGGTAATACCTCAAGTCTTTCAAGCCCAAAAGACCAGCCTTATAGGAAGAGCTGGTTAGGAGTTATAAACTTTTCAATAGATAACTTCTAAGTACTTTCCCATTAGACTAGACTTTTACGCTTGGAGAACCAGAAAGTGTTCCAAATGAGGAATTAGAGAAGAAGGGAGAGGTTTATCAACTTGAACTACAATTAGCACAAGTATATATACATACAAAGGCCATGCTACCATGATCTTCACGACTGGTTTTCCTAATTAATACTATTTCCACCCATAACTCTCCTCCCCTTCTTTAAATATTTTGTTACGTTTACAATTTGGACCAAAAAAAAAAAAAAAACTAATTTATAGGATCTCTACACCCTTTCTTATGCTTGTATGAAACAATTAAATTGGTTCAATTTAAATTTGTTATTGTTTTGGCCACTCATTTATGAAATTCTAGTTCCATCCCTAGCATAGGTCAAGAGTTATTAAAAGAGCTATTATATATACTTAGGAAGTAGCTATTATTTAAATGTAAAATTCACACATAATTCTAATTGTATTCAATCTAGTTGGTATATAGTATGATTTAAACATTAAAAAGCTGTTGATGTCCAAAATATTACAAGTATTGAAGTCCAAAACTAATGAGCCCTTAAGGATAGAAAGTCCCAATCCATAAGCCAAGGCCCATTTAAAATAGGTAAAAGGAAGCCCAAGCTCATGAATGGGTAAGCCTTAGGCCTTAGAGAAGGAAGAAAAAAGCAAAGGAAGCTTGGTCCAGTCTTTATGAGAAGAACCCCTAAGGAGCCCAAAAAAAGACTGGACCAGGATACTGAGGAGCTGCCAGAACCAGGGAGGAGATATTCGGGAAGTGCAGGAAAGAATCAGCTGGGAGATGGATAGCTCAGAGAAGCATGCTCATGGGCATAAGGAACAAAGAAAGACATGTCCCATAAACTGCCTGCAACCCAAAAAAAAAGGATTTGGAAACAGATAATGACTTAGGAACTAGCACTTATGAAGGGAAGCATGGTACCTCGGGAAGAGTAGCAAGATGAACCATTAAGGAAGGTGGCTAGGGATCTTTCAGCTTGATAGAGGAGAATCTTCTGATTTAGAGAAAAAAGACAAAGGATGAGATAGCTGTCAGGGTAATTTTTTGCGACAAAGGTTGAGATTGTAGAAATGAGTCCAAAAACTCCCTTTGGATTTGTTAAATTCATCTGTTATTTGGAGAGCCAAGCCCAAAATTCGCAATGTGAGGTACACAAAGGCTAATGGTGCTTTATGGAAAGAGAAAACCAACACAAAATGAAACACAAGAAAGTGCAAAAACTATATATTCTTAAGTCAGAAATTTCAGCCCACAGTCACCAAGAGGGAGAAATAAGGGAGGTCCTAAGCAAGAGAGGGAGAGTTCACCTGTATCAGTATTTTCACCTCCAAGCCTTCAAATTGTCCATACACTAGGTAGCTGACTGGGCTTTTGTGTCAAAGTTTTGGGTTTTTTGTAGGAAAATGTCGTTCCCTCTTGTGGGTTGGTGATGAATATTTATATCAAGCTTTAGGGGATGCTTGTGACCAGTTTTTTAGTTGGGAGGAAGGCCTTGGACTTTTCAGATGCTATTTCTATGACTTGGTGTATTATGTTTTATGCTTAGGGAAAGGATTGGTTGTTTTTTGCATGATTTTGGAAATAAAGTTGTTTCCTCTTCATGGCTACTATCTCTAGTCTTTGTAGACCTTGGAAAACTACATTTGGGTGGCTGAGTGGGCTATGTTGTTAAGCCTTTTTCTTATAATTAGCTATGCTTTGGTGTGGAAAATGGAACTAGGCTGAAAATTAGGGGCACAATCACCCAGAGCATGGAGTCAAATCTGGGGTAGAAATTTCTGACACTGGACCTCCTTCATGGGCCCTAAGTGCCCCCAACGTCCCTAGCCCACTTTGTGGCACATACGGACTGGGCCCATGTAAAGGTCCAATAGGAACTAAACCCAAACCCACCAAACCATTCCTACTTAATTTCCTAACCATTTGCATGGGCTTGGGCCATGCGATAAAGCAAAATATATTGATAAGATACATTAGACGAATCTGTTAAGCAATTGAGCTTAGTCGTTCTGTTGAACTATAAAAATTGTTACGAAAATGACTATTAATATTAGCCCCCCTTGCACGAGTGGCGCTTGTGGCGTGCGTGTGAGCTTCACAGAATTTTCGTAAGCTCTGAATACTTGATGAATTATGGTATGGGCCCACACCTGATGACAGCATAGCCCATTAAATCTTCGTACGTTGCACGGACTAGCACATTGCCTGCACATTTTTTTTTTCTTTCTAAAATCCCTCTTCCTTATCTCATGTTGTTGCTGCCATCATTTTTATTGTCCTGTACACATACATATATTTGTCTCACCCTCCTTTCCCTTTCTTTTTCTTCCTCTTTTTTTTTTGGTCCACACCTTTTCCTTTGTTTCCTTGGTCTTCATTTTTATTCTTTACTTCAAGTAATAGGCGTGTCAAAGTCAGACTCTTTTATGACTTTTGTCTTATATATATATATGTGTGTGTGTGTGTGTAATACATGTCTAGCCATTTCTTCTCTTCTTTTGTTTTTGGTCCACACCTTTTCTTTGGGTAAAAGGCGTGTTAAGGTCAGGCCAACATAAAAGAGTGGCCTCCCACCACTTGTTTGCACCCACCAACATTAGGTTCACCTTAGAAAGTGGGACACGAATTTCTCATTTTTTTTTTCTTTTTGCCGAATGGTTCTCCACTTTGCTGTGTTGGGCACTTTGTTAGTCCATTCTACTATCACCATGACTGACCAGTGAGGCAAGAAGAAGGTCAAGAAAGAAAGGGTACAAGGGCAAGAGTGAAGAGATCAGCTCTTCCCATGGTTTGATTTTTATCTTCCTAGTCTTGCCTTATCCTCCTACCATACAAGCAGAGCCAAATGAGTTCAAAATGGTCACGCTCCAAGGGTGGCAGCAAGAGTTCGAAACGGTCATAGATCCAGGATAGTGGTGGTTCTTCGCTGTCGTTTGGTGGGTCGACGATTGACGACTCGCCACTGAGACCGCTTTGCAATCCATGGGTCACGACAACTTCGCCTTTCCCTTTTCCTTTGCTGCTCAATCCCACGACTGCAAATGAGGAAAAAATGGAGATTAGGTCTGACATTGTGGATTTTGATGAGTTTAATCTTTCACCGTTGAATGGCATAACAGAGCTCCGACTTTGTTGCCAAGAGGTACTTCCCATTCCTATCATTTTTAGTATGGAATGTGGCCACTTTGTTGATTGGGACCGTTAGGTTGATAGGGAATTTCAAGATATTGAGTTTGTGAATTTATTGAATTGGTCTCAAATCTATGGTAATGTATTGGTGTCCCCCAATCTAAACATGAAAAAAGACATTGCCGGGTTGCGACATTTGGTTCGTAGGTGGAACTCAGCGACGTATACATTCTTTTTTGCTTGGGGTGAGGCTACTATAAATTTAGAGGATGTAGAGAAAATTTTATTGTTGCCCTTGGTGGGTTGCAAGCGGCCATGGCCGATTGTGTTAGTTGAAGGGAGTGAGGGTATCATTGAAGAATTGTACACGGGTTATAGTGGTTGTGATGCTCCATCATGTAATAAACACTCTCGATTTACTGCATGAGTTTGGTATTTTGAAAACTTTGAGGGAACCCTTGTCCGTCATGCTGCTTTCGTGGTTTATTGGCTGAATCGCTATGTGTTAACTGAGTCCCCCTTTGATCATATAAAAGCATATTTGTTTCCTCTGGCTGTATTGCTGTCTCGCGGCAAATCTCTCGCTATGGGCACCATGTGCTTAAGTAACTTGTATAATCATTTGGATGCTCTTCACACTTTCGAAATAGAGGGATCATTGCATTATGCCGTGGTAACTCATTTGAACTTGGCATTACTGCAAGTTTGGGTGTAGGAACGTGCTTTTCCTCTCGTAGCATACACTCGTTCCATCACAGCTGTTAGCAAGCGCTATCCACCAAGTCCTAAGAACAACCAGCTTAATTTTTTTACAGAAATTCCGTGAATCTCCTCCCATACTTCTTAAGTGGATAAGAGTTAAGTCTCCCTCACTATCTTGGGTCAAGTTGATGGATAGGGAGGTTGACTTTATCTGGCATCCATATGTTAGCATTGTCTATGGTTTTTTGTTAACATTGTTGGATGAAGATGTTGAGTCTGATGTGAGTGCATATAGTTCTTTGTTAGCTCATACTCCACTTTGGTTATTTCCTTGTGGTCCCTCAAGTTCTTGGGCACGGTACAACCTACACAGAGTTAGGCGTCAGTTTGGGTATGATCAAGGTGTGCCGAGTGAGAACCCAGTGGTCCTTGACAATGAGCATTCTGTGACTCCATTCGTTTTGTAAACCCGGCATTCTTGCTTGAATATGGCACCTCCGCTGGCATTGCTTCCTAAAAATTCGAGAGTTGGGGTTCTTACTTGGAGGGCTTGTCGATATTGGAATAAGATAGCTATTAGGTTCAATGATTACGCAGTGGCTAGTAGGAATGAATGCATTTTCCCTCCCCTTCCTTTGGCACCACTTAATAGGTCGCCATATGAAATTTAGTCATGGGTTGATCGCATATTTTACGAAAGAGAAAATAGGTTTTATGGCTTGGCATGATGAGGTAGCAGCTTGGGTGGCATACACAGGCGAAGTTCCTAAACCTTGGGAAAAATATGAACCTATGGCTAAAGCTTGCGTTTTTGTTCCTTTGGTGCATGGTGAGGTCTTGAATGCCAAGCCCCAAGCCAAGAGGGAAAGACCATAAACTTCTGTCGATGCCTCTGCCCTTCCTCCTCCCTTTCCTAAAAAAATCTGCTCCTCAGTAGCTGCGGGCTCGAGGGTTTTATCCCGCACAATGTTGGCGCTTCGCGCCATGAAGGATGATGCTCTTACGCCCTTGAATTGCGCCGTCACAATGCATCCTTTGCCTAGACCTGAGGTTTCTGACAATTAGGTACGTCCACTTCCTTCTCTTTTCCTCATTATTTCATTTATTTATATATTTTATTATTATTAGTTTTTGTTTTGGTTATTTTATCATTCATATACATATATATTTTTTTATCTATCACTCCACTGGACTAACATCACTTCCCTATTTTTTTTCTTTTTTTTTTTAGGTTCCTTCTTCTCCCGTGGTCTTTGACGGAAGAGTGACATCCTAGATTCATTTGAAGATGACTTGTCGGCCGATTGTGAGAATGTTGCAGTATCTATTGCTGCTGCCTCCCCCTTTATCACTATAGAAGAAAGGTCTTTAGTGGGCCCCGACAATGAGATGACCTTGGTGAGTCAATTCCTCCAGTTTTTTCTAATCCACCCCTTGTTCCTCCTTTTCTTTCTTTCTCTCTCTCTCTCTCTCTCTCTCTCTCTCTCTCTCTCTCTCTTTTTTAATTTTTTTTTTTACTAAAGGGGATCACCACCCTCTCATTCGGGATATTCCACTTATTGAAGAAAGCTATGATGAGACAAGTGAAAGTTTAGCTGGAACCACAGTGAGCCTTACAACAATTTTTTTTTAAAAAAATAAATAAATAAATAACTTTATGCCTCTACTCATACCATGTGACTTCATGTGCATAAGGGAATTTGGATGTGAGCAAGGGAGTCGATGCTGTTGGGGAGGCGACCAACATGAAGCTTGTGATCACAAAAGCCTCAGTGAGTATTTTAATGCTTCCGGGGGTGTGCATGTTCATATATATATGTGTGTGTACATATATATATGTGTGTGTGTGTGTACATATATGTCTTTCACTTCTTCTTTTTTTAGTTTGTACATACATTTTGACTGGTCTATATACCACTTACCTACAGGTTTAGGTTACCCTTAGTATAGGTGTTGAGGCACCCGTTGATGCCACCATCGTACCAAATTCTTAGATTGAACCCATGTCCACATGTCTTGATTCCCTAGCTCTCATTTCTAATGGGGAGCACATCGAAGCTTTCTTAGGCAGGTTCGAACAAGATAGAAATAATGAGCATGAGGCTTTCCATTTCTACAACTTCGTAGGCCCAAGCGCACGTATCCATATCGGTTCTCAGTCCCTTTAGAGAGTGTTCCATTGTTGGAACATCTATAAACTAGGCACAATGATTTCATCAGGCAGTTGACAGTCGATTTAGTTGTCAGGAATCCTTTATTGAGGATCTTGGCTGCGGTGCTTATGGATATGCAAGAAACTCAGGTGAATGCCTTAACTAAAGAGCAATTGTTTGAGTGGAGGGATACTGTGAGAGACTTACATAAGGCTAGTTTGGAAGTTTCCTTTGTTCTCTGTCATCTTCAAGATGTTGCTACATTGTGGTTTCGTAGTGACATGAAGATTCGATTGGCATCTATTGTGGGACGGATTTCTGAATTGGAAACAGAGCTCGCGATATTGAAGTCAGAAATGGTCTAGTTGCAAAGAAGTGCTCCAGATGCCATCATCTTGGATAACACTACCATTCATGGCCTGCTTTGAGTTTCCACCATCTCTTTATCACATGCTCTTTTTTTTTTAGACAGATGTATCTTGTAGGGAAAAGTGCTTAGACCCTTTTTTTTGGGTCCTTGTGTATGGAGACGCCCCACATCTTCTTTTGTTTTAGGTTGTGTACATGTACTGAACAACCCCTTTGGCTTTGTATTTGGTATTTTGCTTAGATTAACCTGGCATGGTTAATGTGACCCACATTTTGTATCTAAACATATTATGTACAAAATATATTATCAAACGCGTTTTCGTGCTTAGCTTTGAAAAATGTTGTTCATGCTTTATGGGTGCATATGCATCTATTTTTAATACTCAAATTAAAGTAGTTTCGTACCTTCTTTTGAGATCATGTATGTTTGCAGGTTATGTATTGCTACTTAGAAGCAAGTCGCGATTAGTCAGGTAGTCAGCTTACCTTTACTCCATCCTCCAAGGAAGTGTCAATGAGCATGGTGATTGACTATTGTGGCCTTTAAAGGGTGATTTGGGCCTTCTCGTACCTCATTCTTTGTGTTCATTATATATATTTTTGGCTCCCCATTTAGTGGTTGCCTCCCCTGTATAGTACATAAGGCCACCATGCTGGTGTTTTATGGACTGTATTTATTTGTGTAGTAGATCATGCTAGCTTGCCATTGTCTAGGGGGATGGTTTTTTTTTCCTATGTTCGTAGTTAAATAGTATACCTACCATCCTTACCTATGGTAGGCTGTGGCACCATTTGTATCCTCACACTCGATAGCTCTATTAGAGCAGTAATTAGCCATTGCTTAATAAATGTATCATGTGTTAATTTATAATGTTTAAGTGCATGACGCTAGCTTTTGATTCATAAGCCCACTTGCTATTTTTGCAAGGTTTCAGGTATGAACATGCGTCATCGCCCTTCCCTTCTTTTTTTTTTTTTTTTGGTTGGTCCCTTTACTATTTTGTAAGGTGTACCTTTAAGCAGATGTCAGGCTCCTTCTTGTGAATGAGGATTTAGTCGTGCAATTACTTTATTGACTTCCTTACCACTTTGTAAGGCTTGTCATTGAAGGGATACCCACTTGGCTTCCCTTACCTTCTTGAGAGCATAGTAGTCTCGCATGTAGGGGTCTTACCTTGATTGTGTTTTCATGAGCTTCCTTACGAATTTGTAAGGTTTGTTGCTTGAACAAAGTGATTCATGTTCTTTTGAGACATGTGCACTTACATGTGTGTGTGTGTGTGTGTGTATCAGAAAAAGGGGAAAGGCGAAATGAGCATGTGATGATGCCATTTTTTTTTTAACAAAAAAGTGGGCATTCTCATGGCGGATGACGCCAAACCTCAAAAGTGAGACGGTGTTTTTCTCCTTAGAGGAAATAAAATAAAAATAAGTGATGCATGATACCTATGTTTCCAAAATAGACCAGAACTCCTTGACTTCACTAAGCGTGATAAAGCTTAAGCCACTTGTCATTGATGGGATCCATTATGGCAAACTCGTCCTTGCTACAAAGGCGATAATACCCGCTTCCATGAGTTTCCTTCACAACGTATAGGCCTTCCAAATTTGGCGCAAACTTGGAAGGAGCCGTTATGTTTCTTCTTATGTAATCTGCTACTCTAAGAATGAGTTTGCCTTCCACGAAGATCCGTTCACACACATTCTGCTCATACATGCTGCTCATTCGCTGTCGGTATCGCCGTACCCTCTCGAATGCAATGTCACGCGTTTCATCCATTATTTCTAAGTCCACCAACTACACCTCAGTGCA
Organism: Quercus tomentella; assembly: GCA_028535165.1. Taxonomy (NCBI): domain Eukaryota; kingdom Viridiplantae; phylum Streptophyta; class Magnoliopsida; order Fagales; family Fagaceae; genus Quercus; species Quercus tomentella. The sequence continues at coordinate 19,271,165 of JAPQVY010000144.1, forward strand.
CATATTCGCATCTGTTTCAAGCTCTTAGCCTTGCAATGTACGAGTTGTTGGCACCATCAACTCCACCGATGAGATGGTTTCAGTTCCATATACCAAAGAAAATGGTGAAAAGTCAGTGGCCGTTTTGGTGGAGCTTCTATAGGCCTAAAGTGTGTCGAGAAGATGTGTAGTCCAACCTCCAACGTAGTCAAACACCATCTTACTAAGAATTCCCAATAAGACCCTATTGGTTGCCTCCACTTGTCCATTCCTTTGAAGGTAGTAAGGGGTTGACCTTCGATACTTGATTTTGTAATACTCGATGATTGCTCAAATATCTTTGTTTATGAACGAAGTTCCATTGTCGCTCACAATCTTGTATGAAATTCCAAAAGGGCAAAGGATGTGCTCTTTAATGAAATTGGCCAAAGCCCTGTCACTCTCTTGAGCGGAATAGCTTCCACCCATTTCGTAAAATATTCAGTGGTGACAAGGATCCAAATGTATCCATTCGATGGTGGATGGATGGGGCCGATAAGATCAAGCCTCCAGGTGTGGAAAGGCCATGGTGTGCTCATGTCTTGCAAGCTCATAGGATGGGTATGGATGAGATTTGCATGCGTTTGACAGGTGTGGCAGCATTTAACAAACTCAGCGGTGTCCCTCTTCATCAAAGGCCAAAAATACCCTGTAGATAGAAGTCATTCGTGGAGTTTCTTCCCCCTTGATGCTCTTTACACTCTCCACTGTGTACTTCTCTCATTACGTCTTGCGATTCTGTGAGGCCTAAACATCTTAGTGGCTCACCATTGTATCCTTTACAAAACAAAATCCCTCCTTCAGCAAAATAGCGCCTGGCTAGCTTTTTGAGATAATAAGCCTGTTAGTAGGTAGGACTCATTTCAAGATGAATTCCAGAAATGGTGTTCTCCAATCAATCGTCTAGAAGATATCATATGATTTTGCCTTATTGAACACATTAGCATTTTAGGCACTGGCTTTGCACTTCGCTTGCTTGGGTCTTCATATCAGGCCAAAAATAACCCAAGTGTTAAAGGCGTCGATAGAGGGGGATTTTGTTCTTGATGCAGCAGGTCCTCTCATGGACTTCGCTCAACCTCTTTGCTGCTTCTTCTAAATTTACACACCTTGCTAACACTCCTCTAGGTAGCCTCTGATAAAGCTTGCTAGCAACAAGCGTATAGTCTCGGAGCTATTTGGCATCAATTTCTATTCCCTGTTCCAATAAGGCATCTCTCAAAGGTGCTTGCCAATCTCCAGCTCTTGCGGTCTTGTTTTTAAACTCCTCTTGCAAGAGTAGTGTAATGGGGATGCTTCTTTTGAGGATGGTAACTTTGGTGCTTTCCCCTTCGAACATGATTTTGGACCTAAGCATGGCTAAGGCATCAGTATGGTGGTTGTTCGATCTTTGCATGAGTTCTATAGTCAACTCATCAAAGTGATCCTTTAGCCTATGAGCCATCACTTGATATGGGGCCAGTGAGGACTCTTTGAGAGAGAAATCACCCTTCGCTTGACTTACCACAAGATTCGAGTCTCCTAGCAGCTTGAGCCTTTTGATTCCCATTTCTCGTGCTATCGCTAGGCTGATAAGATATGCTTCGTATTCCACCACATTATTAGAACAAAGAAAGTCTAACTTGAAAGACATGGATAGGGCTTCGTTTTCCCCATTAGCTAGGACAATACCAGCTCCTCCACCGGAGGAAATGGAAGATCCGTCAAATGTCATCTCCCATAGACATTTATTCTCCTCTAGGCATGCCACCTCTACAACTTCTCCAGGTACTTCATCTATGATTTGTGAGATGTCTCCTCTAGATAATTGGGCTAGAAGCTCCGCTATTGCCTAACCCTTAACTGTCCTTGGAGTTGGAGTAACCACTGTGCCAGCCTACTCGAGAGAACAGGCCTTTGCAAGAGCGTCCTTATCGGATTGGACTTCGTCATTAAGTGCATTGTGTGGGCTAAGAGATAATGTCGCAATTTTTGCGCTACATATATCAAAGATAGACAAGTGCATTCAGCTCTTAGATAACAAGTTTCTGCATCTCTAAGGGCTCTACTTACGTAGTATACGGGCTACTCAATACCATCTTCATCTTCTTGCGCGATTAGAGCTCCAACAGCCTTGTCATTCGAGGCAAGATACAGTTGCAGTGGCACGCTTAGCGTTGGTGACCTAACAGTAGGTAGGTCGGTCATCATCTCTTGCAATTTGCGAAAAGCTAACTGGAGTTCATCGCTCCATTGAAACTTCACGCCTTTCTTTAGTAATGGAGTGAATAGGGCGATCGCTGCTACTAACCCCGATATGAATCTCTGAATGTGAGAGAGCTTTCCCATGAAGGACTTCAATTCTTTCATTGATATTGGGGGTTTCATCGTGACTATGGCTTTCACTTTCAATGGGTCCACATCGATTCCTTTTTGATGAATAAGGAATCCTAGAAATTTTCCAGCTATCACCCCAAATGCTCACTTCAAAGGATTCATGCGCAGTTTGTAATGACGACACCTCTTAAAGACTTTCTTGAGGGTTCTCGTATGACTCTCTCTAGTTTTAGACTTTATGACTATATCGTCGACATAGTCCTCGAGTTCCTAATGCATCATGTTGTGGAAGATAGTGGTCATAGATCTTTGATACATGGCACTCACATTCTTAAGCCCAAATGGCATCACGGTGTAGTAGAAATTTTCGATAGGAGTGCAAAATGCGATCTTTGTTGCGTCTCTTGGTGCCATTTTGATTTGATTGTAGCCGCTAGAACCATTCATAAAGGAGAACATCTCATGACCCGTGGCTGAGTCAATAAGCAAGTCCATATTAGGGAGAGGAAACTCGTCCTTTGAGCAGACCTTGTTCAGGTTTCAAAAGTTGACACAACATTTTATCTTTCTGTTCTTTTTCTTCATGGGAACTATATTTGGGAGCCACTGTTGGTGTTCAATAGGCTTGATAAATCCTGCTGCTAACAACTTTTTAACCTCTTGAAGAATTCGAGCTTCGACATCAGGATGGAAAATCCTCCTTGGCTGCACCACCAGTTTAGCCCCCGGTTCAATATTAAGAGCATGAGCCACCATTCCGGGATCTAGACCCGGCATTTCTTCGTATTGCCATGCAAACACATCGCGATACTCTTTAAGCAAAGACACTAATTCCTTTTTCTCTGGTGGCATGAGCAAGGGATTGATGGAGATAGGAAGCTCCATATTATGATCATCCAAATTGACTATTTCAAGTTCCTCATTGATTGGCGACAGCTTAGACGGGGTCAACACTTCTTGCGATATTGCTTCGTTTTTAGTTGGATTAAATGTTTCTTCTAACAAACAGCAGAAGGAAGGAAAACCCCCCTGTGTCAGTCCGGGGCCCTCTCGCTTGGCGCATTCAGGCCCCACGCGCCTTCACAAGAGATAACCGGTGCACCCATCAGGTAGTTGAATCTTCTCACATCTTGGAGCATCATGGGTCGTCTCCTTTCGCTCTTTGCGTTTCTTCCTCCTTTCAAGGAGATCTCGCAAGTCCACTTCAAACCCTCCTTTAATATCGTCCAAACCAGGCAAAGGGGTGCCTAAGGGCTTCGTAATTGCTTCCTCTCCACTTATGGTCAATTGATCATGAAAGGCTGCTTCTAGATAACGAGCCTCTGATTGGTCGAAAGGAGTAGGATTGGTTGGGATACGAATCAGTTTTCCATTTAAGCGTCCCTTTACACATTGATGGTAGGTAGACGATATAAGCTTGTGCTTGTGTAGCCATGGCCTTCCTAATAACACATGGTAGGACACAGAAGAATTGAGAACGTGGAACCTGGTGAGCCCCATGAGTGGTCCAACCTTTAGTACTAACTGAATATGTCCAATGGTATGTTCACATCCTCCTCCGAATCTGGTAATCTCCATTGTTAATCCTTGTATTTTTCTTTCTGGAAATGCCTGCTGCAACAAGAATACTTAATGGAATAACATTGAGGGATGAGTCGGTGTCCACGAAGGCTCTCCTCACATGAACTTCATTTACCATTGTTAAGACATATAATGGCCTCTTATGATTGGGGTATTGGACTTCCATGTCTTCATCGGTAAAGGTGATCGCGTTGGTCATCTCTAGAAAGGCTCGACTTGCGTGAGCTTCTGCTGTAAAACAATTGGATCCGGATGAAGATGCAATGCCAACTATGGCTTCTATCGCTGCCATTCTAGCCTTAGGAGTTAATCCCAATTGGTTGAATAATGAATGGAACGCGGGACTTCTTTGCAATGTCTTAATAGCAGATGGAGTAAGTGTGGCGAATATCATGAGATCCTCTTCTTCATCGCCAGCATGTATGACCACAACGACTATCCCCTTTCCCTTATCATGCTAAGGCAAAGGATTTCTTTGTACACCTTGAGTGCCACGGCCTAATTTGAGAGTGCCATCTGCCAATTTCTTATGAAACAACCTTCGTATGTAACGACATTCCATAGTTGGGTGATGAATATATATGTGGTAGCGACAGAAACGTGAATGTTCCTTGTCTTCCTCAGTTGGCTCTCTATCAATCTTGTACAGGTTTATCATTCCGTCCGCGATCCACTGATCAAGGATGACACTCAACTTCGCTGATGTGTAAGATATGGGCAGATATTCTTCAACTACCTTGCCTTTCTCACGTTTCTTCTTGCTAGCAGGCTCATTGGTAGCCACTAAGAGCGCTTGGGGAGCATTCCTCTTATCAGTCTTTGTCCACTCACTTATTTTCCAAGCACTCTTGTTTTTCTTCCAAGATGCTACGGTTTTATGAGCCTTTTGGAGTAGCAGAGTAAATTTCTTGATCTCCAAATTCTCAAGGTGAATTTTGTACTCAGAAAACGTATTATCAATGCAAATTTCAACCAATTCATGCTCCTCGTACTTCATATGGCATTCGAGGGTTGTATCTCGGAATTGTCGTATGTAATTGAGAAAATCTTCGCCTGTCCTTTGCTTAGTGTTGTGCAGCCCAATCAATGTAACCTCCTCTTGCTCTAGGTAATACTTCCCACAAAAGCACTCCACCATGTCCTCCCACGACTTGATTGATCCAGCTGGGATCATGATGTACCATGAATAAGCCTTATCAGAAAGCGACTTGGAAAACTCGTGAAGGCATAACTCCGAATCACTAGTGTATGGGCCCATAGTATCTATGAACTTGCTTACATGCTCAAGAGAGTTTCCTCGTCATCCATTATAGAGTGAGAATGTGGGAACTTCACAATTTCGGGGATATGGTTTGTGCAATAGCTCAGACAGGTAAGGAGGTTGGCAAACGAATTGCCTTGGCACTTTGGAGATTTTTGCTTGTTCCCTCTCAATAAGCTTTGCTACGTCGGCAAGCGTGACATGTTGAGAATCATTATTAGCACCAAAAGCGTCACTGGCTTCGTCCTGCCTAGTCTTTTCGCTATTATCCGCCACCTTTTCATTTTGAACTTTTTCGAGTGCAAGCTCCTCCTGTCGTGAATTTTCCTTATCGCAAGCCTTGTTGGATTCTTCAATGCACTAGATAGCTTGAGCGAGGTTGTCCTAGTTTCGCTGCATGCCTTGCATCATTTCAAATAATTCCTTCATTTGCAGAGGGGGTTGTTCAACCTTTTCATCAAGACGTACTTCCCTCAAAGAGGAAGCGTCAGCAGCTGCTCCTTGAGATGGAGTGATGGTGTGGGACGTACGTTGGTTTATTGACTTGGGAGGCATGGTTTCTCCTTCCTTAGCTGCTTGACTCCCTAGCGGAGTCACCAAAATGTCGGGGTAATTTTTGCGACAAAGGTCGAGATTGTAGAAATAAGCCCAAAAACTCCCCTTGGGTTCGTTAAATCCATCTGTTATTTGGAGAGCCAAGCCCAAAATTCGCAATGTGAGGTATACAAAGGCTAATGGTGCTTACGGACTGGACCTCCTTCATGGAGTCAAATTTGGGGTAGAAATTTCTAACACTAGACCTCCTTCATGGGCCTTAAGTGCCCCCAACATCCCTAGCCCACTTCGTGGCACATACGGACTGGGCCCATGTAAAGGGTTCAATAGGAACTAAACCCAAACCCACCAAAAAATTCCTACTTAATTCCCCAACCTTTTGCATGGGCTTAGGCCATGCAACAAAGCAAAATACACTGATAAGATACATTAGACGGATTCGCTAAGCAATTGAGCTTAGCCGTTCTGTCAAACCATAAAAATTGTAGCGAAAATGACTATTAACAATAGCCAAAAGGGAGGTTTTGAAAAGCCTCTCTAGAAACCTTGGAAAAAAAATATTAAAAGTCAGTCCCTAGGACCCCCCAAAGAAGAAGTTTAGTTGATGACTTTTTGGAGGGAAGCCTTAAAAGGGGAAAATAGTGAAAAAATAAGGAAGGAACCAACCACCAATATTGCTGACATAACATTGGTTCTGGTACCCATGACAGCAAATGGAGGGAATCAGTGGTATATCAAAAGCCCTAAGAAGGTGCTATAAAAGGGGGAGAAGCCATCAACAAAAACCATTAAGCAATAACTGATTAGAGCCTAAAAAATTTTTGAAAAACTTCCTTGAGATTCAAAAAGGGAGAAAAGGGGGAAAACACCGTCCGTGATCCTGAGACAAACACTAGAGGATATAATTGGATTCAAACCTCACAAGTCTTAGAAGCCTAAAATAGCTGTCTAAGTCTGTGACTTTTGAACTTATTTGGACCTTGTAACATATCCCAGTGCAAAAAGGACATAATGTATTAGAAACTCACGAAATAATGAAGCATTATTTATTATTCTGAAGACCCCTAACGTTTTATTCACTTTTCTTTTTACTTATATCATTCTTTACTATTCCCTACTGTGCAATATGTATATATTTTGTATGTGTAAGTGTGTATGTATTGTAAAATCCATGTTTTGTGCACAACTTGGTTCGTAATCAGCTCAATATAGCTACGGTGAACTAAGTCTAGTCCACCAAACAAGTATAAAGCCCAAGATCCTTATTTCTACTTAGGCCTGGGTACTATCAAAAAAAGAACCCACAAAAGCAAAAGATGGAATCCAATATATTGTATGAAGCTTAAACACGTTTTAGAAATATGCGAGGAATAAAATAATAATTCAAATGAGTGATACAAAGAGTCATATTGAATTTCATAAAATATGATGTATACATTGATGCAAAGACACAATAAGTGGTCTTAGCAAAAAAAAACACACACACACAATGAGACTGTAATACCAAATATATATTCAGCTAAGAAAAAAAAAAGTAATACAACTGCTATTTTTGAATTATGTATCATCTTTCTCAATCTGAATTAGATATCAACACCAACGTCCAAACAAACGCTAAAGTCTTTTCTTTTTCTTTTTTAAGAAGAAAACAAACACCAAGTCTGATTTGAAGATAAGATAGTAAACTTTTAGCATACACAAAATTAGAATGCTCATAAGAAACTTTTAAGCTAATGGAGTCAGTATCCAAAATTTGTCCATAAAAAAAATAAATAAATAAGGTTAACAAAAATTGAATCATAGAAAATAAAATAAAAAAGATAGGTTCCAAGTTTTATTTATAGTAGTAAATTAAATTGGAACATTTTTTTTGGTAGCATCAGAAGAAGTACCAAAAACAGAAATTAACCATACTATTATTTTTCTAGGAAGTGGCTTAGGTACACAAATAGTTCATTAGCTTTGGTGGGGTTAACTAGTTCAACCCCATGATAATCTCCTTCAGTGAATCGTGTTTCCACCTTAATACCCTTCTTCTTAAACATCTCTACCAGTTTCTTTTGACTGTCAATCAATGGGTCTCCATCACAGCCCTTCACCACAACCAACCAACCCAGCTTCTTGATTTGATCACATTCATCACCCACCGTCGGATTGCAATACTCATGGTCACGGTCAGACCCAATTGGCAAAGACATTTTCCACATCAGATCAGTACCGCTTATTGGCAAAACTGGATCGTCGATCAACCTCAGCTCTGATTCACTCCTCTGTGTCGCACCAAAGAATGGTACGTGCAACAAAAGCCCTTTGATCTTCAATGGTTCAAGATCATCTACGGCTTTAGATACACGTAGCCCCACATGATAGGCTATATTGCCACCAGCACTAGTACCCATTAGATAACACTTGGAACAATCAACATGGTCACGTATCATTTTTTCATGTGTAGTCTTGATCCAATGTAACGCTTCCACTGAATCATCGTACGCCGCGGGAAGGCGGTGCTCGGGAGCGAGGCGGTACTCAACGGAGACGACCACGGTGGAGAGTTGATGTGCCATGTTGTAACAAAAGTCATGATTAGGTGTGGAATCAACATGTGTAATAATAAAGCCACCACCATGGTAGTACACGATGAGAGGAAGTTTTGTGGTGCTAGTGTTATTATCTAGGGCTTGACGGGGTAGGAATATGCGGACATAGGTGTTGTGTTCTGGGTTGAGAATTACATCTTTGGTGATCACAGGGGTGGAACCATCGTGATCATCAGGTGCAGCAGCGGTTTGAGGAAATTCGTAAAGACGTTTGATAGTACCATCGTCGTTTTCAACGATATAGAGAAGCTTAAAGGGATCAATTGGCTTTGTAGTTTCTTCTTTAGACATGGTATTGAAATATGTTGATCAAGTACTGCGTTGAAGAAAGAGAGTTTAACAGTGTAGTTTATATATAAATAAAGTAAGCGTGGTTCGTAGTTTATATAAAGATAAACTGTGGTTCCCAATGCTATGTTAGTTTTTATATAGGTAAGATACATGTGGATCTCAACGATATATTAGAATCTATTTGGATACTATTTATTGTTAAAAATTGAAAACTAAAAACTGAAAACACTGTAATAAAATAATTTTTAAATGTGTAATAGTGTCATGAGATCCATTTTTAATGAAAGTTTTACTGAAAAAAGAGGTTTATGGGTCCCATGAACAATGCACGGGACCCTCGTACAAAACGCTAGACGTGCAAACGCAGGACACTTACCGCTACCCAAACATTCACTTAGTTTATCAACAAATGTTCAAAGTACGATAGTTAACATTAGTAGTAAGCCCGTTTGATTAGAGATTTCTAATATCGTTGTTTAAGTGTTATGGAAATACGTATAAGTCAAAAAGCGATATACAAATATGTGTTTCAGTATTTAAATACTGAAAACTGTTGTCTAAACAAATGTACCAACCCTCCCTATATTATTATAAATAAGCTAACATTGTGTGTGTGTATTAGAACTCATTTCTCTCTCTCTTGTGTGTGTTTGTTTTTCAAAAAAAAAAAAAACTAACATTAGCCTATTTGGTTAGAGATTTTTAGTATCATTATTTAAGTGTTGTAGAAATACGTGTGGATTAAAAAAGGTTGTGGAAATACGTTTTTCAACATTTAAACACTGAAAACTATTGTTTAAACCACTGTACCAAACACTCCCTATATTATTATAAATAAGCTAACATTGTGTATGTGTGTGTTAGAACCTCTTTTTCTCACTCTTGTGTGTGTTTGTTTCTTTTTAATAATTAAAAAAAAAAAAAAAAGAAAGAAAGAAAGAAAGAAAGAAAGGAAGCTAACATTAGTCATAATAGAACATTATTTATATGAATTTTTAATAAATTATTTGAACATTTCATGTGAATACGATAGATAGCTACCATTAGCCATAATAATTTTACTTCCTTAATATTTAGAACATTAGTTTATCTAGCATTAGTTGATCAACTAATGTTCTTAGTATGATAACTAACATTAGTCATAAAAATCATTATTTGGTGCCGTTTGGATTGCGCTGAAACCTGCGTCTGCGTTACTTTTTTTTTTTTTTTTTTTTTTTTTATTTCACGCGTTTTGCTGAAAGGTAGGGGACAATTATCACTGTAGTAGTACTGTAGCAGTACTGTTTATATACTGTAATAGTACTATTCATGGAACCCACAACCACTTTATTAAAAAAAATTAGAAATGGATCCCACGGCACTATTCACACATTTAAAAATTATTTTGTTACAATGTTTTCAGTTTTCATTTTTCAGTTTCAGTAACAATAAGTTCAATCCAAACGGACCCTTTATATGACTATAAATAAGCTAATATTACTCAATAAGCTAATTATATATCCATATAATTTCTTTAAAATATTTATCATATAATTTATTCGAATCTGCTGGCACCACCTTTTGAACTTCATTACCATTTGTCGAATTGATAATGTGCAGTGAGCCCACTATTATTATTATTATTATTATTATTATTATTATTATTATTTATTAAGGAGATTAACTGTCTATTATTATTAATTAGTTTGTAACCTCATACATATGCATTAATACACTTAAAGATATACAATAAGATGAATAATATAATTCTTATATATATATATATTTAATTTAAATACTACTGATAGTCATTTTTATATTTTGTTAACTCTTTAAAAAAATTTGTAAGGATATTATTAGGTATAAAATGTAAATTGCCCATGTTTTTTTTAAAAAAAAAATTATTGTGAAGCACTTTTTTTTTTTTTAACGATTAATTTATTCTAGACTCTTTAGTTTTTGTACTTAATAACTCATTTGGATGAATATTTATGATGTGGTCCCACATTTGATTCTAAAATAAAAGTCTTTAAGAATAAATAATTTAGGACACATGACACAAAATTGGAACTCTAATTTGGAATTTTAATTTGAGTTTCTCTCAATTTCACCTACTATTATATATATATAGATAAGCTAACATTAGTTGATCAACTAATGTTAGCTTATTAATTAGAACGTTAGTTGATCAACTAACGTTCAAAGTATGATAGCTAACATTAGTCATGAAAATCAGTAATTATATGATTATAAATAAGCTAACAATGCTCAATAAGCTAATCATAAATCCATATAATTTATTAAAAATATTTATAATTAGAATTTATTCAAACCCACCTACCAAAAAAAAAAAAAAAAAAAACTGATTAGTGTCATACTTGCTTTTTAATAGTATAGAGAAACAAGTATATTGTAAAATAAAACATAGTCATCATACTCACATATGGAATTCACTCAAAATAATTGCTTCCTTTCAACTTGTTTCTCAATTTGAGTGGCAAAATTATATAGAGACTTGTAAATAAAATTAGTTCCGTTTGAGGCTCTCACCCAACCCTATTGGTCTCATTGCCTAGATATTAAAAAAAAAAAAAAAAAAAAAAATCCAACAGTTAGGGGTTGCTAGGTCTTGATACTCTCTTCTTAAAAATTTTATAAATTACTTGTTCCAAAAATTTAAGCAAGGAGATATTTATAAAGAAACATGTACAACATTAAATAAAACATATCAAGGAGATATTTATAATGGTTGGTCCCATACTCCCATTTGTGAGTTTTCGCCGACGCCACCATCTAATGATAAATACTAAAATACTACACGCAAAACCTTTTGACTTGCTAAAAACAATGTATGGGATTTAAAGAAGACAAAAACGATGGGTACCCAGTACCCAGATATGGATTTGGAGAAAGACAAGGCGGCGGTCACGAATACCCACTAGCAAAAGGTGACAAAACCAATACCCAATTATAGGAAAGTATAAGAGCATCCCGCAGAATCTCTATATTTTTGTATTATTTAGAAAATGAGTTTTACCTTTTAATTATTCACTTTTTCAAATACATTTTTAACAGATTCTTTATCTCATTCTCTATCTCATTTAAATATTATTTCTTCATTTATTATTTATTCTTTTTTTAACTACACATCTTCCAACATTTTTTTTATTCAACACCTAATTATTATAATATGAAAAAAGCATTTGAAGAGTGAACAGTAGCTCATCAGACTTGATGAGCTACTGTTCATGAGCCAAAAAAAATAAAAATCTAAGAATAGAGAGTCTATTGGAGAGCTTTTTTTGGGTTTCACTCTCTATTATAGAGAGAATTTTGGGTTTACATAGACTATTGAAGATGCTCTAAGGTGTTTCAATATTACCAACTCACCATCTGAATTGGTGTTTTCCAAACCAATAATAAATTGACATTAGCTTAAAAATATAACACATCAGTTTACTGAACGACACCAATAAAATGACAAAAACACCCTTAAAAAATTTTGAAAGCCCCACCTCTTTCTCCCACTTTTCACATCTGAATTAAAAAAAAAAAAAAACTAATTTCTTCTCTTCCTCCCTCTTACTTTATTGGTCTGTTTGGAAGTTTAAAAAAGGAGGGGGAGTAGAGTAGAGGGAGGGAGAGTAATTCAATTATCTTGTTTGGAAGTTTTTTAAGAAAGGAGGGGGAGGAGTTTGGAGGGGTTTGGAGGGGTTTCAACCACCTCTAACCCCTCATTTTTAATTCCCTCAAATTAGAGAGATTTGGAGGGAGAGTAGAGTAGATAAATTATTGACTAGATAAATTTCTCAATTTGCCCTCTCTAAATTAATAATAGACCAATGTTGCAAGTCAATTTTCAAATAGGGGTAAATTTGTCTATTTTAATCATTTCCTCTCCTCTCCATCCTAATTTCTAAAACATTTAAACAAGGAGAAGGATTAATTACTCCATTCCCTCTTACTAATTTTAAAAACATTCAAACAAGGTGGAGGGGAACCATTCCCCTCTACTCTCCTCCCCACTACTCCCCTCTACTCTCCTCCCTCTCTAAACTTCCAAACAGGCCATTTATCTCCCTCCCCGCAATCCTCTCCATTCTCTCTCTCAACCCAAACTCCGATTATGCCGCTAGTGCACGGCACTATCCAGCATCTCCAATTCCTATGAGACCGACCCTAATTCCTCTATTTTTAGCGGGCTCCATTGCCACTTCCTTCTAGATTTATTTCTGATTCCCTTGCTACTTCCAACACCAGACATGCAAGAAAGTTTTTTTTCTCTAATTTTCGGTTGCCTTTCAGTTTCTTTTCTAAAATATTTTTTTGTATGCTTTTTTTTTCTCTAAAATTACAGGTGGCTTTTAAATTTTTTTTAAAAAAATCCAGATGCACATTTGTGTGTAGAAAAGGAATCTTGATTCTTGAACAATCGCAGGGATGCCAACGTAATAACATGCGTGTCTGAATTTTAACATTGTATTCCTACTTTCCCACCCTTTTTTTTATAGATGTATTTCCACGTTCTCACTAGTTTTAGCTTTTATAATTAAATTCCTTACACATTCCTTTGGAAGTGAGATTCATTTGTATATGTTTGATAAATGTCTCAACAAAGATGATCACTCCTTTGTTCATAAAATATTTAATATACCGTAAGGGGTTAATTTTTTTAAAGGATGTTATTTTGGGTCAAATTAAAGTTATGTTTTTGTTGTAGTTTCATGTGTAGAAACATAAAGCTTCTTTGTTTATTAGTTGATTACTAGTATTTGGTGGGTGTGCTTGAGTTTCAGCCATTAAAGCTATGCATTTTAAAGATTGTTTCTTTTAAATGCATCTAAATTTGTATGATATGCTAGCTTACTTGAAATTTTCAAATTTTGGTACTTTGTAGTGGTTTTTTTTGTTGTTGTAGTTGTTTAGTATACCATTGGTGGTGGAATTGGAATTGGAATAGTAATGCATTTACTTTAGTAAAAATAGAGGGATGAGGTGCAAATATACTTGGTAACAAAGAGATGATGGATTATTGTAGTGGTGACAGTGGAGGAAATAGTGGCAGGGGCATATAGGAACCAATGGAGATTTGTGATAGTGGTGAGATAAATATTGACCATCTGCTCCTTCATTGCTATTATGCACAAAATCTATGGTCTCTGGTGTTTTCTTTGTTTAGGATACATTAGGTTATACCTAGAAGTGTCTTGAAAACATTGTGTTCTTGGGATGTGATGTTTCTATTTTTTGAATAAGAGTTTCATAAATAAATAAATAAAATAAAATAAAATAAATAAAAAATATTGAATTATGGAGTAAGTTGAGAATGAGATATTGTTTTTTTTTTCTAAGTGATTTGGATTGGCATTCCCTTACTCTTTTCAATAAGAGTGGTTTTACTAGTTTGAAGGTTTGAGTTGAGGAAGTGAATAGGAATGAATTTGTTCATTTCCACATCTCCAATGTGGGGATGGATCCTTCTCTTGGTCCTTGCAAAAAAATGTTTGGTAAGATAGTTTAAACAACAGTTTTCAATGTTTAAACAATGAAAACTAAGAGCCGAAAAAAAAAATGTTTGGTAATGGATTTCATTTAGGAGTGTTTGAGTTAAAAGTTTCTCACTTTAGGGTATTTGAACATTGAATTTAAAAAATTCCACCTACCACTTTTCAATTTTCAAATAACATTACTCAATGACACTTTTGTAAATATTTAGAACAGTGTGGGACCCACTTGATAAAACCTAACATAACCCATCTCTCTCTCTCTCTCTCTCTCTCTCTCTCTCTCTCTCGCGCGCGCGCACGCGCACCTCATCTTTTTCTTTTTCTTTTTCTTTTTCTTTCTTCACTTTCATATTTCTTCATCTCTCTTCACCTCCATTACTTCTCATCTCATCTCTCTCTCTCTCTCTCTCTCTCTCTCTCTCTCTCCAAATCATAGCAAAATCATATGGAAAAGCCAAAGTAGACTAAAGAAAATCCAACCTCACCGATTAGAAAAAAACACAAACCCAGATTTCTTCATCTCTCTCTCATAATCTCTCTCTTCCTTTTTTTTTTTTTTTTTGCAACGGATTCGTTAGTTTTTTAGAAGAGTAATGACAGTGGGTTCCTGGGATTTTTTTAGCAAACGATTGTGTTTTTTTTTTTTTTTCAAGAGGAGGAAGAAATTTTTTGAAGAGAGTAGAGGAAGAAGAAGACCAAACGAGAATAGCACAGAAAATCACTACCAAAAACGCGCTTTGGAGCTGCGTTTTTTAAAAACGCAGCTTCAGGGTGCTGTTTGAGCTGCGTTTTTGTAAAACGCAGCCCTATCAGTGGGCGTGTAGCTGCGTTTATTAAACCCGGCAATAAACCAGCTCTGAAGCTGCGTTTTTTGATGTTGGAGCTGCGTTTAGGTGGGTAGGAATGAAGCTGCGTTTTCAAAAACGCAGCTTTAGAGCCATCCTGAGATTTTTTTTTTTTTTTTTTTCAATATGTCCCTGAGCTGCGTTTAAAAAACGCAGCTTAAACTGATATGGAGCTGCGTTTGATTAAATGCAGCTTCAAAATGTCTGAAGTTGCGTTTAATAAACGCAGCTTAACATTTTTAGAGCTGCGTTTGGGTAAACGCAGCTCCAGATATGTTCAAGCTGCGTTTTAGCAAACGCAGCTCTAGGCTTGCTATAAATTGGAAAAAACCCTAAATTGAAAAACACAATTGAACCCATTTCAACCTAGCTCACTCTCAACCTAGCTCCTGATCCCTAATCTCGCCGTCGTGCTCTCAACCTCACGCCTCCCTCATCAATTGGTAAGCTCTCTCTCTCTCTCTCTCTCTCTCTCTCTCTCTACTTGTAGGAATCGTTTTTCTCTTTGCTTATTCTAGAGTTTGAAGATTCTTTCTATATTTTTCTGGGGTTTTTGTTTTTTGTTTTTTTTTTTTTAATGGTTTCGACCGTTTGATGTTTGTTTCTTCGTTAGAAACAAAAATAGGTCTGAAATCACTGCCTGATGAGATGTGCGATCTCTCGTCTTTACAAATACTGGAGATTAGGCGTTGTCCCGAGTTACAGAGAAGATGCGAAAAGGAAACCGGTCAGGATTGGGACAAGATCGCACATATCACTGAGGGTACGCATTCTATATACCTTCTTTTCTTTTCTTTTTTTGTATTGAATTTTTGTTTGCTAGCTGAGAAAACAGTTGAAAATGAAAGAACGTGAACTTTTTAGAATTCTATCTCTATCATTTATTGATTTCAATACAATTTTTTGAAAAAAGAATGAATTATTTCTTTTGGATTTCAAAAATATAGGAACCAGTGTATATAATTGAATGGGGCTCACTTTAGCAAAGCTTTTGGCTTTCTAAAGTTTTCTAATAATAATAAAAAAAATTCTGAGATTTATAGAATCTTGGCCAATTTGATTGATTTCAAAGCAACCAAACTGTTGGAATTGTTTCAAAGTTCTATTATTATTAACATTATTTATTTCGATGACTTGTGTTCTGTCAACAGTTTATATAGTGGGTGAACCTATGGAGTGGCAATATGCCCCGCCTGAATACTTTTAGGATTTTGGATGGTGGAGTACGAAAGGTACTTGGCTACACTCTCTATAATCAAAGGTTATTGAATATTTTGAATAAAATTTCATTCCATATATTTGATTCACACATTAAGAAGGACCCAAAAGGAAAAAAGTAATTAAAATGAAAGATGCATATATCTCTATTTCCTTCAATAAACTTTGAATAGCTGGAAGAGGGTTATTCAAATGTGAATTCCTTTCCTCTTCTTCTTTGTTTTTCTTGTATTATGATGATTTCTCACTTGGTTTGATCCTAGATGCAGAACAAATTGGAAGCACAAAACAAGACTAGGCGTAAATATCTGAGCCTATTCAAAACCTTTATAAAGAACCTTTATAAATAAAATGAATACTAGACCACTAGTCTCTAGTTGAAAGGTAGGGCACATACAGTTTCATTTCATTAATGTATTGCTGAACTTGATTGAATTGGAAGTTTTGACTAGATTTTTTTCTGCTCTCTAAATTTTAACTCTGATAAATTGACTAATTATGTTACTATACTACTCTTGTTAAATTATTAACAAATAGTTGAACTACAGCTAGTCTTTCTCTCATGTTACTAAGTCTTTCAAGTGTTCCAAACTTAGGGATTTTTGCAAGCCCAATTCAACCCAATTTCTGGTGTTCTCATTGTCACAGGCATATATATATATATATATATATATATATATATATATATATATATATATATATATATATATATGTAGCTACGGGCATTGGACTGATTGATCAAGTACCATGATGCTTGCTAACAATTTTTTGTGATGTAAAAAATCCTTGACGGATATGCATTTTGTGATGTAAAAATCTTTTGTTGGGAACTTGTTTTGTTTATGTAATTATTTGGGCAATGAACTTGTTTTGTTATTTGGCAATTGGTTGGGAACTGTTGAGTGTTGGCAATTTGTTTTGTTGGTTCCAATTGGTTGCATCTGTTAAGTGTTGGCAGGAATTACAGATCTTGTTTTGGGCAGGAATGTGTTTAGGAAGACAAAAAATTGAAAAAAAAAATTATTACCTATAGCCGCGTTTTTACACCCAATAGCTGCGTTTTTCTACAGCCACAAGCTGAGGTGTAAAAACGCAGCTATAGACCCTGTTTGGGCTGCATTTTAAACGCAGCTCTATGTGTCACCTATAGCCGCGTTTCTATTTAAAACGCGGCTATAGGTCCCACATCTAGGGTTGTGAGAGAACGCAGTTCTAGGCTATGTAAAACGCAGCTACAGACCCCAGTTTGGGCTGCGTTTTTGAAAACGCAGCTCTAGGTCCCCGCAGGGGGCTATAGCCTCGCTGCATAGGCTGTGTTTGGAAAACGCAGCTTAAAAACGCAGCTATAGCCTGTAGCTGCGTTTTGCAAATGCGGCTATAGCCTTTTTTTTTTTTGTAGTGAATTCTCACTCCTCTAATAATTATTAATAAAATAATTGTACATGTTAGAAATTTATCACTTAAAAAAAAAAATACATACACATACCATACTCACAATTATATTTTTTATTCACATTTTAAAATATGTTGTTTGAAACATGGTACCAAACACATTTTTTGCATTATGAGTATTTTATACACGTATTTTTACAACACTTTTTAAGTTATAGTTTTCACATCATTTTGAACAACAGTACTTGAAAGCTACTACCAAATAGGCCCAAAAAGTGCTTGTTTTATTTAGAAGTAGTGTAGTATCATTTTATAATTTATTATTTTGTGTGATTTTAGGTGATATACTCGATGCGAAATCAATTTATTTGATCAAACGTCATCTATTAATGAAAGTTGTTCATTCATCCTTTACAAAAATATCTGCGTAGTTCGGCTTTTTGTTTGATCAATTTTCCTGATGTAGAATTATGGTGATCTTATGGCAATAAATGTGGATAATGATCTTATGGCAATGAGTGCAAATTGCTAGTTTGCTACCCAGTTGGGCTTTCATAATGAAATGTATAAAAAGGTCCTGTATTGTAAATAAAAAAATATCGATGAAATGTGTTAAAGTTTCCTTGTTATTCTAAACTCTTTCCCCACTTCTTACTCTCTATTCCGTACAGTTTGGTTCCCTCGAAGAACCATTGCTTTCATCTAGAACCAATTAGGTTCTTATTAGGATGCTGTTTGTATATTGAGCTCACTAGTTACTACTGAACTAAAAAGATGTTGTAGGCTCTTTATTAGCAGTTTGAGATGAATGGAGTGCATATGTTTCTTATATTAGTTAAACAATAATCTTTTCTATTTCACTTTCATTTTAGAAGATCATTAGATAATTCTCAAAAAAAAAAGAAAAAAAAGATCATTAGATGATTGAAAACAATTATGCTTTCATGGATGGTCAATTAAAATCAACTAAAGTATTCTACCACTAAGTTTTTGAATTATGATTGATAGCTTTTTTGGACTAGCTGATTACTTGTTTAGAATTGTGCATTTCAATATAAGCCTTTTTCATAAATTCGGTTGCTTAACAATTAGGAGTAAATAGTGTTAGGATTAGTGTCCTAAAATCATATTGTACGATGCTGTATATGATATTATGTATGACATTATGTTATAAATAATAAAGTGTTTTTATTATCTAAAATAATGGTAACATGAATATTTGGACATTATCATATAATCCTTGAAATGTATAGTATGTGATTTAGTCACAGAAGATATAAATCATAAATTATTTGTAAACTCAAAATCTTAGTTCATAATCGGTGATGAAATTGAGCATTTCATCTGTGAAGACTATAACGTGTCAACTAAGATGGTTTGTCTTGATTATGGAAGTGAAAACTTCTAGTTGATATATTGATGTGTCTTAAGTATATATTATATTTTCAAATATGGTTCGTTCCCCAAACTTTTCAAATATAAATTAGATTTTTACCCTTAAATTTACATAAATTTTCAAAAGAAATATGGTTAGCCCCCCAAACTCTTCATATTTTTTGTATGACACTATTAAATTGGTTGAATTTTATATTTGTTATTATTTTGGCCTCCCATTCATAAAATTCTAGTTCCACCCTTAGCTTAGGTCAAGAGTTATGGAAAGAGTTATTATATGTGTATTTAGGAAATAGCTATTATTTAAATGTAAAATTGACACTTAATTCTAATTGTATTCAATCTAGTTGGTATATAGTATGATTTAAACATTAAAACAAAAGATGGAATCCAATATATTGTATGAAGCTTAAACACTTTTAGAAATATGCAAGGAATAAAATTATAATTCAAATGAGTGGTACAAAGAGTCATTGAATTTCCTGAAATGTGATGTATATACAATGATGCAAAGACACAATACGTGGTCTTAGCAAAAAACACACACACGCACACGCGATGAGACTGTAATACCAAATGCAGCAAAGAAAAAAAAAAGTAATACAACTGCTATTTTTGAATTATATATCATCTTTCTCAATCAGAATCAGATATCAACACCAGCATCCAAACAAACACTAAAGTCTTTTCTTTTAAGAAGAAAACAAACACCAAGTCTAATTTGAAGATAAGATAGGAAACTTTTAGCATACACAAAATTAGAATGCTCATAAGAAACTTTTAAGCTAATGCAGTTAGTATCCAAAATTTGTCCTTAAAAAAAATAATAATAAGAATAAGGTTCACAAAAATTTAATCATAGAAAATAAAATAAAAAAGATAGGTTCCGAGTTTTATTTATAGCAGTAAATTGGAACATGTTTTTGGTAGCATCAGAAGTACCAAAAACAGAAATTAACCATCCTATTATTTTTCTAGGAAGTGGCTTAGGTACACAAATAGTTCATTAGCTTTGGTGGGGTTAACTAGTTCCACCGCATGATAATCTCCTTCAGTAAATTGTGTTTCCACCTTAATACCTTTCTTCTTAAACATCTCTACCAGTTTCTTTTGACTGTCAATCAATTGGTCTCCATCACAGCCCGTCACCACAACCAACCAACCCAGCTTCTTGATTTGATCAAATTCATCACCCACCGTTGGATTGCAATACTCATGGTCACGGTCAGACCCAATTGGCAAAGACATTTTCCACATCAGATCAGTACTGCTTAGTGGCAAAACTGGATCATCAATCAATCTCAGCTCTGATTCACTCCTCTGTGTCGCACCAAAGAATGGTGTGTGCAACAAAAGCCCTTTGATCTTCAATGGTTCAAGATCATCTACGGCTTTAGATACACGTAGCCCCACGTGGTAGGCTATATTGCCACCAGCACTAGTACCCATTAGATAACACTTGGAATAATCAACATGGTCACGTATCATTTTTTCATGTGTAGTCTTGATCCAATGTAACGCTTCCACTGAATCATCGTACGCCGCGGGAAGGTGGTGCTCGGGAGCGAGGCGGTATTCAACGGAGACGACCACGGCGGAGAGTTGATGTGCCATGTTGTAACAAAAGTCATGAATAGGTGTGGAATCAACATGTAGAATAATAAAGCCACCACCATGGTAGTACACGATGAGAGGAAGTTTTGTGGTGCTAGTGTTATTATCTAGGGCTTGACGGGGTAGGAATATGCGGACATGGGTGTTGTGTTCTGGGTTGAGAATTACATCTTTGGTGATCACAGGCGTGGAACCATCGTGATCATCAGGAGCAGCAGCGGTCCGAGGAAATTCGTAAAGACGTTTGAGAGTACCATCGTCGTTTCCAACGATATGGAGAAGCTTAAAGGGATCAATTGGCTTTGTAGTTTCTTCTCTAGACATGGTATATATTGAAATATGTTGATCAAGTACTGTGTTGAAGAAAGATAGTTTAAGTGTAGTTTATATAGAAATAAAGTAATTGTGGCTCCCTATGCTATGTTTGTTTATATATAGATAAGATACATGTGGTTCCCAATGCTATATTAGTTTATCAGCTAACGTTCAAAGTTCGATAGTTAACATTAGTCATAAAAATTATTATCTCTATGATTATTGGTCTGTTTAGTCGAGATTTTTAGTATCGATATTTAAGTGTTGTAGAAATATGAGTGGAATAAAAAGTATTGTAGAAATATGCGTTTCAGTATTTAAATACTAAAAACTGTTATTTAAACAACTGTACCAAACCCTCCCTATATTATTATAAATAAACTAACATTGTGTGTTAGAATCTTTTTTTCTCACTAGTGTGTGTTGTTTCAAGGGAGTTAATTTCGTACTGTACCGGCCGATATGGCTGGAATTTTTTGTGCCAGTACAAAAACACTTAAGGGTACATTTGATACACTGAATGTAGATTACATTACGAATAGTAATCTTTATTATTGAGAATAGAAAATATTGTAATGGAATAACTATTACTATTCATAAGTTTGGTTGTTACATATACAAAGCTTGTAAATAATAATGTATAAGAAAACTTTATATTTTTGGAAATATATTAATTTTAAAACCTATTATATGTATTAAGGAATAACTATTACATTCATTTTAAAGAGGAATAACTATTCTTCAATTTAAAGAATAGTTGTTTCAATGTAATAACTAATCCATGTAATAAAGATGCTACCAAATGACCGAATTACTGTTACACATGAATAACTATTCCATTACAAGAGCTATTACAGCATATTAAACGTACTCTTATGTTTCGTACCTATTTAAATACCAATCCATATCGGAATACATATCGGATTTCGGCCGAAAATGTTATACTATACTGAAACAAAAAAAATCATGTTTCACTTTTCACGTCTAATAATCTCTCTGTAACTTACTAGCTCATGCTCGCGTTGCCGTCGTCTTCAGTTCGTTTCCGTTGTAGTTGTGGCCATCACGTTGCCGTTGCTGTTGTCCTCCACAACTCCACCTTCTTCTCCTTCTTTGGCTCACCTAGCCTAGACTGTAAGAGCATTAGCATTGGAGAATGTTAATGCCAAATGTAAGGGATATTTGGCATTTCAAGCCCCAAAATGTATTGCATCAGAAAATGCTATTGCTAAGTATTGCAATTTTTTTTTGCAATAGTGCTACAGTGCAATTCTAATAGAATTGCACTGTAGCACAATTCTAAAAAAAAAAAACTAATATTTTATTGTGATGGTGATTGGGAGAAAAAATGAATAAATGATGGTGATTAGGGGAAATATTATTTTATTGTATAGATATATTATTTTAATGAGTAGAATAGGAAAATAAAAGTTTGGGATGCTGGAAGTATTGTAAAATGAGATGGTATAATTGATAAAGTAGTTTTTTGAGATGGTAAAATAGAATAGAATAGAATAATATTTCTTGATGCTAATGCCCTAATAGTCTTTCTTTCTTTTGCTTCTTCAAATGTCTTTTTGGCTTCTTTTCATTCTTGGCTTTTAGAGCAATTACATCAGCTTGTGCATAAATTTTTTCATTTTGCACATCTAAAATCTACTTTTTCTATTTTACGCATTTATTTTTACAAAACACCCACATCAGTTTGTCCATTCTACACGTTTATTCAAATAAAATATTCATTTCTTTACCCACACAGCCACCGACCCACACCCACAATCCACACCGGTATCACACCGAAATCCACACAACCCACCGGCAGAAAACCAGAAAAACAAACCCAGCAAAATGGATCAAAACCCACACCGGAATCGACGCCTCGCCTTGAGCAAAATGGATCAAAATGGTATCACACCGGAATCGACGCCTCTCCTTTAGCAACAAGATCGACGCCTCCGGTGGCAATGGCGAGAACGAGAAACAAGATCGACGCCTCCAAAGGCAAGCAGTGGTGATGGCGATGGTGATGGCGAGAGACATTCAACCCCATTCAACCCGAAACCCACTGATCAAGCCCATTCAACCCGAAAACAATGAGAAACAAAGGAAGAAAGAGCGATCGGCGACGGCGGCGATGGCAATCGACGGCAGCTAGAGGAAGAAAGATTGATGAGAGGAAGAAAGATTGATCAGATAAGAGGAAGAAAGAAAGAGTTGTGCGCCTGAGATAGAGAGGGAGCTGAGAGTTAGGTACAGAGAGGAGAGAGAAAAAATGGTTAAAAAATTATATGCACATGCTACAGTACCCGTGCATATTTGCACGGGTACTGTAGCAACTTGCATTTATACACAAGTTTGCACGAGCTGATGTGAGAGTTTTTTTTGCTCATATCGTGTAAAATGAGCACCTTTTTCCATTTTACACAATTTTACATCAATTGATGTAATTGCTCTTAGTTTTGTGTGTTTTTAATTTTGTGTGTAATGTGCCTGACAACCCACGTGAGTGTCATTTCAAAAATCAAATTTTAGTTTTTTCTTTTTCTTTTTTTTTTTTTAGTAATAATAAAACAATAAGTGAGTGTTTGGATAGAATTATGTTGCATCTACGTTTGCGTTTTTTTTTTTTTTTTTTTCACGCATTTCTAGTTTTTAGAGACAAAATTTACTGTTCATGTACTGTAGCAACACTGTTCACGCACTGTTCATGGGACCCATAGCCACTTTATTAAAAAAAATATTAAAAATGGGTCACACGGTAGTATTCACACATTTAAAAATTATTTTGCTACAGTGTTTTCAATTTTCAGTTTTAGTAAAAATAAGTTATATCCAAACGAACCCTAAGTTTCAGATTTTGCCTTATCATTTTAGACTTTTTTTTTTTAGTTTTTAGCGTGCCTCGCTAACCGCACTTGAACATATGATAATCATGATCATTTATTATATTACGTACTATTTAAATGTATTAATATTTATATTATTATCAACAATGGAATAATCAATAACGTTTTAGTTAAAAATTAAGATATTAAATAAAGTATGGATTATATTTTGAAATATTATTAATAAATTGTATGGACTTTGATGGACAAAGATAGAAATAAATAATTATATACATAATGTATAAATTAGCAGCAATCTCGAAACGGTACACCAGTATTAATTGGTATCGAAATATTTGATTTTTCTAACCAAACTGAAACGGTCTTTGGTACGGTATTGACTCCCTTAGTTTATTTTTCAAAAAAAAAAGTTAACATTAGCCCGTTTGGTTAGAGATTTCTAATATCATTGTTAAAGTGTTATGGAAATACGTGTAGGTTAAAAAGTATTGTGAAAATACGTGTTTTAGTATTTAAACATTGGAAACTGTTATTTAAACAATTGTACCAAACACCTCCTATATTATTATAAATAAGCTAACATTGTGTGTGTGTTAGAACCTCTTTCTCTCTCTCTCTCTTGTGTGTGTTTGTTTATCAAAAAAAAAAAAAAACCTAACATTAGTCATAATAGAACATTATTTATATGAATTTTTAATAAATTATTTGAACATTCCATGTGAATACGTACGATAGCTACCATTAGTCACAATAATTATACTTACTCAACAATTAGAACATTAATTTATCTAGCATTAGTTGATCAACTAATGTTCTTAGTACGTTAGCTAACATTAGTCATAAAAATCATTATTTATAACTTATAAGATTATAAATAAGCTAACATTACTCAATAAGCTAATTATAAATCCTTATAATTTCTTTAAAATATTTATAATATAATTTATTCGAATCCCGCTAACACCACCTTTTGAACTTCATTACTATTTGTCAAATTGATAACGTGTTGTGAGCCCACTATTATTATTATAATTATTAAGGAGATCAACTGTCTATTATTATTAAAAAGCTAACATTTTAAGCTAACATTAGTCATAATTATACTTACTCAATAATTAGAACGTTAGTTGATTAACTAACGTTCAAAGTATGATAGCTAACATTAGTCATAAAAATAATTATTTATATGATTATAAATAAGCTAACATTACTCTATAATTAAGCTAATCATAAATCCATATAATTTATAAAAATATTTATAATTAGAATTTATTCAAACCCACCTACACAAAAAACTAATTAGTGTCATTCTTGCTTTTTAATAGTATAGAGAAACATAACTATCATACTCACATGGAGTTTCCAATGGAATTCTCTTCTCAAAATAATTGCTTCCTTTTAACTTGTTTCTCAATTTGGGTGGCAAAATTATATAGAGAGTTGTAAATAAAAATGCTTCCGTTTGAGGCTCTCACCCAATCCTATTGGCCTCATTGACTATATATTAAAAATAAAATAAAATATTCCAACGGTTAGGGGTTGCTAGGCCTTGATACTCTCTTTTTTAAAATTTTATAAATTACTTGTTTCAAAAACTTAAGCATAATTTTAAAAAAATAAAATTTATTTAACCATAATTTTAACAATATTAAAAGTAAAGAAACATGTACATCGTAAAATAAAACATATCAAGGAGATATTTATGATCGTAGGTCCTATTTGTGAGATTTCGTGTCTGTTTAGGAACAACATATTTAATTGAAACTGAAATTTTTTTGTTAAAAATATTGTAGATAAAGTTAAAAAGTAGTTGAAATAGTACAGTGAGACCTATGAATAATATCAGAAAGTGTAATGGGACCCATGAATAGTAACAAAAATAAACTGAATAGTAAAAAAAGTTAGTTTTTTAAGTCAATGCCAAACGCACACTTTGCCAATGCCATCATCTAATGATACCCACTAGCAATGAGGTGGATACCTAGACATGGATTTGGAGTAGACAAAGAGGTGGTCATGGATACCCACAAGCAAAAGGTCACAAAACTAATACTCAGTTATATATTTGAAAACAAGGTGGGTGTTGATGACACTGGCAATCTCTTGTTAGTTTTGCCGGTGGAAGTTGGGGTGTGTTGAGTTTTATTTATTTATTTATTTTAAGTAATAGAATAAGAAAAGTATAAAATTTAAATTTAATTAAGGATGTAGTATTGTGATAAGAGAAATCCTCAAAGAAACCCAATTCAGCAACCCATGAAATGGGTCTAGAATAAGCAAGCTTTGATGCCATCTTGGGATAGCAAAAGTTGATGATTAAACACTGCCATGCTTTAGAAACAAGAACCCTTTCGGGTAACTTGCTGTGAATGCGGTAAGAACCCTTCCGGGTAACCTACTGACAATTTCAACCTTCGTGCTCTATGCAAATACTTTCGTCAGGTTGATTTTTCTCATGTACATAGACAAGGTAATAGACTAGCACACCTACTAGCTAAATATGCCTTAGGCATTATTAATTTCTTTGCTTAGATTGAAGACAATCTTTATTTCTTAGGACCAACTCTTCTCTAAAATGTAGTATTTTCTTGGCATTATTAATAAAGATTTCATTCTTCCCATAAAAAATATTAAAAAAAAAAAAAAAACTTGTTCTTTTATTTGTTAAATAATATGAATCCAATAGTAGAGTCAAATGCAGGCCAAATATAGCAGTATCTAAGTCGAAACATATGAATGAGACAAAGCTATCTTTTTTATTAATTGTGCCATGAGATAGCAACGTGCTTTTGTGGCAAAGAATGGTGTGTGCAACAAAATTAAGCCCTTTGATTAATATATGGTTGGCCCCTCCAAATTTTTCCAATATCATAAAATTATCCCTAAATTTTCAAAAGAAAATATGGTTAGTCCCCCCAAACTTTTCAAATATATATTAAATTTTTACCCTTAAAAATTTCAAAAGAAATATGATTAGCCCCCCAAACTCTTCATATTTTTTGTATGACACTATTAAATTGGTTCAATTTTATATTTGCTATTATTTTTGCCTCCCATTCATAAAATTCTAGTTCCACTATATGAGTATTTATTAAGAAATAGCTATTATTTAAATGTAAAATTCACACACGATTCTAATTGTATTCAATCTAGTGGGTATATAGTATGATTTAAACTTTAAAAAGCAAAAGATGGAATCCAATAGTCAATATGTATGAAGCTTAAACACTTTTAGAAATATGCAAGGAATAAAATAATAATTCAAAATGCATGATACAAAGAGTCGTATTGAATTTCATGAAATGTGACAAATACAATTACGCGAAGACACGATAAGTGGTCTTAGCAAAAAAAGAAAACACACGATGAGACTGTAATATACCAAATGTATATACAGCAAAGGAAAAAAAAAGTAATACAACTGCTATTGTTCAATTATGTATCATCCTTCCCCAATCGGAATCCGATATCAACGCCAACATTTAAACAAACACTTCAAGCCTTTTTCTTTCTTTTTCTTTCTTTTTCTTTTTTTTTATTAGAAGAAAACAAACACCAAATCTGATTTGAAGATAAGATAGTAATTGTTACATTTAAAAGATTAGGATAAGATAAATTCTCTCAATCTAATTTTTACTGATAATTTTTGTTTATACTTTTTGGAGTTGTAGCCAAACTTTGTTCTTAAATAAAAATAATAATAATAACTAGCCTCATCACACGTGCTTTGCACGTGCGATGCGGCTTTTTTATTATTATTTTTTATAGTGTCATAATTTTGCATTCATTCTAATTTGAGGTTTACATGTTTTCATATTAATATTACGCATTTAGAATTACTAATACAGCTAGGAGTGTGATAAGGCTAGTTTTAAAAAATGAACAAATATATTATACATTTATTATGTAACCAAAAAAAAAAAAAAAAAAACCTATGTTTTTATTTTATATATATAATTTTTATTTTAAGAATCTAATTTATAAGTGAATAAAGCAATTTGAAAATCAACAAGAGAGTGACCCTATTTTTTAGGCAATATGTTAGTGGGAGACAGAGTTGTATTTTTACCGAATTGTCCTTTAGTTTTGTCTCTACTTAAACATAGTGGTGTAGGAGCATTTTTGAACAAAAAAACAGAAAAATATATTCATGGAAAATAAAAAGAAAACGAGATAGGTTCCAAGTTTTATTTTATAGTAAAGGGTAAATTGCAAATTACACCCCTAGAGTTTGGGGGTGTAGATTTTAGGAGATTCTGGCATTTTACCCTTAATTTTTTAAAAAATTGGCAATATGCCCCTGTTTACAAACTATATAGGGGCGTGCCCCTGTTTCGATACTCGATTATCCTAAAATCGAGTTCAATTAAATACTCGATTCGTAGAAAATTGAGTTATGCTCGATCAAACTTTAAAAATAAATAAAAAATAAAAAAATTTGCATGGAACTCGAGTTTCAGGAAATCGAGTTCCATGCAAAAAAATTTTAATAAGTGTGATCGTCCCATATTCAGGGAGTCCTATGGTGGCGTTTTTAAACCCTATAGTGACGTTTTAAAGCCCTATAGCAGTGTTTTCCTGCAAAATATTTTTATAAGTCCCCGTACCAGGTTCAAATAGCCCTATAGTGGCTTTTTTTAAGCCCTATAGTGATGTTTTAAAGCACTATAGCGGCGTTTTCCTGCAAATTTTTTTTATAAGCCCCATACCAGGTTCAAGGAGCCCTATAGTGGCGTTTTTAAGCCCTATAGTGACGTTTTAAAGCTCTATAGCGGCGTTTTCCTGCAAAAAAAAATTTATAAGTCCCCTTACCAGATTCAAGGAGCCCTATAATGACGTTTTAAAGCCTTATAGCGGCATTTTGGAACTCGACTTCTCTAAAATCGAGTTCCATGCTTTTTTTTTTTTTTTTTTTTATAGTTTTATTGGGCATAACTCGATTTTCTACGAATCGAGTATTTCATTGAAACTCGATTTTAAGGTAATCGAGTATCGAAACAGGGGCATATCCATATATAGTTTCGAAATAGGGGCATATTGCTAAATTTTTAAAAAATTAAGGGCAAAAGGCTAGAATCTCCGTAGATTTTATACCCTAAAGTTTTAGAATTTGGATTTTATCCTCTGAAATTTGGGGAAGTTTGGATTTTACACCTTAACATTTCAGAATTTGGATTTTACCCACTAAATTTTAGGGTGGTTGGATTTTACTCCCCAAAGTTTGGGGATATTGAATTTTACACCCTAAAGTTTCAAAATTTGGGAGTGTAAAATCCAAACACCTTATATTTTAGGATATAAAATCCAAATTTTGAAATATAAGGATATAAAATCCAAATACCCCCAAGCAACTTGGATTATTTTGGTTGCACTAGAAGCACCAAAAACATAAACCATTCAATTAATTTTCTAAGAACTGGCTTAAGTACCCATACAGGGGCGGAACCATTGTCATCGGGTGCAGCAGCTGTCCTTGGGAATTCGAAACGACGTTGGATTGTACCGTCATCCTTTTCGACAACATGGTGAAACTTAAAGGGATCAAGTGGCATTGTAGTTTCTTCTCCAAACATGGTATTGAGAATTTGTTGATAAAGTGTTGAAGAAAGATAGTTTAATAGTGTAGTTTATATAGATAACTTCTACAACATGTTCATAACAAATCATAGAATAATAGTTTGCCATTTAAGATTTACTGCAAAAATATCGTGAAGTATTATAGACCATTTTTTTCGTGCTCTCATACAGTCATTGAGTCAATTTTGCATTTAATACGCTAAAGTTAGGCCGCAAGTGCTGGTCTAAATGAATGATTACTTGGCATTAACAAACATTATCCTAAGTAAAGTATTTGTTCAGAAATCTAGGTCTCTTGTGTTGATCTAGATGATTACTCAGCACTGGCATTATCCTCCTATCCAAAAAAAAAAAAAAGCATTGATATTATCCTAAATAAAGTAGGGCTATGTTAACGGGTGCCCTTAGGGCAATTGTTAATATATTATATTAGGAAAATTTTAACATCACTTTCTTGAGAAATATAAAAAGCTGTCAAAAAAATTAATTATTTTATCATCTTCTCATAAAATGTTTGTAAAAATAGTTTCTAAATAAATATACTTAGAACATTGGTTAACATTTTCCAATAAAGTATTTACTCAGAAATTTAGGTTGCATTGGCTGTTCTAGATGATTACTTAGCACTGACATTGTCCTCCTATCCAAAAAAAAAAAAAAAAAGCATTGACGTTATCCTAAATAAGTATTTGTTCAGAAATTTTTGTTTTAGATTTAGGCATTAACATTGTTCCTAAATTTTCTATAATTGTTGGATATTTTTATAAAAAATATATCATATTTACTTTAATACTCATTTATGTGAATTGAGGAAATCAATTATCCCTTAATGTCAGATACATTGATTGCTAAATTTTGAAATTCAAATATAATTCAAAATTTGAATAGCTATTGTCAATAGTTATAGTTAGGAAAATTTCTGATAATTAATGTGATTTTTAATACCACATATTGCTAGCTTTTAGTATACTTTCCTTTATAAACTTTTGCTTTAAAATATTTCTTTTAATATATTTAATAGTAACATTATAGATGGAAAGTATCAGAAAATTATACAACGATATATTTATATAATTTACCATTGATGGATTATAGCATTACAACTTGCTTTCCATTCTTGGTTGTAATTATTGTGCATAGTCAAAGTTCAAAGGAAAATATTTATTGATATCTAAAGATTAGCCACGATATGGGCTATTGATTTGCTTTCAATAGCATTATGACACCAAAAGATAATTTGATTTGGCAATTAATTTGTTTCAACGTATATACATTTGGCAAAGACTTTTGATGACCAGTTTATATAATATATATATATATATATATATATATATATATATATATATATATATATATAAACCTATTGATCATATATTGATTTCAACAACTTTATGACCATTTAAATGTTAGAAAACATTTTGATTCTTTGGCTAAGGACAAGTTACATGTCCGGCTCTATATATATATATATATATATATATATATATATATATATGGAAAGAAATAAAATTTTAGTATCACATTATTTTTTGAATTACAAAGCTACAGTCTTTTAAAAACAATTTTTATTATTGCTCTAAACACTTACCATCTACTGCTTCTTACTATTCACAAAAATATTTTATCTTTTACTAAATTTTCTAGGAAAAGAAAGTACTATAGAGAGTTTACATCCTACGAGTAGTGTTGGCTCGCAAGGATAATCAGCAAAGGTGGCTGGGCTGTTGTATTCTGGGGACAACGTGCAGAAATTATTTGTCTAACTACATTAGATATATTGTAGACAACACGATTTGTCTCAAGACAGTGACTTAGTCCACGCCTCATATCCACCACCTCTTTTGGTAAAATCATATTGTGTAATTTCTAAGGAAAAGTCAAGTAATATCTCTCCTTTATTTCCAACAATTTGAGACAAATCGTTATGGAGAACACAAAATCATCCTTAGAAAATGGTAATGTTATGTCTAATTCCTCTAGAGTGGGTGATCTTAATAAGTCATTCCGCTTCCGTGGTGTTAACTTTAAGAGGTGGAGACAAAAGACTTTATTTTATCTTACTCTTCTGAATGTGGCTTGTGTTAATTGAGAAAAAACCAAAGAAAAATAAATCTGAACAATTGACTGATGAAGAAATTTCTCAACATGAAAAAGATGTTAAGAAATGGGATAAGGATCATCTTTACTGTATAAATTAATTCACTTAATTGTCTTTCTAATGATTTGAATGATTATTATGATCAAGCTTACAAATCAGCCAAAAAGATATGGAAGGCATTGAATCAAAAATATGATACAAAGGAAGCTAGATCCAAGAAATATGCATGTAGCTGATTTTTCAAGTTTCAGATGGTTGAAGGCAAGTCCGTGGTAGAACAATCTTATGAACTCCAAATGATTTAACAAGATGTTCGATCTAAAGGCATTCGAGTAGATGAACAAATGCAAGTTTCAGCCATCATTGACAAGCTGCCTAAGTCTTGGAAGGAGTTTGCCAAAGTCCTGATTCACAAGCAAAAGGAACTCTCCATTGAATCCCTTATCACCCGTTTGAGAGTGGAGGAAGAGGCAAGGAACCAAAACAAAGATGTGGAACTCCATGGAGCAAGTGGTTCGAAGGTAAATTTTAATTCTTCAAATGAAAACATGCCAAAAGCCCATGCAAAAAATAATGACTATGTAAGGCCTAAGAAAAGAAATTTCAAACGTAGGCCAAATGAAAATCAGCCTCAACATAAGACCCACTCTAATCAAAGAAAGAACCAAGCACACCATCCTAAGCATGCTATAAATAATGGCAGTCACACTAATAATAGCAATTATGCATGTTTTGTATGTGGAAAGCTTAGACATTCAGCTAGAAATTGTCGTTTTCAAAAACATGGGCCTATGGCTCAAGCCAATGTCATTGAAGAGCCTCTTGTGACTATGGTTACCGAGATTAATATTCTCGAAGGCTTAGGAGGGTGGTGGATTGATTCTGGGGCAACCAAACATGTTTGCTATGATAAAACTTAGTTCAAGACCTACACCATCCTAGATGAGAACAAGAAAATTATGCTTGGTGATTCTCATACCATTGAAGTTGTGGGTATTGATGAGGTTCTTCTCAAATTTAATCGAGGAGAGAAGTCACTCTTAAAGATGTCTTTCATGTTCCTGATATTAGAAAGAATTTAGTTTCTAGCTTTTTGTTGAATAAGGCTGGTTTCAAACAAGTTTTTGAGGCTGATCAATATGCACTCTCTAAAAAGGGCATGTTTGTTGGCAAAGGCTATGCTTGTGATGACATGATTAAACTTAATGTTGAGATGAATGAAAATTCAAGTTCAGCTTATATTGTTTCTTGTGTGAATGTTTGGCATGGTAGATTATGTCATATTAATAATAAATATATGAAAAATATGAGTGGTTTAGGTTTAATTCCTAAACTTGAAAATGAACTTGAAAAATGTGAAATTTGTAGCATGACTAAAATTACTAGAAAGCCTCATAAATCTATTGAAAGAAATACTGAATTACTAGAACTTATTTATAGTGATATTTGTGAATTTGAAGGACATTTGACACGTGGAGGTAATCAGTATTTTATAACCTTTATAGATGATTTTTCAAAATATTCATATGTCTATCTTATGAAAAACAAAAGTGATGCTTTTGAAAAATTAGCAATTTTCTTAAAAGAAGTTGAGAATACTTTTGATAAAAAGGTCAAAAGGTTTAGAACTGATAGAGGAAAAGAATATGATACTCTTGGTCTTAATAATTATATTCAATCTCTTAGTGTTGTTCATGAGACTACTGCCCCTTATTCGCCATCTTCTAATGGAGTAGCTGAACTTAAAAATAGGACTCTCATAAATTTAACTAATGCTATGCTTGGTAGTTCTAGGGCTCCTAAATATTTTCGGGGTGAAGCTGTTTTAACTACAAATTTTTTTTTGAATAGAGTACCTCATAAAAAAGACTTTTTTTAACTCCTTTTGAATTATGGAAAAAATATAAACCAAATCTAAATTTTTTTCCAAAGTTTGGGGTTGCTTAGCATATGTGAGGTTGCCTAATCCTAAAAGACCTAAACTTGGGGTAAAGGCCTCTACATATGTATTTTTGGGTTATTCTTTATATAGCACAACTTATAGATTTTTTGATATTGATAATAATACAATAATTGAATCTAGAGATGCAATTTTTCATGAAAATAAATTTCCATTTAAATATAAAAATAGTGGGGGTTTTGAACAACAAGAGAAATTTGAATGCTCAACATCTAAGTCAAAAGATGTTAATGAATATGAGATTGAACCTAGGAGGAGTAAAAGACCTAGAAGTAAAAAGGTTTTTGGTCCTGAATATTATGTGTATAACTTACAAGGTGACCCTACTTCTTTAGAAGAAGCTTTATCTTCTCCTGATTTTGATTTTTGGAAAGAAGCCATCAATGATGAGATGGATTCTATTATCTCTAATAATACTTGGAAACTTGTAGATATACCTCCAGGTTGTAAAACAATTGGATGTAAATGGGTACTTAGAAGAAAATTAAAACCTGATGGATCTATTGAAAAATTCAAAGCAAGGCTTGTAGCTAAAGGTAAACAAAAAGAAGATATTGATTTTTTCGATACTTTTTCTCCTGTTACTAAAGTTATATCTATTAGATTATTGATTGCCATAGCAGCTATTCATAATTTGATGATACATCAAATGGATGTAAAGACGACATTTCTAAATGGAGATTTAGAAGAAGAAATCTACATGGACCAACCAGAAGGTTTTACAATGCCAGGTAATGAACACAAGGTATGTAAATTATTAAAATCTTTATATGGTTTAAAACAAGCACCTAGACAGTGGCATAAGAAATTTGATTAGTGTTTGCTTTCTAATGGTTTTAAAACAAGTGAAAGTGACAAATGTATATATTATAAAACTTTTGATGATGCTCATGTTATAATTTGTTTATATGTTGATGATCTTCTAATTTTTGGTCCTAATATGGATATTATAAATGCTGCCAAGATGCTTCTTAAAAATAACTTTGATATGAAAGATTTAGGAGAAGCTAATGTGATTCTTGGCATGAAAATTTCTAGAACTTCAAATGGCATATTTGTAGATCAATCTCATTAAATAGAAAAAATTTTGAAAAAATATAATTACTTTGATTGCAAACCAACAAGTATTCCTTTTGACTCTAATGTGCATCTATTTCCTACTAAAGATGAAAATGATATTTACAATCAAAAGGAATATGCTAGTATTATTGGTAGTCTTAGATATGCTATTGATTGTACTAGGCCTGATATTGCTTATGTCATAGGAGTTCTAGCAAGATTTACTAGCAAACCTAATTTTGAGCATTGGAATGCCATGACTCAATTAATGAGATATTTAAAAAGAACTGCGCACTATGGTTTGCTATATCAAAGATATCTTGTTTTTCTTGAAGGATATAGTGATGCTAGTTGGAACACCTTATCAAGTGATTCTTTGTCTACCACTAGCTATGTATTTACATTAGGTGGTGGAGCAATATGTTGGAAATCTAAAAAACAACAGATTATTGCTAAATCCACGATGGAGGCAGAATTAATTGCCTTATCTTCAGCTAGTGAAGAAGCGGGTTAGTTATGTGATTTATTATCTGAAATTCCCATGTGGGAGAAACCTATGTCACCCATATTAATTCATTGTGATAGTGCTGCCACTATTGGTAAAGTGCACAATAAATACTATAATGGTAAATCTAGATTTATTAGAAGAAAACACAATACTATGAGATCATACATAAACAATGGTACCATAAAATGTTGATTATATTAGTACAAATGATAATATTGCGGATCCATTAACTAAAGCTCTAGCTAGAGAAAATGTCTAGATAGCATTGAGGGGGATGGGACTTAAGCCCAAAGAAGAATAAACTACCTATGAGGATACCCTACCTAAGGACTGGAGATCCCAAGAACTAGGTTCAAAGGGAAAAACTAATCATAGAGTAGTTTGATTAACATGCACTAAATACATGTATGAGTACTAGTACTCATGTCCCTCCCCAGGGTGTGCGTGCATGTATCTTGTAATGTTATATAGGATGAGTTTTTATTTATTAAAAAACTCTTAATGTGGACTATAGCTCTTATGAGTGGGATGTTAGAGTTACAAGAAAATCCTTGATAGCCACACCTAAGTAAGCATGGAAGTGAGGCCGCTTCCTTTGAGAATAGGGCTAGTTCTCTAAATAGCTCATGGATGCTGGGATTAAGTATAAGGCCATAATGTGCTGACTTAGAAGCTTGTAGTAAAGTACTAGAATATTATGTGTGTGATGTAATGTTTTGTTTCCATACAAAAAGTTATAGTTCAAGACTTAGCTCACTATTAACTTTGGAACCATGTTGCTGAAACACTAAATGAAGGTTCAAGTTCAAGCCATTGGCACTCTCATTTTGCATAATGTTCTACTTAACCCAGAAAATTTTTCTTATATATATATATATATTTACCTATTTATTTTTTTATAAAAATAAGTGGGGGATTGTTGGATATTTTTATAAAAAATATCATATTTACTTTAATACTCATTTATGTGAATTGAGGAAATCAATTATCCCTTAATGTCAGATACATTGATTGCTAAATTTTGAAATTCAAATATAATTCAAAATTTGAATAGCTATTGTCAATGGTTTTAGTTAGGAAAATTTTTGAAAATTAATGTGATTTTTAATACCATATATTGCCAGCTTTTAGTATACTTTCCTTTATAAACTTTTTTCTTTAAAACGTTTCTTTTAATATATTTAATAGTAACGTTATAGATGGAAAGTATCAGAAAATTATACAACAATATATTTATATAATTTACCGTTGATGGTTTATAGTATTACAACTTTCTTTCCATTCTTGGTTGTAATTATTGTGTATGGTCAAAGTTCAAAAGAAAATATTT
This sequence comes from Quercus tomentella, assembly GCA_028535165.1. Lineage (NCBI taxonomy): Eukaryota > Viridiplantae > Streptophyta > Magnoliopsida > Fagales > Fagaceae > Quercus > Quercus tomentella. The sequence continues at coordinate 19,307,430 of JAPQVY010000144.1, forward strand.
ATTGATATCTAAAGATCAGCCATGTTATGGGTTGTTGATTTACTTTCAATAGCATTATGACACCAAAAGACAATTTGATTTGGCTATTAATTTGTTTCAATGTATATACATTTGGCAAAGACTTTTGATGACCAGTTTAAATATATATATATATATATATATATATATATATATATATATATATATATATAAAGAAACCTATTGATCATATATTGATTTCAACAACTTTATGACCATTTAAATGCTAGCAAACATTTTGATTCTTTGGCTAAGGACAAGTTACATGTCCGGCTCTATATATATATATATATATATATGGAAAGAAATAAAGTTTGAGTATCACATTATTTTTTGAATTACAAAACTACAGACTTTTAAAAACAATTTTTATTATTGCTCTAAACACTTACCATCTACTGTTTCTTGTCATTCACAAAAATATTTTATCTTTCACTAAATTTTCTAGGAAAAAAAAAGAACTATGGAGAGCTTATATCTTACGAGCAGAGTAGGCTCGTAAGGATAATTGGCAAGGTGGTTGGATTGTTGTATCTTAGGGACAACTTGCAGAAATTATTTGTCTAACTACATCAGATATATCGTAGATGGCACGATTTGTCTCAAGACAATGACTTGGTTCATGTCTCATCTCTGTCACCTCTTTTGGTAAAATCATATTGTGTAATTTTCAAGGAAAAGTCAGGTAATATCTCTCCTTTATTTCCAACAAAAGAGGAAAAAATATATATGTTCTTTCTAAAAATATACAATTAAATGTCTTTAATAGAAACCTTCTTAATTTTCTAAATGGAAACCCCATTTAATCTTTTTTAAAATATTGCATGTGTTTGGAGAATTAAAAATATAGACACCATTTTTTTAATCTTTTTTTTTTAAATGACAATTGCAAATTTTTTTTTTAGAAGTTAGAGATCCTTGTTGCATTTATTATCTATGAAAAATATTTTTGTTTAGTTAACATTATTGTGGTTTCTCAAAAAAAAAAAAAGTTAACATTATTGTGTGTGTGTGTATATAATTTTTTTTTTTTTTTTTTATGTATTGACTTGTATGTTTACATCTATTATTTAATTTATTTAAAACTGATTAAATTTTTATGGTGTTTCATACTATTTCAAAATATAGTATATGTAATCTCTAATTTAGTTAATAAAAAAACATTGATCTAAATTGCTTCAAAAATTATTTATTTTGATTAATATAACTAATAAGATAATTCAAAATTTACCTGATGGAAAAATTAAAAAGTTTTGACTAACCTAAAGATTAACTTGATGTAAATATTTTTGTTATATGTATAAGAAAATAAAACAAGTTAATGATGTAAGATTATCTCCATTAGGAAATTTAATGTGGGCCACATACATTTTAATTTTTAATTATTTAATTATTATTTATTCAGATTTATTTTCATTTAATAAGAAGAGTATTAGCTAGATAATGACTAGTCTTATTAGAAATCTCTTTGTGAACAGACACTTATAACGTTGCTTGGTAATGATAAGGATAAAATATAAATGTACCTACTGATATAGAGGCATAGAGCAATGTTCCAGACAAATCCGTCGGCCTTGTATCCAGTAATATATATTTGGAGTCTACGGTGTCAACTTGGAGCGAAGATAAAAGGCTGACGACATTAAGCTGAAAGGCATACACAAGACTGACAGATCTGACATAACTTGGCCTTCACGCATAGGTATATAAGGAAATATCTTGTGTCCCACGTTTAGAAAGACTCCTACAAGGAAAGGGTTCCGTAAAATACGATCATGAGGATTCCTATAAGGAAAGGACTTCTAAACCAAGGAAAAGATGTCAACCCTCTACTACTATAAAAGCCCCAATACCCTCATTAACCAAGGTACGCATAATTTACCTACTCTGGCACTCTAGAATTGTGAGAAATTCTAACTTGACCTTCGGAGGGTATTTGGCCGGCACCACACCAGTGCTCTCTGCGAGGTCTTCTCTTTTTGTGTTGTGCAAGTGTTGTTTTGAGCACATGTGGACCGTGTAGCTTACTGTTGATTTTTCGGCATCATCATGTAAATAAACATCTTTTCAAAATTTAGTGGATAGACATACTCCTTGATGAAATGAGTGTAAATAGATAATCAACCTTAAATTGAAAGGGTCTTTAGTCTACCTATGGAAAATCATGTGTTCACCAATAGAAGCAGGGGCAGAGCCAAAGGCAAGAGGGGCAGTTGCCCCCTTTAATCACTCCTAAAAAAAGCCTATAGTAATAATATTAAAAAGCACTCACACTCCCAAGTTGAAGGAACATATAGCCAAAAATAAGGCAAATGAGCTTCCCGGACCGATCCGTGGACAGGCCTAATCACAAGTTTTTAACTCTTTTTTTTTTTTCTTTTTTTTTTTTCTTTTTTTTGTGCTTATTGATCCCATATCTCATAAATAACTTATCTTTTATAAAGGTATAAACTTTGAATTGTTTTTAGATAGGATGAAGCTAATGGTGAAATTTCCGTGAACAATTCAAAATAATCTATTAATTTTTCTTTTATCATGCAATTCAATTAGAGGGTCTCTCTTTATTTTTATATATATATATATATATATATATATATATTAAACCCTACTTAATCTCCTTATCTGGTACTAAAAGATAATCTATTTGATTTATTTAAAATTTATTTTCTCAATATAATTACTTTCCTTCAATATATTACTACAACAAACAGTTTAAACTCATCTACTCTACCTAAGTTTCTATGTTAAATAGTATTCTAACATGTGGAATGAAAAGAGTAAATGCATGCCTTATAGAAACAAAAACTTGACACATGTCTATCTATTTAATTAATTACTAAATTCTTTTTCAAAAAAAAAAAAATTACTAAATTTCTACATTTCTTAATTTAGTTACCTTAATTAAATAAAAGCTTAAAAATTAAAACACAATAGTCAACACATCCCAACCACCAGGCACGGGCACCACCACCATCTTTCACTGGCGCCACATGCCCCACTACCACCCCCACCAACCATTGCTGGCTCCACTAGCAATCGCAGATACTTTCAATGCCGCCAAAAACAACCATTTACTACCACCATTATTGGGTATTGGTATTTGTTATTATTGACGGATGCCATCACCTATAATTAAAACATGTTAAGAGATACGAAGAAGACAAGGAGGCGGTGGGTACCCATCATGGATTTGAATAAGAAACTTGTTGCTTAGAATACGATACGGTAATTTCATGCTCCAATTTTTTCCCGTCGGTAGGGGATGGCGTACAACTTGTCAACGTATTGATTAAGAATGAATAATGACTTTGAAAAGAACGAATAAAGAAGAAACAAAGAGACAAAAGACTATTGCTAGTAAGGATTTCTTTATTTTGTTTCTCTGGCGACCTGTTGCTACTAACTAGTGGTGCTGGTAAAAGATGGTCGTAGTGTCGGTGGCATGTGTTGACTGTTGTGTTTTTTTTTTTTTTTTTTTCATTTAGTTTAGGTAACTGCATTAAGAAAGATACAAAAATTAGTAATTAATTATATAGATGACCATGTGTCAAGGTTTTATTTGTAGAACATACAATGGCGGACTGTCTAAAGGATGTTTTTCAAGTTCAATCCTTGGAGATTTGAAAGGTTGCTCGTTGGAAGTTTTTTTTTTTTTTTTTTTTTTGAGAAAAAGCACTAAGGTGCAATATATTACGAAGTACCAGCTAAATCAGCATGGTAAGAAGTCATTACATTACATGAAACATCTTCCATCCATATTACACAATTTGAAAAATTAACAGCCAATTGAGCCAAATTGTGTGCAACTGTGTTGCCCTCTCTCTTAGTATGAGAGTAGGACAATTTTGAGAACCCAGCAGATAAATCTAAGGAATCCTGTAGTAGTAGACCGAACGGAGCTAGTCCAGTGTTCTTGAATTTCAGCGCCTTCATCACCTGTAAAGAGTCTCCCTCCAGAACGGCATCTTTAATGTCCATCTCTCTAGCAAACACAAGGGCTTTGTTGGCAGCCAAAGCTTCGATTTCCACTGGCTAGCGCTGTTGTGAAATCCGGGCAGCCATGGAAGCCATAACAAGCCCCTTACTGTCACGAATGATTACTCCTAGACCAGAACTTTTGTCCTTGACAAAGATGGCGCCATCAAAGTTGATTTTAAACGTTTCCTTATCAGGAGGTTTCCACCGTGCCCTTCTCACCGATCTGCTGGGGAGTGGTGCGATTTTCAGAGCTTTGAACTCAACAAAGTTGTCGTGAGCCCACTGTGAGATTTGGTTAAGGGGGCGATGGTTCTGTTGAGTCCGTATCTGATTTCTTTGGTGTCATATGGACCAGATATTGAAAGCAAACAGCACCGGATTCCTTTGATGATCAAAAACCCAGGCCATGAGCTCGCTAAAACTTAAAAACCTCCGTTGACTCCAAAAACTCCACATGGTATTCACTCCCCAAACTTCATCCAGCTTTTTGCAACTCCACACTGCGTGCAAAGCGTCTTCAGTTGCTTCCTTGCATCGATCACAACACTGCTCTGTAATAATTGTTCGTCGAAATAGATTACATTTCGACGGGAGAGAGTTACGACACGCCCTCCAAATTAGATTTTTTACTTTATTTAGGCATTCAAGAGCCCAAATCTTCTTTCAGAGCCCTATGTTATTTGGGCATTCAAGAGCCCAACTCAAAAGTATACTATGTTATATGATATATTGAAATAAACATATTACATATGGTAACTAATGTATGAAAAGTCAAATGAAAAAAAGAAGAAAAGAAAAGTACCTGGAAAAGTGAGAAAGAGAATGAGGTCTGCACACTACACTGCTTTACTTACACGGCTCCACACTACTTTTGTAAAAAGAATTTTAACCACACACGTGGTTGTTTAGTGGAGGAGGATAAGGATTGGATGAGTTCTCAATGTATTGTTACATTATTAATGACGATGAAGAACCAGACTTCTTTCTCAAAAAAAAAAAAAAAAAAAAAAAGAGGCAAGCAAGATTTTTGACACATACCCCTTTTACCTTTCTCTTGCACACATATCTAGTTTAATATTTAAAACAATACATATTAACTTATTAATCACCACAATTTAAAAGAATAAAATAGTCACTCTCATTTTCAATGTGGGATTAAATATTTTCACTATCTCTTCATCTTTCATATTCACTCTCACATCTTTACATTTATGTTATAATATTTATTCATTTTAATTAATTAATATTAAAATGTTCCAACAATATGCTAAATATCTAATTATTGCATTAATTTTTTTGACATATATTATCACTAATTGGATCGTGTCCTATTTTAATGAAAGTTGTATGTAATTTTAGACTTTCTTATAAATATTATTCAAAGTAGGGGGGCCAAAAGGATAAGTGTTCTTTAAAAAATTTTAATTTGGTTAGGAGAATTTCAGAATATATATATACACTAATTTCTTTTCCAAATATTTTGGGAGGCCAAGGCCTCTTCAGTCCCAACGTGGCTCCGTCACTAGGAACATAGAGTAAGACAGAGAGAGTGAGACAGAAGATTTGAACTCGTAATAAAAATTAAAAAATAAAAAATAAAAATAAATAAAATAAAATAAAATATAAAAAAAAAAAACCAGATCCAAACCCGGCCCGATGCCATTCCTACAAGTACTTGCTCTTTTTATTCCCCAATTATTTCTTATATATATTATGTTTTGTGTAGGTGATGAGAAATGAGAACAGAATAGGGATAATTTGGTAAGTATGGGTTTGGAAATAGGAAGCTCTAGCTGAAGTCCGGCACCTCAGGTTCCTGCATAGACACAGTACCGCACCGCTTTGGGCAGTGATTAACACTCTGAAGCTCATGTTAAGAAAGAGTAGAAAGTGAAGAAGTGGTATTCTTAGGTTATGATAGTCCCAAACTATAGCCACAATATGATATAGTATACAAACTTAACTTACAAAGTAATGGACAAATCCTATCTATTGTTTTATCATTTCATAGTATATTCAAAATCACATATTTTCTTTTTCTTCAATCAATTAAGCATATATTGTGATAAGCCAGTTTATTTGGATTGTATATATGAGTGCATATTTTACAGTTGTGTGTTGAGTCCCCCGTTTAATACAAAGTCAATATGTATTATATAAATGATTACGAGTAATTTTTCAACATTGGTGCAGGCGTAGCCCTGTATGCACCCCCCCTCCCCCCAGCCCAATCCCCCGGTTTAATTCGTCCTCTTAAAAATATATGATTTTATAAGAAGAGAGTTTAAAGTTACATTTCACCTTCATTTAAATAAGTTTACAATCCTATTAATGATAAATTATATGTCTCACTAACTTAAATTAATTGGGTATTCATAAATTAATGATAAACAAAACATAGTTATTTTAACAATATCTCAAAAATAAGTGAGAAAAAAAAGTCCTAATTTTTTCTCCTTCCTCATGAAAAAATTGAGAGTTGTAGACTCTAGTTATTTAGACCTCATATTTTACTGCTAATGTCAGTTTTAAGATAATTAAAAAAAAATTAAAGCCCAATTGTGTACATAATTAGCCAATTAACATTAGCATGCATGGATAAACATAAATTCAACCACAATCACAAAAAATCACATCCACAACACACTAAGGTGTTTATTATGAAGAGGAAAACTAGAGTACTAGGCGAAAAATCTCTTTGGGGTGTCACAACACTAAATGATCCACTAGAGAAAATAATTGTAGTACATCTTACAAACAAAACCCTCCAAGCTATGAAGTAAACAACGTACTTGAGCCTCTGACTCCTACAAGCAATCAATTCCTCAATCATTTCTCTAAATCATTTTTCTAAAAAAAATAATAATAAGCTATCATTAAAACTGATGAAAAAAATAAAATATAGTATCATTTATCATATAAACTACATAAATAATATAATGTGTAATTATGGCTATTTGATTAGATTTCTCTGTATGCATTCAGGATTGTTTCTCTACTTTTCAACAATCTTTAATCTAGTAGTAAATTTTTATTTAATGTTAATCGTTGTACTTTATTGATTATAATTTAACTTGAAAATTTAGTTACATATATAGGCAAGTTAATTAAAAATTATTGATTGATTCTTCAAAAGAAAGAAAAATTGTAATTCAGAAAAATAATATACTTTTGAGTTTTAATGAGGAAATTCCGTCCAATACATATATATAGAGGCAAAAAAATAATAATAATAATCTCATCCCCCTTCAAACACAAACTTCTGGTTCTGTTGCTGGGTTCAATATACTAATTACTCCCTTTGAGATATGTCCTAATTGTGAGTAAACCTTTCTTCTTCCCGTTTAACATAGTTAATTCCTGGATCCACGAGTGTTCTTGTAGTATTCTTTTTCTTTTTTTGATAAATTCTTGTAGTATACTTTGGCTTTGTGAGTGGTCATTTTTTTCTTGATGCGTCGAGCGTTCTTGTAGTATACTCTGCTTGCCGCATAGGCTAACGCTTGGTTCATAACTGTCAATTGAGAACAGCATCACAAATCTAAGAATAATAACATACGTACACTCAAGTAGTTTCAATGTGTATATATATGTACATTTAAAATCATAATCTTCCATACCAGGAAGTGATACAATGCTATTGCTTGCCTAAACTTGACTGATCAAACAAACAAAATTCAATGGCTAGGGTAGGACTTGAAAGTTGAAACTCTACTTGTTTATTGGAACAAGTGCATTGCAAAATTAATCATACCTATGTACCTGCAGGAGTTTGAAAAAGTTATTCACCCTCTAAAATTCTACAGTGTTCTTTTTCTCAATATTTAATTGGAGAAATTAACTACTAAACTTCTTTTTAATAGAAAAACGTACATATTTTTTTAAATGTTTTCTTTTCTCTTTGGTCTCACTTCTCTTCCTTGGAATATCAATCACATACATCAAGAATATATTTCACATGATCATGTAGTTTTCAGGGTTTCATGTGCTTAATTGTATATTCATGCAATCACATGTTTATATTACTTAAATCATGTAGATCTAGAAATTTTATCAGATACATCTAGAGGTTCAATTTAATTATATGCATCTTAGATCTAGGCTTTCATCCATAATATCACATGTTTATGTGATGCATCTTTAACTCAAATTTCAGCAAGTTTTGATTATATATATATATATATATATAAGCCAAAACTAAGAGAAAATCCAGTTATGTTTCAAATTGAAATTCAATTAGAGTTTAATTTTGCATCACATGTCCCATCTAATCTAAGTTTTTAAATTTTTGTGTCATGTTAGCTAATTTAGTGTAAAAAATGGAATTCAATTAGAGTTTAATTTTGTGCCACGTGTCTCATCTGATCTAAGTTTTTTAATTTTTGTTTCAAGTGAGTTAATTCAGTGTAGAAAACGAGAAGTCCAATATAAATAAACCAAAAAAAAAAAAACCTAATCATATATCTAACCCTATATATAAAATTAGACGAACATAGAGTTTGAATGATTTTATATTTATGAGCCTTTTTTTGTGTAACTAAAAATAATTCAAATTTATAAGTTATTTATGTAATATATATATATATATATATATATATATATATTTAGAGAAAATTCAATTAGAATCAAAATTAGATTTTGCTTTTGTTAGTTTTTCATACAAATTAAATTGTTTAGATTTCTGCTGTTATTTTTTCTCTGAACTAATAAGCATATTTTTTTATACTGTTTATATTCAGATATTTTGTATGTCAAGATCTTGAAAGTAACAAATTGTAATTGAGTTGAATGATCCAATGCACCTATCCTCATACAATTTAGGAAATACTATTGAACCAATTTATTCTTTTATTTTGTGTTGTATTTAGTAAAATTTCATGGATAGTGATTGTGAATTGATATTGTATATGTAGTATTCAATAGTAATTTTCAAAATTATATCCATAATAACAATTTAATGAGAAACTTGACATAACCAATATCATGAAAAATTCAAGTAAAAACTATTTTAGTACCTCCAACTGTCTTGATTGAACTAATATCCTATATGTTTATAACCCAAGCTAACATTAATAGCACCACTACAATTCGTCATTTTCGTGCACAAGCACATGTTACATACTAGTTTTTCATAACACATAATTTTTTTTTTTAATTACTAAAATTATATTCTATTTTGATTCAATTGAAATCATTCGCATGTTATATAGATCTCATTAGAGCTTTTATGATTCATTTCAACATGTAGGGTTTCTTCATTCATGTTACTCTTTGCTTCTTATTTGTTACATGTTCATTGCTAACCTTACTTTTATAACAAAATAACATATATTTATGTTATTTTGTTACCTGTGTGTGTGTGTGTGTGTGTGTGTGTGTGTGTGTGTGTGTGTGTGAGAGAGAGAGAGAGAGAGAGAGAGAGAGAGAGAGAGAGAGAGAGAGAGAGAGAGAGAGAGAGAGAGAGAGAGAGAGAGAGAGAGAGAGAGAGAGAATACGCATGCAACTATTGAAAAAATATTGAACGGGCATTTTTTCGCATTTTTTTTTGCACATTTCAGTGCATCTTTTTGTGTTTCTGGGTTTTCTATCTTCACACGAGATGAGAGGGAAAAAGCGAGGGGAAACAATCTAAGAGGGAGAGAAAGAAGGAGGAATTTTTTTTTTTGAGAGAGTTTCAACCTATGGCGTTTGCTCCTAATGATAGCTCCTTATCATCAAACCAAGACACCAATCAGTTTTTGGTGTAGGCGGGGATTGAACCCCAGATCTCTTATACACCAATCAGTTTTTGGTTTATCAGCATGCACTGGAATTAGCAAAACCATAATTATCACCATTATCTGTTGGGTATGTTTTAAAATTAATTGGGTATGTTCAAAGCTTAAGCCCATAATATTTTGTTTTAAAGCCCAAGTCCATGCTCTAGAATTTTCCTTGGCTGGTGTGGGAATTTTTGGCAGCAAGCAAAACCCTCAATCATCTCATATTTCCTTAGAAGAATAGTCAGCCGCACCTTCCCCTGTTTTGCAGAAAATACATAGCAACTTGAGGCATCAATTCCTTTGTTTTTGCATTTCCTTTTTCACTCTAATCATCTTTAGCTACTTCCTTTTTTTAGAGTTCTAAAACTATCAAAAACAATTCTGCATATATGATATTAGTTTTTTTTTTTTTTTTTTTAAACAATAAAAACATATATTACTTTGATACTTTAGCTCCTCTAGTTTTGTTGAAAATTTTCTCTTGGGCATTTGTGACGAGTTCAAAACTCTGTTTGTGAGTACACATTAACAGAGTTGCCGTTGTATCTTGGAGAGCGACTGCCTGAGCCATTTGCACCGACGGATTCATTCCAGTGGGGGCAAAATCGTTTCTTAAGGACAGCGGATTTAATTTCGTGCCTCGGCGATAAGTTTTACTTAATCCTTAATTTTATATGCTTTTGCACTTGTCTATTTTGCTTATAAGTTAATTTTAGCATATCTTGTTTTATTGATATATTATTGATATTGCTTTGTAACTTTGTTAATCAATTTGGACAATTTTCCAAACTATACTTCCAACATTATCTTCACTACAAGTTTTCCAATTCCATATCCACCCATAATTTCACTCCCTCTCTAGGGATATTGGATTCAAAGCAAATTTATAAGGTATAGACATGAAAAAGACGTTGAAATTTTCACATTTTTAAATAGCTGGCTTAAAGTTAACAAGAAGCTTTAGTTGATACGAAAGGAAAATTTTGAGAAGTCGCTATGAATTTTGGGGTGAAGTAAATTTTGGTTGAAGTAGTGATGCCTCTTATAGCTTGAATCAAGGAGTGTACCGAGATCCTCTCAAAAAAAAAAAAAAAGGAGTGTACCGAGACCAACCAAAAACGATAAATTAATGTTTGGCTTGATTCTGTTTGTGGTGTAATAAAATGACAACAAAGACTAATGGGGCTTTACGCACGTGTGTTTGAATTGTTCTAGATTGATATTTTTGTTGTCTTTCAATTTTCTATGCTGTTTAATTTCCGATGTTTTTGTTCTTTTAGTTACTAATTTTAAATCAAATATATTGCTTTCATATTTTATGAATGTCCCATTTGTTTTAATCTTGTCACTGTTGTTTCTTGTGTGTAGTTATTTTCTCCTTCCTTGTGTAATTATTGCGCTTTCAAATAAGTTTTTACATTTTGATTATCGATGTGATTCTTTTTTATAAAGTTCTAACTTATGGTATCCGTTTCTGATAATTGCACTCTTTATCATCAGATTGAGACACCAATCGGTTTTGGTATAGGCGGGGATTGAACTCTGGATCTCTTATTCAACTATCAGAGACTTTATCAATTAAGTTAACCAGAACCATCAATGTGATTCAATTCAATTTCATTTGTGAAAGGAATTATGTGCCCTGCATGTAGTTATTTAAATGGAAATTCAAATTAGGGGATAATTAGTCCTTTTTTTTCTTCTTCTATCTTCTTTATCTGCAAAATTTATGTTAAGCTATATAAAAAAAAAGTTCTGAGGAGAGCTATCCAAATCTTTCAAGGAATTTAGCTGATTTTTTAAATGATTTATCGACTATGATTAAATACTCTCATAATTTCAAACTTTAAAATCTTGTAGGTAACCAGTAAAGATGAGTGGGTTTGGTTGTTTAGAGAGAGATGTGCATGGGATGAGACTCCGAGAAGCAACCTAAAATAAATTCCTTCAAGAATATCATCATAATAATTGGTATTGTTTCATTTTCTTATTTTTCTTTTAAACAATTTTGGTCGGGTGCATGGATGGGCTTGAAGGAAAAAAACAGTGAGAAAGGATTTATGGGAGAAAATTTAAATTTAATGAAAATGGTTAACATTTGGGGTCAATATATATATATATATATATATATATATATATATATAATTTATTTATTTATTTATTTATAAAATTGCTTGAATTTATATTGGCCAAACTATACTTTTGAGTTTCGATTCCCTAAAAAAAAATTATTGTTACTGATAATACTCAGAAAACCAGTAGGCTAGATGGTGCGGGTTTGAATGATTTGGAGGGCCTGAAAAAGGAAAACAAAGAATCAAAGGAGACCGGGGTTGACCGGCCACAAACCCTCCAATGATGAAGTTAGTTTCTCTCTTCAAAATCTAGAACTCCAAATTTCTAGGAATTGTGTAAAGGGAAAAACTTGCCATTGTTTGTCTGGGATGAGTGTTTATATAGCATATCCTTGAGGCAGTTACTTGTTTAGTAACTTCTCCTATCATTGAGGAGCTCGAAAGGTTCGGAGTTAATTTCCATAGCAGTTATGGAAGTTATATTGTTTAGTCTTGTTTTCCATAACTGTCATTGGAAACGGTTTGTAGTAATGAACCCCGATTTTTACTTGGTGCTCCGAAATAGGAATGTGGAGGTTGTCCAAAACATGCATAGAGAAGCACGCTTGGAATGTATGGAGGTCGTCCAAGCATCTTTTGGATGGACGACCTTGTCACAGACGAGGATTCTATCTAGTCCATTTTTTTATTATTGCCCTGGACGAGCTTGGAGTTTGTCTATTTTATAATACACCATCAGTTACTAGTCTCTATGTTTCCAAAAAATGTGTCAATAGACTCAATATGATCCATATTGAATGTTGCAAGTCTTAGAGTTATTCTAGAAGCATGCCCCTTCTCACAATTACTTATGTGTCAGATTGTAACCGGTTAGCTATCACTTTTACATAGATTGACCATTTTTTTGTACAAAAATTGATAACCTATTGTTAACATTGAGGCAGAAAAGATTTAAAAGTGATGTGGCGGAGGCAATTGAGGAGAAAAACAAATAATTAAAAAAAAAAAAAATTTTCAAAACCAGTTCAAGGTCCAAATTATCATCCAATAGCTTTGTAACTTAATTGGCATTTTCCTATACACAAAGTGTTTAGTAGTCTAAGTGCCCGTTTGGTTCAGCGTTTCGAGTGGGGGGGGGGGGGGGGGGGGGGGGGGGGGGGGAAGCACTTTGCGATTTCAAAATGGGATATTTTTCAATTTTGGGTGAGTTTAGTTCAGTTTTTTGATACTGTGCTTTTTGAAAAAGTGGCAGTTTTAAAAAATTGCGGTATGAAACTGGGTTTTTTTTTAAAACTGAGTGTTTATTAAAAACTGTTAAAAAGTGCATTTTGAAAAAGCTGAGTGTTTGGCTAGCACTTACAAAAGTAACGGTTTAAGTTGTAAATTACCAAAAATTACAATATATATACAATGGAGTTTATTTCATACTTAAATTAACTACTTAATAATAATAATAATAATAATAATAATAATAATAATATATTATTGGTATTATTTTAATAATGTTTGTGTTAGATTTTTTTTTTTGTCATAATTCTTTTTTATTACTATTGATGTGACAAATTCTTACTAATTCTAGTTCGAGCTCACTATTAATATCATATTTTTACTTATCAATAATTATTTAAAAAATGTTAAACCCACATCAATAGTTTGTAAAAATATTATATATTAGTTTGTGTATATAATAGCATTATTCACACAGTTATGCCACGTTACAATTGTGGCAAAAAAGTTTTAAAATAATTTGTAGTGCTATATTTTTTTGTTTTAAATTTTTGTAATTTAAAATTTTATCTTTTAAATTTTATTTGCTTCCGGGCATGTCTTTCACATTTTTTTTTTTACCTGAATGCATGTCTTCCACGTATCTCTTTTTTTCTTTTTTCTTTTTCCTTTTTTTTTTCCTCATCCACTCTTTCTCTTCTCCCTTATCTTCTTATTAACAGTGATTATTTTTAAAATGCATGTGCAGCACCTTCCCATAATCCCATTTTTATTGGTTCTAGTTTAATATCATATTTTTACTTATCAATAATTATTTAAAAAATACTAAAATCACGTTAAAAGTTTGTAAAAATGTTATATAATAGTTTGTACATGTAGCATTATTCACACAATCATGCCATATTACAATTGTGGCAAAAAAGTTTTAAAATAATTTGTAGTGCTACATTTGTTTTTTTAATTTTTGTAATTTAAAATTTTATCTTTAAAATTTTATTTGCTCCCGTGCATGTCTTCCACATTTATTTTTTACCTGAATGCATGTCTTCCACGTATCTCTTTTTTAGTTTTTTTTCTTTTTCCGTCACTTTTTTTCTCATCCACTCATTCTCTTCTCCCTTATCTTCTTATTAACAGTGATTATTTTTAAAATGTGCATGACCTTCCCATAATCCCATTTTAGCTTTGCTAAGGTTACCAGTTTTGATTGGAGTATCCAGCATTCTTAATTAACATCTGTGTGCTTATATTAAGCAATTTATTGGATGAATAATAACCCATTGGACTTTTGCAAGTTTATTTTATAGAATAAATTTAGATATAATTTCATAGGATTTTCTAATTAAATTTAATTGCGTGATTGGATTGACCTATGCACATATACTTGAATTTGATTGTTCTTGGACATACAGCTTTCTTGTAGCATTGCATGTGTTCTATCACTGAAACAAATTTACTTGCACTTGTGTAAAGAATCACCAAAAAAAACATAATAATAATAATAATAATTTATAAGGTTGTCAAAATCACGATCCGAATCTTAGGATTGCACAATCCTACCTACCCAAAAAGAGTAGGATCGCATTAGGATCACTTAGAAACCTAAGAGTGTATGTAGGATTGCCTAGGAACGTGAAGGATAGTAGGATCATTATGATCTTACCAAACCCACTCAAAGAAAAAAATTAGTTGGATGAGAGACATGGCAAAACGGGTCAGAATTTTCTAACCCAACCTAGAAAATATCGAACCTGAACCCTATTTTTTTGACCCGAAGTAAAAACGAGTTGACCCGTGACCCGACCCATGTTTTTTGCAGGTCAACCTAACCTGACCCAAACCCGAACTATTTTTTAAAACTTTTTTTTTTTGTAAAAAAATTAATAAAATTAAGACAATATTGGTTTAATTGTTTGTTGTAAGTTTTAAGGAAACAATTGAGACATTTGCATAACTGCATGCAAATTAATTGAAAGATGAATGGTTGAGCATTCTATAATGAGTAAAGATTTTTAGATATCAAATAGTAAAGTACATACCAAGAATATCTGGTTACAGTAGAGTTAAAAACATAGATTTAAAATTGTAGAAATGTGTGAGAATCATTCACAAGTGTGAAAATAGTGAAGCCAAAGTATCAAATTAACATAAATTATGAATGCTTAGACCTATTTTTTAACAATTTCTATCCAAAATAAACGATTTTTGAAAATAAATTATGATATTTCCTAGAATATGTGTTGCTTAATAATGATATGATATTCATAAAAGAGACCATGTATAAAAAAGTAAACAATCAAATTTTAATATATATCTCAAATTGAAATAGAGTGTCAACCACAATTGATAATAGATTATAAAATTAATTTTCAAGATTGTAAATTTCTTATATGTTTTTATTCTTTGTTAAATGAATTATCCAATAAGTCATTTGTAATTTTGTTTTATATTTTAGGATGTTGATATTGTGTAGAAATAAAACTTATGTATTTGTTTTACTTATTTTTGTATTATTTTGTTTTAGATAGCAATGTTAGGATTTTTATAATTTAAAAATTATTGAATAAATATTAATAAGTTTAACTGAGTTCATTTTTGATATATATGATGAATTCAAAATAATGCATTTTATATAAAATAATTTGTTGCACAACTTTCCAAATGGCAAATATATGTTGTTTTCTTTATTAAAAAAAAAAAAATCATGTGAAAAATACGGGTCAACCCAATCCGCAACCCAATTGACCTGAACTCATTTTTAACCTGCTTAAAATGAACCGTTTTTTACCCGCAACCTGATTGACCCAACTCGACCCGCCCGTTTTGCCATGTCTATGGGATAGGCTATGCTTGTTTTGTTGGCCTGGGCACTTCTCCCAACTTATTGGGAATTGCGTCAGAAGATAGGCCACATCACATTACATGCTAAGAGTAAGAGCTGAGCACGTACAATTTAATGTGACCTTGAGTTATGTGGCCCTAAACGCACTAAGCTTTTGGGATAATTAAGAGTCTATTTGGGATCCGCTTATTTTACTAAAACTGAAAACTTTTTGCTGAAAATATTATAGATAAAGGTAAAAGTTAGCTGAAATAGTACAATAGAACCCATGAATAAGAGCAAAAATAAGCTAAATAGTAAAACAAACTGACTTTTTAAGCTGGAGTCAAACGCACACTAAGTTTAGCCAAGGTAGGGGCATGCGGCTCCTAAAATCAGTAGGTCTTCAAATTCTAGTCTCATTAGATGAAGTTACCATAATTCCCTTCATCACTTATCTATCAAAATATCAAAAAAGAAAAGTTGTTGATGGATTTGTTTAATATTCTTCAATGTACATTAATTGGTTCCAGCCATATCTCAATATATATCTTGGTCAACTTTGTGTTCATTGACATACAAATTATCACACACATAGGGCCTTAAATCTGTATAAGAGCTTATTCTTCTTTATCTTTATGGGAAAAAAAAAAAAAAATTAACTTGAAAGTTTTGACTTTGACGTGTATCAAGCAAGGTTATCGATTCTGTACTGTACCGGCCAGTACGGCCGGAATATACTGTACCGGCCAGCAATCCGGTACACTCGACCCCCCTGTTTCGTACCGGAAAAAATACCGGCCGTACCGGCCAATTTCGGGCAATACTGGCCGGTACCGGGCATACCGGCCGGTATAGAAAAAGTTTTTTTTTTTTTTTTTTTTTTATTTAAGTTTTGTAATTTTTGAATTTTTGTTAGGACAGAATGATAACTTATTTGCATTAACTTATTAGTATTATTTGTTTTCTTAGTATGCAATGGTAACTTTTAAGCTTTCTATTTTATTTTTTTATTTTTTTTCCCTTTTAATTGATACTAGAGTCTAAAACCATGAATAATTAGTTCTGAATTGAGGAAATGTTTTATGGTAAACTTTTATATTTATTATAATATATATATATATATATTTATTTATTTATAAAAATAAAAAATAGCGGTAAATCCGAAACGGTACACCGTTATTGACCGGTATCCGAAATATATCGTACCGGTGGCCAAACCGGTACGGCCTCCGGTACGGTATTGACATCCTTGGTATCAAGTTGATTCTCAAAATTTCAATTTGAACATTTAATACCTTGGATATGTTGTATATATAGGTATATACAAGGATAGGTTGTAATAATGATATTTGAGTTTGAAGAATATGATTTCATAAAGTGAAAATTCAAGTTCTGAAATTTTCTAAGTGAAAATTCGAAAATCTGAATTTTCTGGAATTTTCTAGAATTTTCTAGTGACTATTCAAAAAGGTTGAAGAAGTTTCAATCTTTGTTAACCGTTTTATGAAAAAATAACTAACTCTCCATACGTGCCTTTTCATGAAACAAGCTTATGTTCACTTGAAAAATAACTAACTCTCCATATGTGCATTTTCATGAAACATAACTCTATGGGTATAAATAGAGGCTTATATTCTCTTGAAAAACAAACTCCACAAAAAAGAGTAAGTTTGAGAGAAACACAAGAAATCCTGTGATCATTCTCCAGAATTGTTATCTGTAGAACCCAACATCTTGGTTGTATCCTAGGGACAAATTTGCGATAACCCTTTAGCAACAAAAGTGTGGGGGGCAAATATTGTCTAAGGAAAACGACATAGTGCCTCCAAGTTATCTATTTCTATTTGTCTTTTGTGTTAACCTTATTCTTCCATTATTACTTTGTGTAATATCCCCAACAATCTTAGACAATATTTGACTACAAGACAAGGAGTAAATGATGGTACAACTTTGAATATGTTGAATCATGGTTTGGTGAAATTGGATCACTTTGTTGGAACCAATTTTACACAATAGAAAGAGCAATTGGCTTAGATTTGAAGAGTTCTTCAAATGATGAATAGATCATAAAAAAGATTCAATGGAATAAGGCTTAAAGAAACAAGTTTCTTTGTTGGCAAGACAAGGTGATGATTCTTTCACATTGCGAATGCATTAAAAGCCATGTTCATAGTTTGAACATTGAAGGTACGAATTTCTTGTTCATGGGCAATTTGAATTTCAAATTGATTGATGAGTTTCTTTGTTAGAATATTTGAATGCGTTGTGAATTTATTTGAATTGAGATATAAGAATCAAATTTTAACATGTTTAAATGTCATAAAGTGAAGTAGAAAATCTAAAGGATGGGAATTTAAACTCTTAAAGTGATAGAGTATATAAATATTTTCCTAAGTGATTTTCTAAACTATGTGAAGACATTAAGAAACATGTCAGAAAATCTCATTTTAGATCAATTCAGACCACATCATTGAATTGAAGAGGAAAGTCCGGTTAGAGGTGTATCTAACACTGATTCTAAAGTGAATGTGAACAATGTTAAAATTGGAAGTTCTAGTAAGAACAATAAACACTTAAATGTGAATAAGAGTGTGAATCGTTTTAGAAGAACAACTCTAAGGATCCCAACAATGACAAGTAGAATGTCATGTTTCCTTTGTGGGAAGAAAGACCATTACATTTGAGAATGTAAGTTCTTAAAGAAGAAGAAGGATGAAGATGGAAATGCCAATGAAGCAATTGTCATTAAGGACATTATTGCTATGGTGAGTGATGTATGTAATAAAGATCACCATATTTCATATGGCTGTAATTACAAATCCTTCCAATTAGTGTTTTGATTCAGGTGCAATGTTGCATGTGTGCAACTACAAGACACAATTCAAGACTTATGAGTCTTCCATAGAACTAGAGGTACTTGTGGACATCCACAGTAAGACAAAAGTTCATGAAAAGTGCATTGTTGAAGTGAAATTAAGTTTTGGCAAGAAGTTCTCTTGACCAATGCTATATTTTCATGTACCTAATATCAAGAAAAACCAATTTGTTATTTAAGAATGGTCTTGTCCAAGAATGGGATATTAGTAGGCAATGGACATGCTACTATCTGAGTGTTATTTATCAATATGTTTTGGTTGTGCTTATATTGTTGATTATTTATTTGTGGCATGCTAGATTGAGACTTTTAAATTTCAAATTCTTGAAATTTATGTCAAAGCATGATATAATTTATATAAGCATGGTATTTGAATTGAATGGTGTATTAACTAGAAATGATGAATATTTCTAAATGTATATTATTCTTTGTGAGGAACATGTCATAATACACCAAAGTGCAGTCCCTTATACACCCTAATAAAATTGTTTGGTCAAAAGAGAGAATTATGTTTCATATGGTGAATGCCATAAACTTGAGTGCAATCAGCTAAGTTCCTATCTGATCAATAAGAAGAAACTTTGCTTAGTGTATGTTATGTGCATAATAGAGTTTCATCTCAAAAGTATTTCATATGTGTTATGAAATGAGAAAGTGGCCAAATGCTTATTGTGGGGGCCAATTAATCAGAAGGTACTATTACGGCCATGCCAGCTGGGCCTAAAGCCCAATCCGAGGATGTTAGACCATCCGAGGTGAACTTTGGCCCTATCCGAGGACATTTGGTTATCCGAGGAGGTCCAAATTCGGCAATGAAGAGCATAAAGTTAGGAGAGGAATAGAAATAATATGAGATGGGTCCAGTAAGCGTCCGAGGATAAAAGTCTTCTCGGAAACTCGCGTCCGAGGTAAATCTGAGTGTCATATCATCATGGACTTGTTTCAGAGTTACACCACAGCAAAGGACGGGATATTGGGCCGGGAGTAAGACAAGAGAGGTAAAAAAATATCTACAAAGGCTGCTACATTCACATTAAATGTCTTCCAACCAACTCTCTGGCCGCATTAATGTGGAAGTGATGCCTGAACAGTGATCAAGCAGCCTTACAACTACTGGTTGACGGTTTTAAGGGATGCTGGATGGGACAGGAAGGAGTCCCGCGAATCTAACCTACACGTGTGTGGTAAGGATAGCACCAAGATTACAAATATATAAACCGGAAGAATACACAAAAAAAAGGGAGATATAGAATTTCTGTCAAGAAAGAAAGAACCAGATAAAACAAGCAACTAAGTTCGCTCCGAGAAGAAAAGCTGAGAATCTTATTTTGCATCGAACCATCTTGAATAGTTAAGTCCAATCGATTTTCTGCGAGGATAAATCTAGTTCTTCTACCCACGCTCTACAAATTTATTGTTTGGGCCGTTAGCGTTTAAGCCCAATCCAGTTTTGAGACCAACACATTTTCAGTCCTTACACTTATCATTTTAAAATGTAGGAGTGTTTAACCTTTTGTAAATGATAGACCAAAGAAGACTAATTAGTCAAAGAGCTATATAAAGTGTATATGTAGGTTTTGAGTAAATTCGAGGATATGTATTTTATTAGACTTAATGTCTAATATAAGATTGAAATCAAAAGATATTGAATTTATTGAGTTTAAATTCAAAGATGATTTCAAGGATACCCTGGTACCTACTTAAACACGAGTAAATGACTCCAATCTTAAATATCACATTAAGTGATATTAAAGATTTAAATGTGGTTCATCAAGTGAACAAAGGTAATAAAAGGATTTTAATCCAAATTTAATCCAAATAAAAGGTAATAAATATCACATTGAGAAATAAAAAAGGATTTTAATCCAAATTTTATTTCATGTGAAACTCTTGTTTACCTTGTTAAAGGTAATAAAAGTGTAGTCTTAATTAATTACCCATGGTATTCTTTGAGGGAAGTGATCCTAAAGTTTTAGAAAGTTTTGTGCTTCTAAAAAGATGTAGCTTTTTATTGTAAAAGCTATTAATGATGAGATAGACTCGATATTATTTAATAATAATTGAGTCTTAATGGATCTACATCTAGTTTTAAAACCAATTAATTGTGAGTGGGTATTAGAATAAGATATAAAATCTTTTGGTCTAAGGTTAATAGTAAAATGTTTGAAATAAAGGGAAAAAGATATAATTTTGATATCTATACACTAGTAACTATTTGTGTTATTAGTTTGATATCTTTAAAACCATTCATATAATTTTAAAGAAATTCACTATATTCTATTATTACATTTTGATATATGTAATTATAGTGTGTGTATATATGTGAATTTTGAAATGGTTGAGAACCCAAATTGTGGGGTTTAGAAACTCGAATTGTGGAATTATGATATCCAAGAAGTGTGGGGGTATAACCCTTAAACGAGTCAATGACTCATAAGAATGCTAATGTGTATCAAAGATGTGCTTGTTAAAGGTATTGAGAATTAACATCAAGGGATGTTAAATTCATTGTGATTAAATTATGCCATGTGTGGTAGATGTCTTGAGTTTAAACAAGCACATATTGTGATCCTATTTTGGAAGTACCTCTTTGTGGAATAAAGAGAGTACAAGTGAGTTCATTAATTAAATATTAAAGGATCAATAATGAAATATTAGATTGTGTCTCCATATATAATTTGAGTATGCATCATATAGATGTGAAGTGACTTTCTTAAAAAGTGATCTGGGTAAGGAAGTTTGCTTGAAAGACCTATGGGTTTTTATTTCCTTACTTAATTAAATGAAAGTCTTTTATGAATGAGAATCAAGTAAAGAAATATAGTGGTGATGTGCTGTATTAATCTCATTTTGAGATTTATGTTATCTCATTTTGTTGAGATTTGAGTAATCTCATTGTGTTGAGATTAATGATTTCTCATTCTATTGGGAATTGTGTTATCTCATTGTGTTGAGAACTTGCTTCTTAGATTTTAATATCTTTAAAGAGGCAAAGACACTCTGATTCCAATAATAAATAAAGAAATTACTAGAAGGGCGGATGCACAACTCGAGTTTGCTAGTGACTTAAGTACATGTTGCGTATCATGTATGGAACTAAACTATACATTGCCTTCACAGTATGTAGACTTTCAAAATTTCTAAAACTTGAGGTTGATCACTAGAAAGTACTTAATTGTGATGAATATCTATTATATAGAATATTCAAGTTTAATTCTATTATTGATGTGAGTGATAATATCTATGTCTAGTTAGATAATCACTACATATGGGAGTGCTATGTGTAAGCATTAAAAAAATAAGGTGTATTACTTACTCTACTATAGAATTAAATTGAGAGCATTGATTATAATGATAACAGGCAAGGAAAGAAAATGGCTAAAGTTTTGATAAAGTGTTGTGGCCACGACCATAATAAGCCATTCCTTATACTGTAATTGTGAAACCACAATGCATATGGTATACATGAGTTGTATACAATGTGAACTTAGACTTAAATGTCTAAACAAGAATACGCAAGGCAAGTCAAATGTGGTTGGACTAGTCTATTGCCTACGTAATTCTATATATAAAATAGGTCTTTTACCGAAGTGTATCTCGAGACTTGGTAAGGATAACATCCATTGGAATGGGACTAAAACCCTTCTTTTAAGAGAATCACCAATAGTGGAAACCCAACCTCAAACTGATTATATCTAAGAGGTTTAAAGGGTAACAATAAGTTATTGATACGTGGTTAGTAAGAGCACTAAATTTGTGTCTCATTCAGGATGGATTAGTGCAGACTATTACGATGAAATTGAGGATGAATTTTAAACTCTTAATGAAGTTCATAAATCATAAATGTCTATGTAACAGGGACATAAGAAGGAACTTCACCTTTGTGAACATAGGAGTGGTGCCGCTTCTAGCAACAGTAAAAGGGTTTTCTCTTGTACATGTTCACTAAACCGGGTAGAGCACAAGGCCATAATAGTGCTAACAACTTAGATTTCTAAATGTGTTGTGGATGTTCTCATGTGTGTGTTGTTTCCGATTTCAACACATATGAGTTTTGGTTTAAGCACCAAGCCACCATTAACTCTGTTGATTTCTTGAGCAATTATACTAAAGGGAGGCTTAAGTTGAAAGACACCTTCCATTATGCATGATAGGATATCAATCAAGTGAGACATATATTATTACAACCTAGTGGGGGATTGTTGTATATATAGGTATATACAAGGATAGGTTGTAATAATGATGTTTGAGTTTGGAGAATATGGTTTCATAAATTGAAAATTCAAGTTCTGGAATTTTCTAAGTGAAAATTCGAAAATCTAAATTTTCTGGAATTTTCTAGAATTTTCTGGTGACCATTCAAAAAGGTTGAAGAGGTTTCAATCTTTGTTAATTGTTCTATGAAAAAATAACTAACTCTCCATACGTGTCTTTTCATGAAACAGGCTTATGTTCACTTGAAAAATAACTAACTCTCCATATGTGCCTTTTCATGAAACATAACCCTATGGGTATAAATAGAGGCTTATGTTCTCTTGAAAAACAAACTCCACAAAAAAGAGTAAGTTTGAGAGAAACACAAGAAATCTTGTGGTCATTCTTCAGAATTGCTATCTGTAGAACCCAACATCTTGGTTGTATCCTAGGGACAAATTTGTGATAACCCTTTAGCAACAAAAGTGCGGGGGACAAATATTGTTTAAGGAAAACGATATAGTGCCTCCAAGTTATCTATTTCTGTTTGTCTTTTGTGTTAACCTTGTTCTTCCATTATTACTTTGTGTAATATCCCCAATAGGCTATTAGGTTTATGACAAATCAAAACTTTCGTTAGTCCTATAAAAAAAAAAATTGTTAGTATTTTTGGTTGAAGATTAAATGATTTAATCACATGATGTACGCATGACTTTTTCAAAATCACCAATAATTTTTTTTTAAAAATCCATTATTTATAGTTTTATACTATATGTAGATCATGTGATTAAATTTATTAGACAAGCTTTAGTAAAAAATTTATAAATAAATTAATTAATTAACAAAATGTTTGATTTATAGTTTACCTATCATCTATCATCCAAGAGATTTATTGCTCAAACTGTTTAAAGTCCAACTGTCCAAAGTGGTATTTGTCCCAACCCCTCCAAAACAAAGCAATATTTCATGGTAACTATAGCCAAATATGATAGAAAAAAGTGATGCTATGAATGTTGGATAGAATACAAAGCATTCATTGATACAAAATAATGGGTGAATCCCATTGTTTTTATTATTTCATGGCAAAAGTGATTGGATACAAAGCTAATTTATTGATTCTAGAAGTTGGTTTAGCGTTAAGAAGAAGCTTAATTTACTGTCCTATTTTGAGAAAATATGGTGACTTTTGGGGTAAACTAAACTTTGGTTGAGATCACCTCTCTAGCTTGAGTCAAGCTAGGAGTGTATCAACTTGTGATTTCAAAATTGTGTTTTCAAAATTTTCTAAAAAACACACTTTTGCTCACTTTGCTTCACACCAAATAATGGTTGCTCTACGAAAAACTTGAGCTATAGCATCGTTTTTATAATTTGCTCAAAAGAGCACTACTTCCTATAATGGTGAATCTGACTGCAAAAAAGAGTCCCTGTGGATGTGTGATGTCCTATTAGCAAGCAACAAAGATGAGACGATCATTCATGCCACGTGGTCTTGCCCAGCTGAAAACGGAGGTATATGTGGACACTTGGAATAAGAAAATTTCAGAAATTGGATTGTCACCAGTGCAGCTTCAGTCAATTTGTTCAGCTTCTATTGCTTCGGTTGGATGGAGTTTTGATTGTATTTCTCATCTTAATCATGTATTGTACATACGATACACATATGTATGTATTGTATAATTCATAAGTATGGCCGATACATATTGTGGTGGCCAAACACTTTGTTATAAGTTCGTATTTGGGCCCCAATTTATTTATATGTGGGATATGTCACGATCCTACAGATTAGGCCCTAAACTTCGCCCGGTTTGTCTTCCCCCAACCCTTAATGCAATGAAGTTCCTCCGGTTTCTCTATGTTTCCCACTATTTCCTTGTGTCTCCCTTTGTTTCCTTTACTATCCCTTATTCTCACTCTCTCCCCCTAATTTTTCCAACCCCCTAACATGTTCACCTTCTCCTCCTTTTATAGTCTCTCCTTAGTGGGGGAGTTATCATTACTTTCCCACTTGACACACTTTCCCACATCTATCTAAATCCCTAGGAATCCTCACGATTTCAGAGGATTCACTTAGAACTTGTTCCAGACGCCAATCAGTGTTCAACAACGAACTCCCCAAAGTTATTAGACAGAGTTCGGTTTCGACCTCAAATGGCTGTTCTCCCTCGGTCTTTCCTTTGGCTGGCTTGTCAGCATTGGGCCCAACTTAGCCCGAGCATAACTCTATTTTACCGAGGACTTGCCCATTTTATTAGTGAGCTAATCCCATCTCCTCCGTGTCTGACTTTAGCCATATGGGCCAACCCCACTGTAATGGGCCTTAGCCGCATGGGCCCCTCTCTTTGTTGGGCTTTGGTGACATGGGCCATTCTCAACTCAGGGGCCCAAGTCCCTACACATATATTTATATCATATTAAATTTTTTATTCGATACAATATGTATGGTATGATATGTATCATGTATCGTAATTGTTGTTGTAAATTTGCGGAAGCTCAAATTATCAAAATTGAATATGAAAATATTTTAGGCCTAAGAAAGATCTCCAAACAAACAATAAGAACGAAGAAAATTAATTCAAATGAAAAATAGACATAAAACACCAAGAATTACGTGGTTCGACGATGACAAAAAAATTTCACTATATCAAATATGAGATAATACAAATTGGTGTAGAGACACTCTCACAAACCCAAATCCCAAATACACCCAAATACAAAACCAAAGAACCAAAGATTCATAAATACCAAATACGAATTGCGCACAAACAAAAAAAAAAAGGCACAAAATTTAATCCAAAAGTTGCAACACACCAAGGGAAAGCAAGTCTCCAAACCGCAAAACCAAAACCAAGCGGTAACAAAACTTCTCTCATTATTCTAAATTGCAACCCACAAATATCAAATAACCAAACCAAGATAAAGCCTCTTTTCTCACACACTCTTAATTTTGCCGCAATAGCACTATGCTTATATAGAAGACTTGAATCAGCTAGCATATTCAAAATTCAATTATTTTAAACTCAACCTAATTTCTTAATTACTTTGGGTAGAGTCGGTGCTTAATTATTTTAAACTCAAAATTCAATCTTATTTTCTTTGGTACGAAACACAAAATCCGAGCATCCTTAGGATTTTTCAAACTTGTATCGGATTGCGCACTAGAAGCATCAGCTTTCTCTTTCTCCTCTGTCAAGAAAAAGAGATTATTTGAGTATTTAACAATCTGAGTATAATAACTGCCTACTTTTTTTATTAGGCAGAGGGAGACACTATTTTAAAAAAAAAAAAAAAAACTTTTTTATTATTTCATAAAGTTTACCAACTAAATGTTTTTTAAAATTTAAAGTGAACACTTAAACAATGAGCATTTTTGGCTCTTAAAATTTCAAGTGAACGTCTTTGAAGTTTAAAATTTAAATATTATTAGTTCTTCATTTGTGTGTCTAAGGGAATAATAGTGCTTAGAAATTTTACCACCAATAGCATTCACTTGAAATTTTAGGAACAAAAAAATTCTTTCTATTTTTTTTTTTAATTTTTTTTTTTTTTTTAGAATACTAAATATTTTTAACACACACACACATGAGGAGAGGGGAGAAGGTTTTTAAAGAAACTTACAATAGTGTATATCCAAAAGGGCCTAATTCTTGAATATACAGCACAAGCTTTAAATTTTAGTGACCAATAGAATTCACTTTTCTTTTTCTTTTTCTTTTTTTATAGGAATAGAGTTAACTTTTTTTTTTTTTTTGGAGAAAGAGGAATAGAGTTAACTTGAAATTTGAGAGATTAAAAAAAAAAATTATCACTTGGTAAACTTTTTTTATTTTGGGAAAACCAAGAGCATTCACATCAGTTTATATAAAATTTTCCGTCTATTTTAACATAAGAATCTACTTTTTTATTATTTTACATAATTACTTTTTCAAAACACCCACATCAATCAATTTATTTTAGAAGATATTTCAATAAAATATTCATTCTTCATTAATTTTTTATTATTTTCTATAATAGTCATACTTTTTTAATTTAAACTTATATTTCAAGTAAATTATCAAAATCAGCGGCTCGGCCAATGGAGCCACTTGGGCCGGAGGTCAGGTGGGTCGAACTGCCAGAATAGTGAGTGGTGTTGGCTGGATTTGCAACAAACTGGGACAGACACATACAAAGAAGAGAGAGAAAGAGAGAAATTAATAAATTACTATTTACAGAGCTACAGTAACCATGTATATTTACACGGTTATTGTCGTATTTTTGTATATTTACAAAAGTTTAGAAAGGCTGATGTATGTGTTTTTTGTGCTATGTTATGTAAATTTTTGCACTTTTTGTATTTTGCAATGAATTAGTTTAAGTACTAACTGTGTAAATTTCTGGTTTTTATTTTTTAAAGAAATGATAGAAAAAACAAACGAGGTTTGATTATTGAATAACCAGAATCTGAAACGTGGTAATCCGACCTCATCTGACTTTGGCAAATTTGATGTCAACCGTCGCATAACTCCCAGACTTTGTAACCGTCACCCCCCATTAATCCAAAAGAAAAATAACCGAAACCCATAACTCCTAAAGACAAAACCAACTAAGAACATAAACAACTAGTCCCAGAAAAACAAAAAATGGCATCCTCAACAACTTTGGAGAAAAAAATTCAAGAATTCGAGTCTGAACTCCACCATCTCTTCTCTCTTCAACCAAAAACCCCATGGCCTCAACCCCTTCTCGACGAAATCCTCCAAAAATTTGAGTTCCTCAAGAACCTTCTAGCAGCCGAGATTGCATCCCATGCATCAAATCCACCCCATTATTTACACCACTTGGAACAAAGACTCATTGAACTCAACCACGAGTTTTGGGACAATTTCAAAGCCACATTAGCACTCATGAGCAGCACTGATGGTGTTAATCTTAATCCCTTACCACGTGCTCACACCGAGTCATTGCTCGGCGATGATAGTGATGATGATGGTGAGGACTCTGCTGATGATTTGTTCACTTCGCGTGTTTATGAAGAAGACCCGGAAAGGTTTCCGCAAAGTTTGGTTGAGGAAAAGGCTCTGGTGGAGTTTTCAGGGCCGGGTTTGAATGAAGAGAGGGAATCTTTGGTTGTGGAAAAGGCGAAGGATGAGAAGGTTAAGGTTGAGTTTGAGAGGGATGTGAAGGAAGAACAAAGAAGGGTTCGGAGTATTGGTAGCATTTGTTGGGCTATGGCCAGTGGGGTTGTGTTTGGAATGGCTTTGATGGGTTGTGTGATGGGAAGGTTCTGTTGTTGCTTTCATTATATGGAACAAGGAGGTTTTCCTCCCCCTACCTAAAGATCGTACCTATTCTACATCGCTTCCACTTTTGTGTTATTTTAAAAAGATAATTGGTAGACAGTCTTTCTCTTACCTCAATTTCTTATGAAAAAATATATGGTAGGTCTTTTTTTTTTTTCTTTTTTTAACTATATAAATTTGTTTTAGACTGGATTTGATATAGATGTGTTGAATGTACTCTATGTTTGTAGCAATAGTTTCGTTTTATTTTTTTGACACTGAAAATTTGAGTTTCTATGAATCAAAGCTAGCATGCCAAATTTTCAAGTTTCTTTCACATTTGACTGAGTACAATTGGGTGGCTTTTGGAAGAAATTTCACGTGTGACATAAAATGGTCATGATAACGTTTTAATTTATTTAAGAAAGCAATTTGATGAAGTATTGTTTATCTTGTGAGTGATGCTTGTGTGTGGTAAATCAAAAGCAATATCTTGCTTAGTGACCCTCCATTTCTCTCTTATTGTACGATTATTTTACTGAAAGCAATGAAGTGTATATGGGAGTAGAGAAATAAACAATTCTTTGCGATGTCACATCTCAATTATCATATGATATAATTCATTGGACTTGCCTTTCTACTAATTTTTAATTGTTTAGGATATTCTGCAAAATTATCCCCTTCTCTTCCTTAGGAGGTGGGGTATTTCAAATTTCCACTGCAGGTGATAATATATATCCTTCCTAATTAAGGTCTTTCAGAAGAAAATACAAAAAGACCAGAAACAATTAAATTCAAATATAGATTGAGTACAAACAATTTCATATCATTACTATTTCCATAATATTACTTCCTGGTTTGATTCTTCTCTTGAATGCTCATTCTATCATTCTATGAAATAATTCCTCTCGTTTTGGGAATGTCAAAAAAGGAAGATTAAGGGATATTTGGATTTCATTTCTTAGTTCAAGTTACATGTAAAAACTTCTTCTGTGATCTTGTCTTTTACTGTTCAATTTTTCAAGTTCAAGAATTGACAACATATTTCGATTTTTCCTTGATAACAAAATCACCCAGCGAAAATACTCAAATACATGTCAATTCTTTATATATAAAAAAATGTATATCCCTATCTTCATTCCAAATGTTATCATTCATCGTAAATCCAAAGATGATATATGATCACTCCAAACTACAAATTACTTCTATAGTTTCAGGACGAAATGGCATAGTATGCCAAAATGAAGATCCTAGACAAGTTGTCGGTTTGAAATGGCCAAACAAATCTCTGGCAAAACATGGAGGGAGTAGCTAAGACCTAAGAGATCAACATAACCACGAATCCAGTTTTTATTGCATTTAATGATCTACTGAAAAAATTGTTTCCTTTATAAGTAGAATCAATATTCAAATTCCATCTATAACATTCTTATAACTATCAAATTATACAATAAATAAATAGATAAAATGCTTCCTATTTTCTTAGAGGTTTATTCTCCTTGCCTCCAAGGAAGTGAGAAGTATTCTCTTGATAATTTTATTCTTAATGTTGTACTATCTACATTTCATTAGTTAAAAAAGCCCGATTGCACTAGTTAGAGATATATTAGATATTAGATCAATGTAATAGGTGACGGGTACTAAAATTACAGGCTCGTCATACAGCTGACGAGCATTCAATCTACAGTGTCATCAATAAGATGGATGACCATACAGCATTAATGGCGTAGTCATTAATGATTTCGTAACCAACGAGCTACAATAGTTAGAAATGCCAATCATAAGCCAATTAAACCTCCATTTAAGCTTAGGTAGGCGTTACTCAAAACAGCCAAGAGAGCCATTAAGAGGCTGCCATAAATTACACTCATAATGAGCCCCGACCCCAACAGCTGTACTAAGGCTATAAATAAGCCACCAAGTACCAGGAGAAAGGTATGCACATTCAAACACACAAAATTACATTCTAATTCTTTGAGAAATAATAAGAAGTCTACTGACTTAGTCATCGAAGAACCATTGGCTAACGCCACTCCAATGCCTTTCTCTCTCATCTTTGCCGGGAACATAACATTGTCAAAGCCTTGATGAGGTCCTCGACTGACGACCATTTTTGGCTTCATCAGTTTGGCGTCGTCTATGGGGGAATGTAGATCTGAATCATACAGATTTTCGTAACTCTACCATTCAAACGATGCAATGGATCCAAGTTCATCAACCCCACTTGATCCAATGCAAATGACACAACAAATTTTGAACAATTAAGCGATTCCTTTGTACGACATTTTATGGGTGGCCAGAGACACAAAAGGCCAACTTCACATCTACTAATGATAAAACAACAAGAAGGGGAAACTTTGAGGGCTTATGTGAAGCGTTTCAACCGAGTAATCCTAGAGGTAAACAAAGCTGACGACCAAGTTCAATTGACGACCTTCTAGGCTAGATAGAGGACCAAAGACTTCATCTTTTCATTAGCCAAGACCTCGCCGACTTCAATGACAAACCCCATGTTTAAAGCCCAAAAGTATATGAATGGAGAGGACGCATTAACGGCAAAGGGGATAGATGGCAAGCGAAAAATGGAAGACATCGACGAGCCCCAGCACAAAAAGAAGGAGAAAAAGGGTAGTTCCCCCAGTAGAAAGAATGACAACAAAAGTATGCAAGCCCATACAAGATCGTCAAGTATTATAGAAGAGGAACTTATTGAATCACTTGATGACAAACAGTTACCTCGTCCATGGAATTTAGAGCACCTCAAGAGGTATTTTTGCTAGTTAGATGATGTTTTCAATTTTCTTTCATCAAACTGTTTTATGAGCAGGAATGAATAAGGAGACTTTTTTCCCCACATGAATAATGTCGTTCTCTTGGAAAATCTAAAAGTCTTATTCACTATACAAAAGAAGAAAAAAAATCAAGAAGAAAGCTCGTCATTGAATTCCAACGAGTAAAACCAAGTAGACGATGAAAACCTCGATAAGAGTAAAATCGTCACATAAGGTTAAATTGGAATGAGTAAAGTCATATTGACGACCAAATTCTCAAAATGAGAGTAAGTCATATGATTAAATTCACAAGGTTAAAACCAATAAGTAAAATCATATTGACGACCAAATTCTCAAAACGAGAGTAAATCATATGAATTCACAAGGTAAAAACAAATGAGTAAAATCAGATTGACAACTAAATTCTTAAAACGAGAGTAAGTAATATGATTAAATTCACAAGGTTAAAACCAATGAGTAAAATAATATTGACGACCAAATTCTCAAAACAAGAGTAAGTCATATGATTAAATTCATAAGGTTAAAATAAATGAATAAAATTATATTGACGACCAAATTCTCAAAACAAGAATAAGTCATATGATTAAATTCACAATGTTAAAACCAAGGAGTAAAATCATATTGATGACCAAATTCTCAAAACAAGAGTTAAGTCATATGATTAAATTCACAAGGTTAAAGCCAATGAGTAAAATCATATTGACGACCAAATTCTCAAACGAGAATAAGTCATATGATTAAATTCACAAGGTTAAAACCAATGAGTAAAATCATATTGATGACCAAATTCTCAAAGTGAAGAATAAGTCATATGATTAAATTCACAAGGTTAAAAACTTAAAACCAACAAATACAATCATAATGACGATTGAATTCTCAAAGCGAGAGTGGGTCATATAATTAAATTCATAAGGTTAAAAACCAACGAGTACAATCATAATAAAGATTGAATTCTCAAAGCGAGAGTGAGTCATATGACTAAATTCAAAAGGTTAAAAACCAACGAGTACAATCATAATGACAATCAAATTCTTAAAACATGAGTCAGTCATGTGATTAAATTCACTAGGTTAAAAACCGACGAGTACGGTCGTAATGACAATCAAATTCTCAAAGTGAGAGTAAGTCATGTGATTAAATTCACAAGGTTAAAAACCAATGAGTACAATTGTAATGACAATCAAATTCTTAAAGCAAGAGTAAGTCATATGATTAAATTCATAAAGTTAAAAACTGACGAGTACAATCATAATGACGAATTAAATTCTCAAAGCAAGAGTAAGTCGTATGATTAATGGTTAAAAATTGATGAGTACTATCATAATGACAATTAAATTCTCAAAAAGGGAGTAAGTCATATGATTAAATCCATAAGGTTAAAAACCAACAAGTACAATTATAATGATGATTAAATTCTCAAAGTAAGAGTAAATCATATGATTAAATCCATAAGGTTAAAAACGGACAACTACAATCATAATGACAATTAAATTCTCAAAGTGAGAGTAAGTATTCATATGATTAAATTCTTAAGGTTAAAAACCGATGAGTACAATCATAATGACGAGTTAAATTCTCAAAGTGAAAATAAGTCATATGATTAAATTTGCATGATTAAAAACCAATAAGTACAATCATAATGACGATCAAATTCTTAAAGCGAAAGTAAGTCATATGATTAAAATTATAAGTTTAAAAACCAAAAGGTAAAATCACGTTGACGATAAAATTCTCATCATGAGAGTAAAGCCACGTGAGTAAACCCACAAGGTTAAAATCAACAAGAAAAATCACATCAACGACAAAAAATTCTCAATACGAGAGTAAGTCATCTGATCAAACTCGTAAGATTAAAACCAATGAACAAAATCATATAAATGACCCAATTCTCAAAACCAAAATATAGTCGTATAATTAAAGTCATAAGTATAAAAACCGAAGGGCATAACCGTATCGATGAAATTCTCAAAGAAGTAGGCAGGATCAACAAATCAAAAGTTTTACCTAATTATTGAGATTAGCAAGAAGCATGTGATATAAGTGGCATCCAAAAATAGGAGTTTTCGTCAAAACATGTGTAAACCATCAATATTCCTACAGTCGTCCAAAAGGTTGAGACATGAATAAGGGGGCAATTGACGAGTACTAAAATTACAGGCTCATAATATAGCTGGTGAGCATTCAATCTACAGTGTTGTCAATAAGATGGACGACCATACAGTATTAATGGCGCAGTCATTAATGATTTCGTAACCGATGATTTTCAACGTTCAAAAAGGTCAATCATGAGCCAATTAAACCTCCATTTAAACTCAAGTAGACGTTACTCAAAACAACCAAGAGAGCCATTAAGAGGCTGCCATAAGTTACACTTATAATGAGCCTCCCAACAGCTATACTAAGGCTATAAATAAGCCACCAAGTACCAAGAGAAAGGTATGCATATTCAAACACACAAAATTACATTCTGATTCTCTGAGAGATAATGAGAACTCTACTGACTTAGTCATCGGAGAACCATTGGCTAACACCACTCTGGTGCCTTTCTCTCTCATCTTTGCAGGGAACATAACCTCGTTAAAGCCTTGATGAGGTCTTCGACTAACGACCATTTTTGGCTTCATCAATAGGTTCAAGCCCACACCTACTATATGTAAAGATAAGTCTCCTACTTGTACTAGTAGTCTAAGGTTTAGTCTTCTATATATACTCATGTTATGATTCAATCTAACACATGCTTTGTACCAGACTTTTATACAATAAAGATGTAGCACCCTTAAGAATTTTCTCCACATGGACGTAGGCCGATAAGGCTAAATCATGTAACCCTTGTGTTATAGTGTTCCTATTTTATGCTTTATTTTCCACATCTACTCTAACATATAGAACATGATATACACATCAATGCTGATATATTTAACATGCTAGTTGAATACAAATTTTCTTTATTTAAATTTTACCATACAAAAGTGAAGTTGATATTCTTTCTTTTGACTTTAAAAAAAAAAAATTAATAATTTAATTATTAAGTAGAGAAGGAGGATTAGAACCTCAATGAAATCGAGGTATGGTATAGATCTATAATGTTCTTGATTTCTTTCAAAGTAATTGCCTTATATCCAACAAGATTGGAAAATGGTTTAGCTCATTCACTAAACAACTGGGCTTCCTTTTGGACCCTTAATCCATCTCCTGCATTCCCTTTTGAGTTTTGCACTCGAAGCATGATGTAAATGTGAAGGATTCCTCACTCTTATTTGGTTTTAATTAAATCATAGTTGACAATCACCATAAGAAGAGGATTGATCAAATTGACTAAACCATATCAAAAATTATCTTATGTGCTCGTTCTATGAAGCGGGATTAGGAGATACTTTTTCCAACCACATCAAAGCTTGAGAGTGTATAACAATTTATTTTTTTAAGTAATTGATTTGAGAATTTATAACTTTAGTTCAACGTTTTCAATTTGGAGAAATCTTTTTAATCCACTAAATAGCAATTTATACATCTTATTTAAACAAATCACATGTTTTATTAAAAATATTATATTACTAAAAATACACAAATGATCCTCGTAGTCATATCAAGTTGGAGAAAAATTCTTCTAAACAAGTTTGAAAATAAACTTTTTCCATACAATTTGTTTGAAAATAAACTTAAATACAACAGCTTTTCATCAAATTTATTTTTTAAACCAAATAAATTAAAATACATTGCAATACTCTGAGAGAATCTCTTAAACAAAAAATAAGGGACTGTTTGGATTTATGATTTCCATAATTCATAACTTTGTTTCCATCACTCATAACTCAAAAATGGTGGGACCCATAACTGAGAAGTCCGTTTGGTTTTTGTTTTTATCACTCAATTTTCTGATTTTTGAGTAATGAGTTATAGAAACTAAAAACAAATTTTAGGTGTTTTCAGTTTCCAAAACTCAGTTTCTAATGGCATTTTCGTAATTAAACACACATTCATGGGACCCACGGCCAGAGACAAGTCACGTCAGGCGCACCTTTTTCTTCTTCTTTATTATTCTTTCTTTCTTTCTTCTTCACAGAATCACTCCAATGGCCATTTTTTTCTTCTTCTTCATTCTTTTTTTTTCTTTTCTTCTTCACAGAAACACCTAATATACTTTATCAAAAAAAAAAAAAAAAAAAGAAACACATGGGTACCGATTTCTCAAATCTAGAAAATCAAACCCATAAACACATGAGTTAAATCATACACACTAACACAGAAACACAAACCCACAAACTTTTCTCTCCTTAATCTTGTTTTTGTGTGCTTTCTCTTCAGCCAAGCACCAACAGAGGTAACCACAAGCACCATAAACCAAAAAAAAAAAAAGCAATAAAGCGCAAGCAAGAAAGGGGCATGAACAACAGCAGAAAAAACAGAGCACAAACAGAACAATACCCACAAAAAATCTTTACAAATTTCACCGATAAAACTTAAGGGATCTATGAAAAATCAAGCCTTGGGGAACACCAATAAAACGTGGAGATTGACGCTGGATTGAGAAGGTGGGAGATTGGCGCCGATCAACACCGCTACACGTCGAAGGTGGGAGATTAGCGCCGCCGCTACACCAATCAGCGTCGCTGCTACACCGATCGTCTTCTATCTTACCTAGGTTCGGGTTTGTGTTGGGAGAGTAATAGGGCAATGGTGACTGAAGGAGAAGAAAATGAAATGGAAAGAGTTGAGGGAGGTGGGTAGGCTAACTATGCTCATTGACATGGTGCTCAAGCAGTAGAAATATTTGAGTGATGTGAAGTGAAAACAAAAACCAAACGGGGTGAGTATTAAAAAATTGGGGTATTTTAAGTGATGAATGACGAATGACGAGTGACGAATGACGAAAATTGAGTAAGAAATGATGAATGATAAAAAAAAAATCCAAATAGTCTCTAACCCTCTCAAAAAACTATTTCATAAAATAGTTTTCCCTTTCTAAGAGCATCCACAGCAGTGGATCTAAATTTTTAGCTTTTTAGCTACACAAAAAGTCACTTTATCTATTTTTTAGCTTTTTACCTACATACATGCTACAGCAGTGCATCTATTTTAGCTTTCAACACAATAAAATAATATAAACATCCCAATAAAATAATATAACCACTACAATAAAATAATATTTCCCACAACCAAAAAAAACCTCCACAACACCATTCACAACCACTTCTACCATCAGCCACACCTACAACAACCACCACCACCACCACCGGCCACCAGTCCACAGCAGGAAAGAAGAAAAAAAAAAACACCAACCCAAATCAAACCACCGGCCAAATCAAATCAACCCACAAATCACCAACCCAAATCAACCCACAAATCCACAACCACCACCACCACCTCCACCACCACCGGCCACCAGTCCACAGCAGGATAAAAAAAAAAAAAAAAACCCAACCCAAATCGAACCCACAAATCCACAACCACCACCACCGGCCACCAGTCCACAACAGGAAAAAAAAAAAAAAAAAAAAAAAAAAAAAAACCAACCCAAATCGAACCCACAGCCACAAATCACAAATCGGACCCAGCCATCACAAATTGAACCCACGCCGGTACGACCCACCACCAGCAAAACGACCCACCACCACCACCATCTCCACCGTGACCCCTGAAATCCAGCAACCCAAACGCCGAAATCCACCAAACCCAAATCCAACTACCCAAACGTCGAAACCACACATCGATCTCAACCCCGATACCAACGCACACCGGAGCACAACCACGACCGAGCGACAGAGTGGAGGTGAGGGAAGCCACTTCGATCCACGAGGTCGGAGCACAACCACGACCCAGCGGTCGGAGCACAACTTTGAGAGAGTGAGGTTGAGAGAGATACCGGAGTTGAGAGAGTTGAGATTGAGAGAGATGAGATGAGAGTGAATGAGAGAGAGAAGGGACGGTGAGAGTGAATGAGAGAGAGAGAGAGAGGCATTTTTTTAATAAAAAGTTAGAATAAAATAATATTTTTTTTTTTTAGCTGTAATGAACAGTGCACATCTATAGATAGATATGCACTGTTCATGTGGAGCTAAAAAAAATGGATATAGCTCCACTGCTGGAGCACCATTTTAGCAGCAGTGTAGCTATATTATAGCAATATAGCAATATAACTACACTGCTGTAAATGCTCTAACGTGCTTAGTTCTTTTTTCCTTGTTTTTCTCCTTAGATAGGGAAAAAGCCACTTTGTTTTGCTGAATTGTTTTTTCTTTTCCATCTTTTCCCGTCAGAGCGGTGGAAAAGTAACTTCGGTGTGGACTTCGTTGTACATTGCTTTTAGAAAACGACAGACATTACATACGTAAAGGCATCCAAACTTTGCATCAACATCAATCACATCACACGGGGCTCCACCAAATCAGAACCTCACATGCCCGCACACTATTCACAACAATACAGCGTAATCTCGCACTACCACTACCAGATTCTCTCTGTTTCCGTTATTTTCCAACAACCGCATGGCCATTTCCGTCAATTTACCCTCTTAAAACTACTCCATTACGCGGCGAATCTTATCCAATTCCACCGGGAATAGTTGTTTTCAAATTTCAAAATTCCGATTTTGCCCTCCCACCGCTCACTGTTTTTCGCATTCCTCGTTCCTTTCAAAACTCTTGTCTTCTTCTCTTTTTCTCTCTTCTTCTTTAATACATCAACATCAATCACTGATGAGTCACTGGCTAAGCAAAAACTCGTGAAACTCCGACTCGTTCATTTCTCAATCTGACTCACTGAGTTTCATTTTCACACTGTTTTCTCAACTCAGCGAAACCATGAGCCGATTCCGGCGATTCGAGCTCATCGAGCCGTGCTACTACTCTCCTCCTTCGCTCTCCATCCGAGAAACCTCGATTTTCGCGCCAAAAACCCTCGCTCTGCCTTCGTTTCTAGAGGAGGATCTCGATCTCGATTTTCTGAGCCCGAGTCCGTTCGGGTTCTTCGACGCGGTGACCGATCTGGTCCGAATCGACGAAACGCCGTCGTTTTCGTCGTACAGGAGAATCCAGAAGGTGGAGAGGCGCGGAGCGGAGTCTCTCTACTTGCAGAGCCTCAGCGACAGAGTGAGCCAGCTGGAGTCGCGGTTCGATCGGCTGGTCAAGGGCGTCGACAGGAAGTACACGTGGACGGCGGAGATCAAGGACGGCTCGGAACGGAAGTACAAGTGGACGGCTGAGATCAAGGACGGAAAGAAGAAAAAGGAGGAGGAAGTGGTGGTGAAGAGAGGAGGGATTGAGAAGAACTATAAATGGACGGCTGAGATTAAAGGGAGAGGCGAGGAGGGCCGTCCGATCACGAAGACGTACACGTTCAAAGCAACGAACGGTGATGATGATGATGATGTTGTTGTTGATGTTGATGATGATAGTGATTGTGTTAAATCGAAGAAAAAGGAAGAGAAGAAGAAGAAGAAGGAGAAGAAGAAAAAGAAGGAGGAGAAGGAAGAGAGTCACAAGCGTACGGTGGAGATCGAAGAGCTTGGAGATCATAGGGCTGTGGTTTTAAGACAGGTATTTTGATTTTGATTTTTTTTTTTTTCTGGCTCCGATTTTTGCGTTTTAGCTCCTATTTCTGTGTTTAAATTTAGTTATGCGTTAGATTGGTTGTTAACTTGTTATTTATTGGATGTTATAGGGGTAAAAAAGTAATTTAAGTTGTGAATTTAAATTAGAACCAATAACAATTTAGTACGGATGAATTGTTATAACAATTTAGTACGGATAAATTGTTATGAAAATATCGTGAACGCAACACTTCTTTGTTATGAAAATATCGTGAACGCAACACTTCTTTGTTGACTGAAAAAGATGTTGTTTGGTACCTGTGTGAAACTTGGTAATATTGTATTTTGTGTAGTGTACTAACATATTTTGTTTTGTCAAGAGGCCTGTAGCTCAATTTGCACTTCCTCGTGTTTTCAATAGAAATGAGTTCAAATCAAATTATCCAAAAAAAAAAGTGTGTTTTTAAGTTGTTTGTATTTTTGGGAGAAAATGAGTGCTTTAAAAGGGCAATACTTAGATTAGATGAGCGAGGGCTGTACAATGCATTTGTTTTATAATTGGGGAGTAGTGTGACGAAGTTTTGCCCTCGTTAAAATACTTACTATATGTTATTTTTTGGGTTTAAAAAATTCTTTTCGTCGTTGAAATAGATAAATAGGCTGCATTTCAAGGATGAAAGTAATGTTTTATTGTAGTTTCTATTGGTATCTCATGCTCCACCTTGCTCTCAGGGAGGGAGAGGGGCAAAGGTGTCATTTGAACTAGAGCTTATTGTTGTCAAACTGTATTTTATAAATTAGTGTCCTGACTTTGTTTTATATTTCTATCCAAACTTATTGGTGTCCTGACCCTTGTCCATGGATGGCTGATACCGCCAATAGTTATTCTGTTATGTTGTGATTTGTGGGAGTTATGTTAAAATGAAGAAGTAAGTTTAAATGGTGTAAAAAACTTGTGTGTGAAGATAAAAACAACATCATTTCAAGGGTAAGGTGATGTTGTGGCTCCAAGACCCATTAAGCATATGCATAACTTACAAATAAAAAACAAAAATGATTTTTGTTGCTTGTCGCCAATGAGCTTTAGCTCAACGGCCACCTCCTCCCCTTGTAAGTGCTAGGTGGAAGGTGAGGTTGTGGGTTCAAGACCCATCAAGCATGTGCATAACTTACCAATCAAAAACAAAAAGATTTTTGGTGCTTGTCGATGGTCAAGTTTTAAAAATGGGGAGGGGAGGGGGTCCCTTTTATTTCTTTGGGCTGAATGTTCAAGTTTTAGTAGTAATGTAAAGGAATTTGATTTTCTTTTTCTGTCTTTCCTTTCCCCTGTTGATAATCTTTTTAACTTAAATCTGATATTTGGTTTGTTTGGTTTCATGCTTGGTAACTCTGTTTCCACATTGTTTTGTGCTTTGTGAATCATTTTAATAAGTTGAGCTTCTGTATTCTACATTATCTTGAAGGCCTTTGCCAGGAGAGCTGGAGTTGTCAAAAAGTGCAGAGGCAAGGAGAAGGAATTGTCCCCTCAAGATGCAGCATTGATGATTCAGCTGAATTTCAGAGCTTATCTAATCCGTAGATCAAAGGCTCTTCGTGCTCTTAGAGATCTGGCAGTTGCCAAGACCAAGTTGAAGGAGATCAGAGCATTGTTCAATAATTTCTCCTATCGCAGTCGTGTAGCTCAAGACGCAGGGGAGCGTCAGAGGTTTTCAGAAAAAATTATTGTCCTGCTCCTTACTGTTGATTCCATTGAGGTAACTTGATCTAAATTGCTTCAATTTCCGTAGTCGTGAATCTGATAAAACTCTTAATAACTTTTCATCAAGGAAAAAGTTAAGCTCCAAACCACTTTGGAGCTATCTTTCTCCAACCCACTATATGGTGATTGAAGAGACCATCCATGTGTAGTTTTAGTCACAACTCAGTCATTTGACTTGTTTAAATAATAAACATGGATGGTCGTATAAATCTTCACATAGTGGGGTGGAGGAGATCTTAACTTTGTTCTTCATCAAATGCCAGGAGTTTAATGAGACATTGTAGCAGTTTTTGGATTTTTTCATATCTTGTTGTTGGGCCATTGATAAACCTTACTCCTTGTTTCACGCAATTTGATATTTGAGTGATTTCATATGTTAGTTTTCAAGAATAATAAAGCAAACTCTGATAGATGGATAAACTTTATGATTTTTACTTTATTTTTTTTAAAAGCAAAAAAACTTTTTAATTGTTTGGAAAATGATGGACATTACTTAGTATCTGAATCAACTATTATGATGGTGCCTATAATTATCAAAATCATCCAAACCTCATTCAACAGCATTCATTGATTCTTTCTATTATTATAATTTTCCATCATATTATCTGAAATTGCTTCAAAAGACACTTTACGAAGTTGATTGAGGGAGTAATTGACCTTCATTAGGATGAATTGTGAAAATCTGTTCTCAGAAATATTTTGATCCTTGTTTCGATAATGCTTTGACAGCCAAGTAACGTGCGTGCACTCACACTCACAAAACCCCTGAAAGTTCACAACTGTTAAGATTCCATGTTTTCATCTCTTTATCTTAAGTGTACGAGAAATCAAACAGAACATATCATGAATATCAATCGTCTAATAGGGAGTCTCAATGCTACATTGTAACAGGGAGTTGACGTCATGGTGCGTGCTGCAAAGAGGTCAATGGTGGATGAGTTGGAAGCAATGCTGGATGTGGTGGACCCACAGCCTCCCGGGAAATCACTTTCTATGAGGAGGAGGACTTTTGATATGCCCAATGGTGCCTTTCACAAGGAAATCGCAGAAGGTGTAGCACAGGTTATCCAAATGCTTGATGAAGAAAAGAGTTCCGAGACCTTTGAGGTATGTGTGTAAGAACACGTTAAGTAACATAACAAATAATCACTGTTTCGGATTGTAGTGTGTTCCCAGGAAGATGTGATCTAAGTGAGGAGATTTAGAAGACTTTAGCCGGTTGTTTCTCTCATGTATTGAGCTGTGTAATGCTTGAACCTTTACCCACTACTTCTGGATTCAAGGGGATTCGGAAGACTTTAACTGGCTGTTTCTTTGTAGTGTTATAGTTTCTTCCAGGGAAGATGGCTTTGCATTTGAAGATACTGATCATTGTGTTTGTGCTTTACATTGTTTGTAATGTTTATTAATGCTCTCAACCTATTAAAGCTTTCATCCCAACTTTGGATAATCCTTTCTCACCATGTAATGTCTGGAAACTTTTCTTAAGCCATCACGGTAAAAACAGCTCTGCTTTACGATCTGCAACTTTGATATTTTTCTGCCCAAAATTATATGCAGAGAAAGTTATGTCAGACTATGTTGTCTGCCATGTGACCTTTCTCTCAAAAGATGGATTTTGAATCGTCATATGCATTGAACGAAAATTGGGAACATTTTTTACCAAAAAAGAAAAGAAAAGAAAAGAAAAGAAAATTGGAAACATTACTTCTCTCATTTTAGCGTCCTAAGAGCATCCACAATGGCTCATGCCATCTTATCCCATTTTACCATCTTAAAAAACCACTTTATCAATTATACAATATCATTTTATAATGCACTTAACATCCCAACTTTTATTTTACCATACTATACATTAAAATAATATAAAAATATTTCTCACTTCTCTCTCTGATCTCTATTTCTCTTCCTCTGTCAACCACCACCACCACCGTGCAGCTTCTCAGTCACACAACCCACCTCTGCTGAGCAAAATCCAGCCAAATCAAAATCCAAAATCAAACCCATCTGTTCTCACCAAACCCAAACCCAAACCCAAACCCATCGATTCTCACTGGCAGCGATGGCGAGAGAGAGAGGGTCGCTCGTCGCCGTCCCTATTCATCCCAAACCCATCATCATCATCATCATCTTCACCGAAACCCACTACCAAACAAACCCAGCAAACACCAAAACCCACCATCAAACCCATCGAAACAAATCCCCCAACCCATTGGAAAAAATCACAACCAACGGACCTATATCCAACCACCTAAACACCAACCCAAACACCAACCAAATTCGACCCAAACGCTGGAAACCCATGAATAAACCCACAAAAACCCATGAACAAACCCACGCTAGAAACCCATAAACAAACTCACGACCTCCACGCCTCCACCACAGCTTTTCTGATCGAGCCTCCATGCCGTTGCCTCCGTTCAGTTGAAGACGAGAGAGCAGGAAGAAGAGAGAGCAGAAAGAAAGAGAGAGAAAGATAATGAAAATTATGATCTACAAAGAGAGGAGAGAGAAGACCAAACCGATTAAAAAATAATTTTTGTTTTTACCATTGAGCTACAGTGCGATTCTACATTAGAATCGTACTGTAGCACAATTGTATTTTTTTTTACAATACTTACATTTTACAACGTCTAATGGAGTGGGTTTTTGGGCTTAAATGGTAAAAGGAGCTTATATTTTGGCATTTAGCCTTTCCATTGCTGATGCTCTAA
This sequence comes from Quercus tomentella, assembly GCA_028535165.1. Taxonomy (NCBI): domain Eukaryota; kingdom Viridiplantae; phylum Streptophyta; class Magnoliopsida; order Fagales; family Fagaceae; genus Quercus; species Quercus tomentella. The sequence goes on from JAPQVY010000144.1 coordinate 19,350,437, forward strand.
CTCAAGATATTGTCATATATGGCCACCTGGCCAAAAATTGTCTTATTCATCCTATACATAGTATGTGGCCATTTGAGAGGATTCAGAGAATGAAAGGGAAAGGTCTCCAAAGTAAATGCAGAAACGACTCCTCCTGCATGATCAGTTATAGACTTTCAAGGTGACCATCATCCTTTTTGTGCTGAGAATCAAACGTTATTCTATCATCATCATGACAAACCCAAAAATTAGGGGCCTTCTTTGCAGAATTACACAAAATGAATGGTTTATTGCAGTCTCACTGAAACTATTGTATACACAAGGACAAAGCTTTCAAATCTTAACCACAAAACTAAAATATTGATCTCAATCGACATTAAGGCTATATAAATTATTTAATATTTCAGAAATAATACTCCTTTTCACCTAATATATTAGTGAATTTCACTAATTAAATTCATGATAAAAACTAATGAGTATGAGGAGGGAGCATTGCTGTTGAATAGTTTTCCCAAAAAATAATAAGCTATTGTGGGCCTTGTGGTACAATAATGCTAGAAAAGTAAAGAAAGCCTATAATTGGGGCTGGAGCCTTAACTCACTGGGCCCAGCATAAGTTCAGCTAGTCATGTCATACACGGTATTTTCTCATAAAATTTGTTTTTGTTTTTGTTAATTTGCCTGCTGCATTGAATATTTCGATACCCAAAAAAATAAAGATTTATTTTATACAATCTTTTAAGTGATTATCATATATAACATGTATATGTAAAAAAGTTTGTTTCCGAATTATAGAATTTGAACTCAGCGTCCACTTAATAATAGGGTGGTGATCACAAATGTAGAATAATATGTTTGCAATATCTTGTTTTCGTGGTTTTAAACATGCTTTACTTTTGCACATAAGGCAACCAAAACCAAGTTTGGATCTTTGTCTAATTTGTTGTAAGCAAATTGTTAAAGAAAGTGTTTTATGTAATATTCACATGTACTTGAGCACATGACATATGATTTAAGAAAAAATATAATAAACTTTAATAATTTTATTTTACAGAAATAAAATCAAAAAATAACAACATAAAAATATAAAATGGAAGAATAATTTTTTAACTTATTCTAATTATTAAAAAAAAATGATGTTTTTTTTTTTCTTAAGCTTATATCACTTACTTTTTCTTTTTTCTTTTTTTTTTGAGGAAATATATCACTTAGTTATTGGTTTATACGATACGTAAATTCTAATAATAATAATATTCCAAAAGTAATGGATGAAAGTGGTGTGATTAAAGCAATCCCAAAAAGAATAAGACTATAAATTGTAAAAAAAATTTAGTAAAGCAATATATCATAGTTGAATATGGTTAATTTATAATAAGTTATATTTTGACAATAATAATTATCTTATAGCATTGTGAAGTTTATTCTTTTTAGACTAGAGTAACCATTCAATCTGCTATTATAAGCACACAGAGATGAATCCTATCCTATCATTTGAAAGGCTTTCATGTGGGTTCTAGTTAACTCAACTGGTAAAGTTTTCGATAGTTGTATAAGAGATCTAGAGTTCAATTTTCGCATACACCAAAAACTGATTGGTGTCTTGGTCAAATGATAAAGAGCTGTCAATAAGAACGGATGACATAAATTGAAACTCTCTAAAAAAATTTAAAGGCTTTTATAAAAATATTAAAAAAATAAAAAATTTGAAACTGTGGTCTTATAAATGCAGTCAAATACCCCAAAACCGACAGCAAAGCTAGCTTGACTGATACCACAGGCCAACCTTCTAAAGTAAACTATAATAGTTTTTTATTTTTTTATTCTTTATTTTATATTACATTTGTCTAGTTTTGACAATTTAGCTTAACAAAATCTGTTAAAATCGTGATTACGAACTCTTCAACTTAAATTGTATAGGACAAGTAGTCATTTATCAAACAAAAATAATAATTGCTAAAAAAAGGCAAACAATAATATTAAATAATAAGTATATTTTCCATTTTACCATGCGCTCATAACTTCTTGCCTTTCACGACTTGTACTCAAAAGTAAAAAATATAGAAAACTTGACCAAGATGTAGTCACTCATGAAATCATGCATAAGAAGAGTGAAAGGGTCTCTCTACTTGTCGTGAAAATTGGAGCCATATACAATTTGCGTAGATCATTTGATTGTTTGATTATTTGTATGAGTTACCAATCATACTTTGGAATGACCCAAAAGTTGGGCGGCAAAGAGCAAACTAAAACTAAAAAAAAGAAGAAAATGTAAATCACTTTCAAGTTTTGCGCACTTATGGCTCTCTTTTTTTCCTCAACCTGAATATGACGCGAATTCTTTTATGGTCTATTTGAAAATAGTTTTATTTAACTGAAACTGAAAACTTTTTGCTGAAATATTGGAATGACCCAAAAATTGGGCAGCAAAGAGCAAACTAAAACTAAAAAAAAGAAGAAAATGTAAATCACTTTCAAGTTTGTGCACTTATGGCTCTCTTTTTTTCCTCAACCTGAATATGACGCGGATTCTTTTATGGTCTATTTGAAAACAGTTTATTTAGCTGAAATTGAAAACTTTTTGCTGAAATAGTACAGTAAGACCTATAAATAATACCAAAAAGTGCAGTGAGACTTATGAATAGTAGCAAAAATAAGCTGAATAGTAGTAAAAATAAGTAAAATAGTAAAATAAGTTAATTTTAAACTCTAATCCCAAATGCAACCTAAATCTCAATCCATAACCTGCTAATTTTGTGTCTTGTCTTGTCAAATTCTTGAGTTCGTGTCCAATTTTAACACCTCTAGTTTAGACCAAATAGATGTATGGTAAACACTAAAAGCACATAAATCAAAATAAAAAAGAATCCACAAATCACAATATGTTAACGTGACATGAACATCAAAAAGGTGAGTGATTTAAGGGGGGCAAAAACATTATTTTTATAATTTTGTAATGATGCAATGCTTTTGAAGTTTTATTTATTTTTTTGCTAAACCAATGCTTTTGAAGTTTAGGTAGCCCGACAAGTTGAACTTTCATTTTTCATGATATTATATATGGTTCATAATTTTGTGTCATGTCGTGTCAAATTCTTGAGTTTGTGTCCAATTTTAAGACCCCTAGTTTAGACCAAATAGATGTATGGTAAACACTAAAAGCACATAAATCAAAATAAAAAAGAATCCACAAATCACAATATGTTAACGTGACATGAACATCAAAAAGGTGAGTGATTTAATGGGGGCAAAAACATTATTTTTATAATTTTGTAATGATGCAATGCTTTTGAAGTTTTATTTATTTATTTGCTAAACCAATGCTTTTGAAGTTTAGGTAGCCCGACAAGTTGAACTTTCATTTTTCATGATATTATATATGGTTCATGATAGCACTGTATTTTATTTATTTATTATTATCATTGTTAATGTGCTATCTTTCTTTTATACCTTTTCAACTCTATAATTTGAACCATTATTTGCCTATTGGCAAAGATTCATTTTATGCTTAGTTTATAAGGAATAGATTCTGTATATCTTAACGTGGGAAACATAACATATAGGCCGAGTCAAACCAAGACAATATAACTTGGAAGTAAAGACTTAAGAATACAACTTGAAATTTTCTTATTTAAATTAAAACCATGTAAAGTAGTCCAAAATTCAGTTAATACATAGTTAGGCTCAACTGCTTTCCCCAACAATGGTCAATTTGTTGAAAGAAACATTATAGAATACTATTTTATGCAATCTCCCCTGAAAAATATGTGGGTCGTGTGATGAAAATTACATGTACTACACGCATAGTAAAAAAGGCATCAACCTTGCCATAACTTTCTCAATTATTCTTTAGAATAAGCTTTAAATAAAATGAAATAATAATAATAATAATTTGATAAATAGGCTATTTTGAGAAAGTCCAGACCGTTCTTTATTCATTGTAAACATTTGAATTTATACAAAATAGACTACCAAACTAATCATAACTCATCTTAATCCAAACTAACCTAACAAATCCTAATCCAAACTAGTTTATTTGAATAAATAAAACATATCTCCATCATTATTTATCTAATATTAATTAAAATAAATAAGTTACCTAACAATGTAGCATTATTATAAATACCTTTATAGTTTTTTGTTGGTGTAGTTAGGATTCAATTTTAGTTCACTGTTCACAACAGAGAAAATTTATAATTTAAACTAATTGAAACTTATATAAGTACTTTGTACTACTTTTTTTTAGAAAAGAAGTACTTTGTACTTGATGAGTTGACTGATCATTTTTTATTTTATGAATCATTTTTTCATCCCGAAATTTTGGAGCAATCACATCAATTTAATTGATTATCTAGATATTAAGTGTGCATTTGGGATCCATTTATTTAGTCATTGTTTATCTTTTTTCTTCTATGTCAATTATCTAGATTGAGTGTGCATTTGGGATTCTACGTCAATATTTGCTTTTTTTGGTTAGCATGCTTGCGTTTAGCTTAAGTGTATATTTGGGATCCTACGTCAATATTGGCTTTTTCTGTTTTGCACGCTCACATTTAGCTTATTAATTTTGTAGTGTGCGTATAGTTTTTGGGTCCCACGCGCGTTAAGTCAAGACAACGGTAACATTATTGTCTCTTGAAACGGTAATATCACTATTTATGGGTTCCAAATTTAATATATTTTTATTCCTCTTATATATATATATATATATATATATTTTTTTTTTTTTTAAAAAAAAAAAAAAAAAAAAATTACAAACAGACTCTTAAATTAACAAATGGAGTAACAACTAACAAGGTCTTATTTTTTTAGAAAACAAATAACAAGGTCTTAATGTTACTGTAAAGACCTTGATCTATTTCAAGTTCTAACCAAGGTCTCTCAACATGTGCTCCAACAAAATCCTAATCCGGATCATTTACTATAAAGACTGCCCCCTCCTTTTGTGGAAAGGATAAATTGTGAATATAAAAAAACTCATTTTTGCTAGTAATAGCAAGGTTTTTCGCTTGTTATATCATAAGATAAACAAAAGCGGGAATCAACCATCGTACATTCATATGATTTAGCATGATTAAATTAGTTTTAACCACCCATAAAATAAAAAATAGATTTAACCAATATGATTTACATAGACTAATGTGAAGTTTCTTTAAATGTTTTTAACATAATTACAAATAGTTTATATGGGCCACGCCGTGGTTAATACTTAATAATGTTGGTTGAGGTGGTATCTGGTCATGGATTAGGGCATACATACATATTGTGCAATGCCAAAATGCTAATTAATAATTTTTAATTCCAATTCCTAGATGACAGTCCTATGCTTATATTTTATTAAGATTGATGTTTTAGAGATCTTCTCAAAAGATTGGTGTTTTAGAGAAATATGCCTCGATCATAATTTCAACTGCTAAAGTCTCTACTTAAATGGATGCCTTAAGGTTGCGTTTGGGAATTTGGATTTGAATTTGGATTTGGATTTTAAATTAATAAGTTTCAAATCAAGGGATTTTAAATCTATTGATTTTAGGAGTTAGTTCAAATTCAAGCATTTTAAAAGTTTAAAATTCTTAGTGGATTTGTCAAATTCAAATCCTTGATCTTTTTTAAACTTCTCAGACAAGTTATTTGGATTTTAATAACTCAAATCCAAATTCAAATCCAGATACCCAAATCATGTCATTCAAACGCACCATAAGGGTATTGGTTTATTTTATTTTATTTTTTTTAAATTTAAGAAAAAAGAAAAATATAATTGATTATTTAACAACTTTTTTATATTTTCAATAAAAATAATATTAAAACTTTTTTTAAATGGTCTATTAACAAATGTCCTAAAAACATCTATTAACCGCGGATCAATTTTTTATTTACAGGAAAGGTTCAGGCTCTTTTTATAGTTTACATAGCAAACGTATAAACAACCGTGTCAAAGTCAAACTTATTATCTTCTCTCCTTTCTTTAATGCTTGTTGGCTGTGTTTCCACTTTCCAGAATACACGAGCAAATTATGCACTAGCTCTTAAAGCCAATTAAAGATACATAAATTCGGTAGCTGAAGACAGCTCTTGGTTGTTGTGTTAAGACTCTGATTCAGTCATAGATTCATTACACTCAACAACTTTCAGCCTTTTGAAAGTCATACAGTATTATACAACTAGTCTAATAGTCTAATGACACAATTTTTTTTTTATCATTTTAAATAATTATATTGATGTGATAAATTTCCAATAGAATAACTTCACTTTTATATGAACTCAAGTTACCAACGTCATTACTCATTAACACCCACCAATAACAAAATGCCTCTTTAGCAATATCAGTAAAAAAAAAATAATGAAAATTATTGTATCCTCATAAGTCATACCTACTGATAAAAAATAATGATATAATGGTATCATGCTACTTCATCAAAATAATTTTTGGTTATTGTGGTATTTGTAGTCACCATGACGACTTGATAGTTTGTGTGTATATAAATATCATTACACCAATATAAGTTTATTACATCAATTATACAACAAAATTAGTATAGTGGTATTAGACACAATATTACATCTACAAATTAAAATTCATTGCAATAATAACTTAGTGATAAATTATTACATTGATAATAATTAGTTGCAATAACTTATAATTTTTAGTTAAAAAAAAAAGTTTTAATACAAAACTGCATTAAGAAAATTTGTTGTAATAACTTAAATGGAAGAAATCGTTGTAATAACTTAATACCAATTATTTTTGCAATCTATTACAATAAAAATTTCAAAGTGATATAGCTTATTGCAATAAAAATATCATTCAATAACTAAATATCAATTATTTAATAATCTATTGCTATAACAAACATAAAACAACTATCTATTACAACGAAAATATCATAACAAAAACTTTAAAAAATACTACTATTCAAAAAAATTCAGATAACTACAAGTCTACAAATATTTCAGAAGGTATGCAATTTTTTCTTTCACACGATCGTATTAGAAATTGATATGCAAGGCAATTTTACGCTTTTTGTGGAGCCCTCTTCTTTGCAATGATAGAGCTGTTTTAATTCATTAAATAAAATAAATAAAACAAGTTGGATTCATTTATAACGGTCACACACTAATTAAATGAAATTCATTAACGCAACTTTTTTATACCTCATTTGTACTTATAGAGTTTAATTATAAAACCTGATTTTTTAAGTACAATCGTACTTTTATTCAACTAAATGAAAATAGATTAGACCAAACATACACAAAAATTGGATGAACCAGTTCCTAGTCTGATTAACACCTACCCATCCCCCAATTCCTGTATTCAACCCACCTACCCTTCCAATATACATATGCACAATAAACTGAGGGAACCAAACTAAAATGTGATTTGTATGGAGCATAATATAATAATAATAACAAAGGTGACCAACATATAAAGTGAGGATTGAGCAATATAATTAAATATATGTACTTCACGTGAAACCATAAAAAAGACTAAACAATGAAGCATAATTGTGCAACTTTGACAGGATGAATCAGTACTCCTTCCAACTAATTTTCTCATAACTCACTATAATAAATAATAAATTTTTACCAGTATTTAGTTGAAAATTTTTATTGTAAATAATAAATAATTTCATGGCCTTGCATTCTTCCTTGTCAATTTATCATCATTACTCACATTATGTTTCTACTTTATGTGAGTCACATGGTAAAGAACTATGATATATGTAGGTTTCACTGAATTTCGTAGCTAGTGCAGTGTGAAATAATACAAATTGAGCATCAAAATACAAAACTAGTGTTTCCTTAATAATTTTAATTAAGTCATTAAATATTAGTCATTGTCAATTGGTGTATCATATATTTCTTTCTAACTTTTTAAGGGAGAAATGGAAATCAAATAGGGAAGATATGCTCATAAAATAATGTCGCATGCCTCGTAATCATCTCCTACTATAGGTAGTGATTTGGTGTAATAATGTGTATCCAATTGGTTTTGTGTTTGGTATGCTATCCTAGGTATAGCTAACAAATTTTACGGGAAATCACTTAATTTGTCAAAAACTAAAGGGAAATGAGTAAGATTTTTTTTATCCCTTAAAATCACATCAATTTTTAAAATGAAAAATACTTATTATAAACAATAACCTTCCTAAACTTGAAGACAACCAAGCTTGCCATGTTAAATGAATATTGCCAAAAATAAATAAGTCTAATAACATTAACATTTTTCACTGACATGCTAAAATATAAGAGTGGTGGACAATAAAAACAATTTTTGTGGTAGAATCATGAAAAAGTGATTGCCTATCATTTATATCTTACTATCTTAACGTAGAAAAAGATTTCGTCAATAGGAGAGTTGGATGAAATATTGTTTAAATCCATGCGAAATTATTTGTTTCAATAAGAGTATTAAAAGAAATGTATTTCAATTTCAATTCTTATTTGAATTACTTGAATAGAATATTAAATGAAAAATCTTTCATACCATTAAAATTAATAAATGTATTTGAATTTTACTAATACTAATATAGAAACAACTAATTTCATTAGAAAATAACCACATCTATTTTTCATAGTGGGTGAAAACCTACTACCCCACTGTATGCGATTCACACCTCGACCTTTTATGTAGTAAATAAAAATACCATTTCTCTCTAAATATAGTATATATATATATTTACAAGATCTAGGTAACAAGTGTTTAAATGCAGTTGTTAAAATTGATTTTTTTTTTTTAATTATAATCGATCAACTTTTTGGATGCAGTCATAGTTAAGAAAAATTATTTATTTATTTGTTTTTGTTATTTCCTAATGCCATAAAACCGAATAAAATTCCCCCTAAATGAAAACATAATAACAACAATGAAACATAATAAATTCTCCCTAAACAGAAACATAATAACAATAGTTAACAAAAGCCATATTTATAACATTAGTTATTATGGTTGTAGATGCATTAGGAAAGTTGAAAACACATTTGTAATTTATTTTTTTATTTTATCTATTTTTATAAAAAAAAAAAGGTAAAGCCCTACCCGAGTAAAAAACTAATAACTATAAACAGTAAGTCTTGCTCTGACTTTGACCACCTTTTATGGCATTGAAATGGAAGGTTCCGCCGGGGGTTCCAAAACGAAACCAACCGTCACAGGGCCCCACCTACCCACTTAATTAATTGATTAATCCCCAGAACAGATCTACCAAAAAAAAAAGGCCTTCACTTTTTCTCCAACTTTGTTTTCGGTTCTTTTGCTCATTTCCCATTTGTTTCTGTTGTCACTTCACTAGTCAGCAATACATGGCATCTTTGACAATGTAAAAATAACAATGTTTTCTCTCCCTGCTCACCTAAAACAAAATTTAAGAAAGTTCCTATCTCCAACTCAGCTGTGTCCCACCAAATCCCCACAAGTCTACCCTGCATTCAAACTCTTTAAAATAATCATGGTATAGTCGCGTATTTTTGACGTGATGATTACTTTATAAAATATAAGTATTTATAAGTATTTATAAAATATTGTACGGTAAGAGTTATGTTTTAAATTTTTATAAAAATACTTTACATATACACTTAAATTAGATTATAGTAGAATCATTTCTCAATTATAAAAAAAAGAAGAAGTAAATATCATATAATCTAACTAAAGTCAATAACACATGAATTTTAATCTATACTACTTTTATGAAAGATATAAAAATTATAAGTAAACTTCTTTCCATTTTATGAAGAATAAAAACTTTAGAAATTATGGGTTTTTTTTTAAAGAAAATAAAAAGAAATAAAAAGCAGAGAAAGGGACATAGAGCCACTTGTGAAGGGTTGAAAAGGACGAAACATTCACACACATCCAACACACATACGTGGAGGGGCCCTGTGAAAGACGTGGCCTAAAGTCAGACCCGACTCAATCACACGTGTCTTGACGCGCTTTGGCCTCGAATATTCCCCTCTGCCACGTCGGCCTCCTCTTTCCAAGATACTCCCCCTAATTCAAAAAGTTACAGCAGCCCCCCCTTTTCTTCTTCTTATTAATTTATTATTGGTACTTTTACTTTATCCTTGCAAACCTCCCAACCAATCAAAACTACCCATTCTCTTAACGTCAATTTCAACATGTCCACATACTTTTTCTTTTTTTATTTACTTTTTTCCTTCTCACACATGTGGAAAATACTATAGAAGTAATATTGGAGATACTGTAAGTTTTATTAGACCATAGTTATCAAATACATTAGTCAGGACTTGGAATTACGGAAGCCAAAAGTATAAACAATTTTCATTTTGAAACTTCAAATAAGCATTCATTTAGAAAGTTAAGTTTTAATTTTTTTTAATAGTGTCTTGCTCTTTAGCCGCCTAGACCCTCTCTCTCTCTCTCTCTCTTTTTGGTGTCTTGCATGTTGTCAGATGCGTGTGAGTCTTCACTTAGACTAGTTAGAATCGGCTTAGAAATTTTTTATTTTATTTTAATTTTTGTTTGTGTCTTGTGTGGGTTTCTTTTGGGGTGTTATTTGGGCTTAAGTTTGTTGTTGGTAAATTTTGTTGTTGAGCTTGTTAAATTTATTTCAGATTTTAGATCAATAAAAAATTTTATAACCTTTAAAAAGTCAATAATATTGTTGAAGGGGGCAGAGTGCAAATTTATTGAAGCAAATTGCTAAAATTAATACATACACACACGCACACACACACATATATATATATATATATATATATATATATACACACTAAAAAATTTTGAAAAAATTTGGGGGGGGAGGGGCACTACCCCCCACGCCAAGTATATTGTTATAAATTATTGTATCACCAATAATAGAAAAATAATTTATAGATTTATTTATACATAATAAAACTTAAATATAGTTCACAACTACAAATAAACTAAAAGTTTTGTAGTTCAATTCGTATCTTTTTATATTTCTAACAGAAACAATCAAGATTCAAATCCACTTATTTATACAATTTATGATGATTATTATTAAATTAAAAGCTTTTATTATTCAATTTGTATATTTTTGTATTTCTAACGGAGACAGCGGGATTCAAATTCACAATATTTTTATCTATACATCTAACACTCTTAAATCTTAATACGACTTTATATAGGTGAAAAGTATAAAGTCACCTTTACTTATTGATACAATTTATAACTATAATGAAATTAAAAGTTTTGTAATTTGATTCGCATCTCCTTGTATTCCTCATGGAATCAACAAGGAAATTCACTCGATATTTCCAACATTTTTGTCAGTACATTTATCATCTTTTTTATGTAACTTTTTCTAAATGAAAAGTATAAGGTCAACACAAAATAGTAGTTAACTGACAGTATCTAATAAGTTTCCTAAAGGTATAGGAATGGATGAAAACTCTAACCACGCCCTGTAAACAGCGCGTGGGTTCTAAAAGACCATGGAGATTTGGTGATGTTTCCCAATAGAACAACCAACCGCGCAGGCTGGCGCAGAGTCAGAGTTCCTTTGCAAACACGTATTTGTATTTTGTATTGTCAAATTCCCTTCTCTATATATATACTCCTCTCTCTATTTTAAGGTTTTCTTTCATTTTCTTCATATTCTCTATCTCTCTCTCTCTCTGTCTCTCACATATACACACACATTCATTGGTTTTGGCATCGATTTTGCGCTTGATTGTCGTTCCTCGTTCTCTGCGAATCAACTGGGTCTTTCTACCACTCTCTTTCCTCAGGTAAATGACTCGTTCTTTTTCTCTCTTTGGCTAGTTTGGTTTCAAAAGAAAAATCTTCTCTGTGAGAGAGAACCCATTAAACAAGATTGAGTTTTTTGTTGTTGTTTTTTTCAACCAAAACTGCCTCAGCTGGTCTAATGCCTATGTGGGCATTGCTTGCTTTTTGTTGTCTTGGTTTGTATTGAAAAGGGTCTTGTTTTTGTTTTGGGTTTAGAAGGGTTGAAAATTTGCAATTTGGAGATTGGTGGGCTGGTTCTTGATTGGAGATTCTTCTTCCTAAAGTCAGGTACGTTTGTGGGGTTGTCTTTTTTTTTTTTTCTTTTTTTCTTTTTTTGTGTGTGTGTTTATTTGAAGGGTCTTATTCAGTTTCCCACACAATGCGGTTTGGAAATGGATTTGGAATAGAGTTTGGTTACCTTTTTGTTGATTATGGGTTCTTTGCCTTTTTAAAGTTTTTATTTTTATTTTTATTTTTTTGAGCTAATGATAATATGGTAGTTGTTATTGAATCTTTTTTTGTTTCAATGTTACTTATGGTAAAGACTTAGAATCTTGTTTGTTAGATTTTGGATTCTATGCTAATTTGATTTTAAATTAGACCCCAAGTATAGATTTTTAATGAGAAATTATGAATTGGGTCCTTTTTGCTCTGGTTTTCCTTTATTTTTTTCAAAAGTAGCTTTATTTTATTTCTGGGTTTATACTCTGTACCATATTGGGTTTCATTCTTTTCCTTATCCACAAACACGCTTATATGGTGTATGTATGATTGTATGTGTATGTATGTATTTTTCTTTGGTCGCCTTGTATAATGATTGGTTAATTCAGTTTTTTTTTTCAGTTTTGTCCTGCAATAGTGTCGACATTGATTCTAATTTGTCTGCCTCATAGCTGTTTATAAAGTTGATGTGAAATCTTTGTTTGCTTTCATATTTGATTTTTTAGTCAAACTTTCTTGGCAACTACTGTTTGTTGATGGATCATATCACGTCTATTCAATTCGACGTGTTGTTGAACTATTCTAAACCAGAAAAAAAAAAGAAAAAAAAAAGAAAGAAACCGATCCTTATTCATATATATATATATATACGTGTATATATATTTCTTGACAAGTAATCCTTATTCATACTGGAAATATTGACCTTAAATCCACTAATTATTCTGTCATGCCAAGAAGATGACAAGAAAGATTGACAATACATGGTTGCAAAAATAGTATTTTTAAAAAAATTTGGAAATTTTTGTGCTTCTTTTTGGTGGTCACAGTACATATGGGGATAGCTACAGAAGGATGTGATGTCTGAATTTTTTTAAAATTTTCTTTTGGCAGTTATGTTGGTTTATTTCATTGCAGAATCTTTATCTGCTGGGTCCATATGTTTAATGACTCCCATGCTCTGCTTTGTAGGCCCATAAGGTGTGGTTGCATATGGTATTGTTTCCTTTCCACTATGTGGGGTAGAACTTAGAAGGGCCTTTTATTGTATACAACGACCTTACCTATTACCTATATTTTCTGTACCAAATATAGGTTCTCTGGACTGGTCTCTTTCACTGTAGGCTATTTATATTTTTCTCTGCTATATATACTCACAGTTTTCAATTTTCTAGCATCCACACGTTTTCTAATTTTTCTGTTTGGCATAGGTTCTTTATAGTACTTTCGTCTACAGTGAAAGATATGCATGACGTATGTGCTTACAGTTTTTACATATTCTTTCATGTTGAACTTCTTTTTCTTTATGATATTATTAACATACCGGGCCCTTGATTTTTGAGTTTCTGCAATTTGAGTTTGAAAAGAATTGTGATTGTGACAATTTAAGTTTACCCATGACCATGATGCATGCTGCAATGAAATTTGCTCTGCTTTTTTATTTGGTCAATAATTTTAGTAAGGTTTACATCCGAGCAAACATTCTTTTCATCAGGTTCATTATCAACATCACAATCTTCATCTTAGTGATCAACTAAGATTTTTTCCAACCCATTGACTGACACTTTTGGCATAACAAACTCACAGTTAAAAGAATATTTTTTTTCTTTTCTTTTTCCTGAATTCTAGTTAATTTCAAAGCTAAGCAAACAAGTGCCACCGTTTGAAGTAAAAAAATTGGAAACAAATGCTTCAATTTTTTTGGGTAAATTATTCATGTATTCAGTGGGTCTTGACCTCATGACCTCACATTCGAAAACATGTGCCATTAGTTTGTAGTCAGATTTTTATATATGACTAATTCTAGTAGCTGCTACAAAATTTCAATCCCCTTAAATTTAACTGCTTTGAAAAAAACTGAGGACTATATTTTTTATTTATATCAAAGCCCTTATCTTTGGAACTAACTTCAATTAGTTTGAAGGAGATTAAACAACAAAAGTAAGCATAGTGAGTGAGAGGCCGCATAAAGTAGAAATAGATACTTCTTCATTTTACACTTTTTCACTACCAAATTCATGAACGCGTATACATTATCCCTGAGGCAAGCATATGCACTGTAAGCTTTTGTTTTGGCTTTCTTTAAGTCAAAATTTTATGCAGTTATGTTTTAGACTTTCAGAGATTTTTCCAAAAAATTGTGACACCTTGCCACATGATTATTAATCTGGCAACACCAGTTACTATGAAACCCTTCACCTTTGTGTGTCTATCTCTTAACTTTTCTTATTCAATTGATTTTTAGTGAATGTTAGGTAAGGCATATTTAATTTTGTATGTTGCTACAATAAATGCAATGTGTGGGATCAATGTCTATAAGTTCTTTAGATCCGTAAAGACCACAATTCGTAGCTGTTCTGTGGTTGCACTAGAAGGCTGGGAATTTTCTCCTCATGCTAAACCATTCTCTTGATCTAAAATCCTTTTTTGCAGATAACAGTCTGTCATCTCATTCATAAGATTTCTAGCGACATGATAAGGTGCACAAAGTTAACCCAGGCTCTGTTTAACTAATATTCTGACATTGCAGTTTCAATTGCTTTGCAATTAACACACTTTTATGATCATTAGATTTCAGGAGCCCTGTGCTTGATGGACTGCTCGCCAAGTATTAGTGACAAGAAGCAACTGAAAAAGTGGTTTTTTATTGATAAAAGGGTTGGGTGAAGAAGATATCTGAGATTACTCTGTTGCCTTGCATCCGTATAAAATTACTCTGCCGTTAAATTTTGCATAGTTTTTGCATTATAAGTTGTGCTACAAATCTGGATCCGATGGACCTGAAGTCAAATCATACTGCTCCTGTTCTCACTGATCCTGCCCCAATAAACAAGTCAAGACTAGGTGTGCATTCCGGTATGTTGCCTTATTCTCGTGCAGCTTACTCTGCAGGCCTTCTCCTGTCAATCCCTAGGAAGAAGACCGGAATACTTGATGATGTTCGCTCTAGCAGTTGGCTGGATGCCATGAAATCATCATCTCCTCCTCATAAGAAGATAACCAAGGTTTTCAACAATGATTATGCGTTGTCTGACGCTGATGATGCTTACAACACCTGGCTGGTATTTTTTATTCCCTCTGTTTTCTTTTTTTCGTCTTTTGGATTGTTTCTTTCAAGAATTTCTAGGTGAGTTGTTTATGCATTTCTCTGCACATATTTCAACTTTGCAGGTTAAGTATCCATCTGCAATTGCGTCTTTTGAGCAAATTGCAAACCATGCAAAGGGAAAGAGAATAGCATTGTTTCTGGATTATGATGGGACTCTTTCACCAATTGTAGATAACCCTGATTGTGCCTTCATGACTGATGCTGTAAGAATCTCTTCTCATTCTTAACATATGTGAAAATTTTTGTTTGAAAATTATATTTTTCTCTTTTTTTTCCTCTATCATTTGGTCATTCTGACTTGCAACCTTTTTCAGATGCGTGCTGCTGTAAAAAAAGTGGCAAAATATTTTCCAACAGCAATAATTAGTGGAAGAAGCCGTGACAAGGTATAATTGATTGGCTTCTATATAAACTGTCTATCTCAATAACATCTTCCTCTGCAATTATTCATTTATTTATATTCAAATAGACTTCTATGGTGGTCTTTGAGTTTGACAATTGTTTCCTATAATCCTATGCGTTCAGGTATATGATTTTGTAGGACTAACAGAACTCTATTATGCGGGTAGTCATGGGATGGACATCATTGGCCCTGTTAGACAATCTATATCTGGTGACCACCCAAATTGTATTAGGTCGACAGATGAGCAGGTAATTGGCTAATAAATATTTTATCTTGCATCCCTATGTCTCTCTCTCTCTCTCAGACACACACACACAAACAGACACATCAAGATATATAAATATATATTTGATTGATTATTTATCTGATTGTGATTATAGGGGAAGGAAGTTAGTTTGTTCCAGCCTGCTGGTGAATTTTTACCAATGATCAATAAGGTATGTAAATGTCTTGTCCGTAATTGTCTATTAGGAGTGCTAGAAAGCTGTAGCAATCTTTCAGTATCTCTCGTAATACAGCATTCTGACTTTTTAATGTTTGAGCAGGTTTTTAGATCCCTTGTTGAAATTACCAAAGATATTATAGGAGCAAAAGTTGAGAACAATAAGTTCTGTGTGTCTGTACATTACCGTAATGTAGAGGAGAAGGTATGGCTTTTTACCAAGCAGACACTTTTTGATTTTTTGTTCAGTTGCTTGTATTGTTTACTTATTTGGAGGGAATTCTTTTTGCTGATTTATTTACTCTTTTGTTGGAACTTTATTTGAATTTTTATATCCAGAATTGGGATGTAGTAGCACAATGTGTCAATGATGTTCTGAAAGACTATCCACGTTTACGATTGACTCATGGTCGAAAGGTATTCTTTAGAGCCAACATCTAGCCTGATCAAGTTTTATTTATTTTTTCCTTGAATATTTTCTGCTCGAGCCAGGCAGACTTATATGCCTTTAATTTCTGTTGAATTTACCTCATGTTTTAGGTTTTAGAGGTCCGCCCTGTGATTGATTGGGATAAGGGGAAAGCTGTGACATTTTTACTGGAATCACTTGGTGAGTTATTTTTGGCTATGGATGCGAACTCAATCCATTGTTTAATACGTTTTGCAGATCTTTGATTCCATCCACTCTGTGTAACAATGAAAAAATTGTTTTAGGTTTAAGTGACTGTGATGATGTGCTCCCAATATACGTTGGAGATGACCGGACAGATGAGGATGCATTTAAGGTAATTTCTAACTTACCTTAAAGTTAATGCTCTTAGGAGTCCTGAATTGTATAACAAATCAAGTTGAACTTGTCATAGGTTTTAAGAGAGGGAAATCAAGGTTATGGCATTTTAGTCTCTTCTGCGCCAAAGGAAAGCAATGCAGTTTACTCTATGAGGGACCCATCAGAGGTACACTTTTTTTTTTGTTTATCTAATATATTTCTTATCATCTTTGGTATCAGAGATGCTGAATACTTTATTATGAAATTATTAACATCCATCAATACATTATGAAATAGATTATAGTTAGAATATTTTCTATAAAACTTTACATTTTGAGAAACTGGCTCCTTCTTTAGTAATAGTGAACATATTTACTTTGAAGAGTTTGCATTGTGCAACTACTTCAATTGCGTAGCACGCTTACTTTGCAATCAATTAGTTCATGCTTATCTAGGTTGATGACTTGATGCTGCCATTTTGATGACATCACCTCCTGTTTTAACGAACATAACCTTAATTTTTCTTTTTTGGGGGGTTTAACCACGGTATTTTTCTGGTATGCAGGTCATGGAATTTCTCAAGTCACTGGTAGCGTGCAAAAAGTCAAGTGCACTATGAATATTTTATGGAGTAGAATAAAAGGAAGAAGAAATTTATCTGACATACATATACGATAAAGACAGCCTACTACTACTACATGTTTTGAGTTTTCTAGAGAATCCAAGGGGTTTTGGAGCATAGTTTCATAGAAAACTTATTACAGTGAGCAGTGTTGGTCCATAGCTAATTTCTGCTCAAAGCTTCTTGTCTTAATGTATATTCCTTCTTTGCTCTAATTATCTTTCCCATTATTGGCACTAAGGATGCCTTCATATCCTCAAATATGAGTCTCTATCAATCATTCCTTTTTTCCCTTCAGTTTTGGTCAGTTCATGTACATCTCCTATGGGGGTATGTATAGAATACTTAATCCTTAATCATTTGTTAATTCTTTTAAATATATAAATATATTTTAATGTTCAGAAAATTATCTTGGCTATCAATTTCAAGCTTATATTAGACCCCTTTTGCTGTCCAGCTCATTGCTGACCAAACATTATCGTAGATTTCTATGTAAAACTTGGAACCTTTTGGTTCTTGTGGGATGGATATTCTCAACAGGATGGAAATTTAGCCAGCCACAATCTCAACCTAGCATCAGCCTTTTTCATATTTAAGGCCAATAATTTCTAATGTCATGTGATAAGGTTGTGTGTCAGCATCAATATTCCCATGCGCCCAAGTCTACACAATGCTAGAGATTTTTTTATACTGTCAGATGTTGAAATACTTGGAAGTTTAAATGAGAATCGGTGATTGCAATATCAGCTGCTAATAATCCTTTTGAGATTTAGTACCACACTCATTTGTCCTAGTAAAGCAAAATGCTTTTCTTAACTAAAATTCATTTCCCCAAACAATGAAAAAAAAAAAAAAAAAAAGCCATAGCAATTTGCACCCCATAATGATTTAGATCCCAAACCCTCTTCCTGAAGAGAAGGAAAGATACCATTTTACTACAAAGACAGTATTATACAAGCCACTACTTCAATCACAGCATCTCAGCTAGTTGCTTGTAGTTAAGGATGGGAAAATTTCAGTCTCAGCTTGTCCAGCCCCATCTAGTCTAAATAACATTGGTTTTTTTCCCATAAAAGATGAGATATATAGGGATGCATGCACCTTTTTGGCTCGTTCCGTGTTGCAACAATAACAATAATCATGCCATAGTCTTAAATTTTGGGGTCGATTATGTGTGCATATAATTTTTATTTTATTTATATATAAATTTAAATTAGTCAAAATTTTCTTTTAAACCAGTTTAAAGGAAAGTTTATTCAACCCACTATATGACAACTTAACAGATATGACTTGGTTCAAATGATTTAATGAATTATGTAATTTAATATACTTGAATAGTTTTATGATCTGTCACATAATAGGTTGAAATAGATGTCTCCAACATGATTTGGAGGAAAACCTTTTCCTTTAAATTATTAAAAAACATATCCTATTATTATTTCTAACATCTTCCATAACCTCTCTCTCTCATATTGGTATTGGAGTGATTTCATTGAGGATGGCAAAAATATCTTTGTCTTGTTTCGCTCGTATTCCACACATGTTTCCTTGTGCCAAAGAGGGAACATGATGGAACAAGATACATACAATCCAACCATCATAAATAAATTAAAAAAAAAAAATTATAATGTCACGGGAATTAGCTAGAAGAAATGAGATTGGTTAAAAGTTTTAGCATATTAAGCTCTTGTGGACTCCACATGAAACTCGCTTTTTCACTTCCAAAGCCCAAAACAACTTTTAGGATTTTATTTTTTTTGAGGTTGTATATTTAAAATAAATCAACTAACATCGCGTATTGATAGGTTGATATATGAAAGTAATGTAACTCTAATTAAAAGCGTACCACTTTAACATATTATGAAAAACGTTGTCTCCCTAGTATTGCTTGACAAACATCTTCAACAACCTTATGAAAAATGTTGTCTCCCTAGTATTGATTGACAAACATCTTCAACGACCTTAATTCAATCTCTCACATGCATGAAGCATCTCCAGTACAATAAGAAATGGGTTTCACATGCATATGCTTTGAGGTCCGTCGAACAACATGAATAAGTGGGCAGAACTTTGTGATTGATGAGACCTGACATAAAGAATAGCAAGCTAGTTCGGCCTTTTTCTGTAGTACTTCTAGTTCAGGATCAATTCCCACTTTCATCTCCTTTGTGGTCTGCATTCTTCTTGATTTTGTTGAATCAAAATTAATTAAATAAAAAAAAGAATAAAGAGACAGGAGACATTATATTAGGATTACTAGTCCTCATGATTATCCAAATGAAGCAAATTCCAGTAGTCCGGCATAACAACCAAATAATTTTGGACCATAAAACATAAACCTTTCAACAAATGAGTAAGTACACAGAATAAAGTTATATTCTACTTTATATTTCACATTATTTAATGTATATGTGTAATACATGCATATTTATATTGTTTGAATTTATTTTTCTTTTCGTCAAAAAAAAAAAAAAATTTCTAGGTGCTTGTATACAGAGTGTAGAGAAAATGGTGTGCATACTTTTCTCTCCTTTTAAGGGTTTTTTTTTTTTTTTTTTTTAATTTATTATTATTATTTTTTTTTGAGAATAGGTATGGGTTCTTTCAGTGGAGGCTGATTAATGCTTCCCCATACAACATTATATAGTTTTGGGCCATTCCCAATGGGCTTAGGCTTCCTAGGATTGGGCCTAGATGACCCTTCCAATCAGCCCAAAGTTTTCACATCATATTCCTTTGATGGTTCTCATATAGTTTAGGTTTTGGCTGCCCTTGCAACTACCCTTCAAAAAAGAGATAGGTGGTGTTAGAAGTGAAGATTGGCACGCCTTCAATTATTGTTAATGGTTTTCTTTCTTCTCTCTATCTAATTCCTCCCAATTTTCTCTATTGGTCCATGTTGTATAAGATATGAAAGACAACTGATGACGAGGCAGCGATAGGATTAGAGGCCCCATACTTAACTGTGTTGTGATCATGAACGTGACCTACTTAAAGATTGTCCTCTTCTGTTCTTCAATTTTTTACCCACACTATTACTTTTTGTAGGTCCATTCAATGAACCCCAATATTTCGAGGATCAGGGACCTTATATAATGTACAAGATCTTCATGAAGCATGAAACAGGTAATGAGAGAATAATGTAAAAGGAATATACTGCATTCCAGATGTATAACTTGAATGATATGATATGACCAAAATAATGTGTGTGTGTGTGTATGATATATATATTGTGAATTTATTAAATATGAACTTCATGCATCGAATATATAGAATGATCACCTCAATTTGTGAATAGATAAAACCTAAAACTAAATGATGTTGTCAAGGCCCTTGTAACTAAATTGGCAGTTTCCCATACACAAAGTACTTAGAGGTTTAGGGGAAAAAGGGTTTGAATTGAGCGAGATTAGCTGCATACTATAATTATCTCTAAAAAAAAAAAAAAACTAAGTGATGTTATAAGAACCTATGAATGAGATTTAACCTAGTTTTGAGTTAGCTCAACAATCAAAAGACAAGTCTTAAAGTTCAATTCTTGAGTGTTGTAACCATTGATAAGAATAATGTCCAATAGAACTGTAATATAGAGAGAGTTCAAGCATGTAGCAGGGAATTTCCAAAAGAAAATTATGGTTAGTGGAACATGGATTGGATTGGATTTTCACTAATAACAAGTCTCGTATTTATAAAAAATTCTTAAACAAGACCTTTATGATTATTATTATTATTTCAAAGCTTTATGATTGTTTGGTGCAACTAAATCTAGGGTTTTTTTTTTTTTTTTTTTTTTTTTTTTTTTTGGGTTTAGGTAAGCACATTTTTAGCAGTTAATTAGTAATTGTCATGAATACTCTAGATGTGGGGACTAATGAAGGACTAATAGACAAGACCTTATGTCAGTCCTAGGATCCAATGATTCTCTTTCTAACTGTCTTCAGGGCTTTTTACACGGGAAAATGGATATTTGTCCCTAATTTACAAACTATATAACAAAATACTCCTATTTTAAAACTATTTAGCAAAATGCCCATGATTTTTAAATTTGATTTTAACAAAATTGAGTTATAAGTAGAACTTGACATTAGCAATGTCGAGGTCTATGCATATTTTGCCATTTATTTATTTATGAAAATTTAAGTGAAACTCGATATTGCTAATGTCGAGTTTCACTTGAAAATATACATAGAACTCGATTTTGAGAATATTGAGTTTTACATAGAACTCGATTTTGTTAAAATCGAGTTTCAAAAACAGAAATATTTTGCTAAATAGTTTCAAAACAGGGACATTTTGCTGTATAGTTTGTAAATTTGGGGCAAATGCCCATTTTCCTTGTTTTCAACCTACCATTCCTACTAGAGCTTTGAAATAATTTGCAAAGGAGCTTGAGCACCTTGTTTGGTTTTTAAATGACAAAACAAATACTTGATTTAGACTGGCTTAGACAAGATATGCTACATCTTTTTCTGCTTTAGAACACAAAAGGAATACCTGATTTAGACTGGTTTGGTTAAGATATTAGATATGTCACATGCCCCCATCTTACCTTAATTTCAAATTCAGTTGACAACTTTGCTGAACTTATAGTGTTTGCATCAAGTTGAAGTCTTCTATGTACCTTGACTTGAGTATCTCCTTCCTTAATTAATTAGAAATGGTGGGTGAAATCACATATTTAATCTTGTACGGATGTTTACACGCACAAAAAATATTGTACGGATGTATAAGTTGTGTTATATGTACTTATTAAAACAAAACAAAAAGAAACGAAAACTTCCCAGAGGAAGACAATATATTTTATGTTTCCGGCATATGTATAATCTCTCTCACAGTATGTAAGTCTTAAAATTATGTGGGATTCACATGTTATGAGAGAGAGACGATACATATATTGAATACATAAGATAATTTCATCTACCTTACATGTACATTGAAGTTCACAACTTCAAGTCTTCAACTTGCTTGTCTGTGCTTGTTGACATGTTGTATATTATATACATCCAAAGTGAAATCATGTGGTGCTTCCTATATGCATCCAAGTAATTAAAATTAAGCAAATATGAGAAGGGATGGTGCTTTTTCTGAAAGTGATTTTTTTTTTTTTTTTGTGGGTGAATTTCTTAAATATGAACTTCATGCATTGAATATATAGAACAATCACCTCAATTCATGAATAGATAAGACCTAAAACTAAGTGATATTGCCAAGGGCCTTAAAACTGAATTGACACCCCTATGCACAAAGTGCCCTGAGAAAAGAAACATATGAATCCATTTTGCTAGAAAGCTTAGCAGTATACAGACAAGTACTCTTCCACTAGTTTCTTTTTTGTTGAATGGATATCCAAAGAAGCTAGCATGAGTAGATGATGATTATGGTGATCGGTTTTAAACAATAAGTTGTAATTATGTCAAGTTGATTTTGAGATTGATTAAAGACCTTTGGGGGTTCAGGCTTCTTTCTAAGGTCAAGGGATTAGCTACATACTGTAATTATCTCTAAAAAAAAAAAAAACTAAGTGATGTTATAAGAACCTAAGAATGAGATTTAACCTAGTTTTGAGTTAGCTCAACAATCAAAAGACAAGTCTTAAAGTTCAATTCTTGAGTACTGTAACCATTGATAAGAATAAGATCCAAGAGAACTATAATATAGAGAGAGTTCAAGCATATAGCAGGGAATTTCCAAAAGAAAATTATGGTTAGTGGAACATGGATTGGATTGGATTTTCACTAATAACAAGTCTTGTATTTATCAAAAATTCTTAAACAAGACCTTTATGGTTATTATTATTATTATTTCAAAGCCTTATGATTGTTTGGTGCAACTGAATCTATATATATATATATATATATATATATATATATATATATATATATTTGTTTATTTTAGATAAGCTTATTGTTTGGTGACTAATGAAGGACAGATAGCTGTCATTAAGAGCCAATTTTGTAACTCCAACGATAAAGATTGGACCTCTGTTTTTTTACATCATTGTACCCATAATTGTCAAAATGTGAATCGTATTGTGAATCGATTTTTGATTTTTCCATATTGTGTATCGTATCATATCGTATCATATTGTGTATCTCAACACTTAATAAAATTTATAAAAAATTATAGATATACATATATAAAGGGTATATTCATTATAAATTTTGAATATATTTAGCTAATGACTAATTTATTCATCACTTATGTAATAATATTTAACAAGTTAACTAAATAAATCAAACTAGCACATGTTTATAACATACACATTCAAATTGCTTAAATTCAAAAGTGATTATATATTACAAATGACCTAAAAATTAATTTATTTTCATCATATTGGCTAATCAACCCCATCTAAGTCAATGCCTATCATCACGTTTATCATTTTGCAAATTTATTTCTTCATTAAAATTCTCTTCATTGTCATTAAAATTTACTATCTCTTCCTGTTCTTTTTATTTTAATAATTTTAAAAAAAAAAATTCTTCTTGGCATTCTAGTTTCTTGGACTTATAACAATAATGAAAAAAATAAAATAAAAAATTATATTTTCAATTAATATGTTATTCATAGTATAGAAAATAAATTTGTAAATAATAAAGTGAAGGGTAAGTGTGTACTATGTAGTCCAAATTTTGTAAAATAAAGAGAGGGAAAAAAAACTTATGAATATGTTATTTTATTAGGTTAAATTAAGTAACCTAATAATTTTGTGTTTAAAACAAGTCTAACAAGTTGTTAGATTCAAATAAAAGTACAAATTTTAACAAAAAAAATATCATTTTAAAGCATTTGTCTATATATCGTACGATTTTACGATACGATACGATTTATATGATACACACACTGTATCTTACGATTCATGAGTACTTACAATACGCTAATATGATATGGAACTTTTTACACATGAAACGATACGTATCGTATGATACTGATAACTATGATTGTACCTTTTCTAATCATGGACAGTACGACATGTTGATATTTATGTTCGACATCTACAATGGAATCATCAAATAATCTATGAACATATGCTTGTTCTGTACTTGTTATAGAGGTTCAAATTTATTTTAGATTTATATATCAATAAAATTCAATCTCCTTTCCTCACTATTTAAACAGTTGATACATAATGGAAGCTCAAAGGGAGTAAATTCACTAAATTGAAAAGAAAAGGCAAAGGAAAATAATTGTTTTTTTAGCCATCGACCAAGAAAAGAATCACAACAAATTATACCTCTAAAGTTTGGGGGCGTTTGAATTACACCCTGAAATTTCAGAATTTAGATTTTACCTCCTGAAGTTTGAGGGTATTTGGATTTTACACCCTAACGTTTTAGAATTTAGATTTTACCTTCTAAAGTTTAAGAGTGTTTGAATTTTACACCCCAAATTCTAGAACTTCAGGGTGAAAAATCCAAACATCCCCAAACTTTAGAGTGTAAAATCCAAACACCCCTAAAATTTAGGGGGTAAAATTCAAATTCTGAAACATTAAGGTGTAAAATCCAAACACCTCAAACTTTAAGGGATAAAATCCAAATTCTGAAATTTTAGGGTGTAAAATCCAAACACCCCTAAATTTTAGGGGTGTAATTTGCAATTTACCCTAAAATGTATAGTAGACAACTAAACATGGGGCTCAGATAGAAGAAAAAATATAAATAGAAACAAAAAGTTAAGGGTAAATTGTAGATACTATCTCTATGGTATACTCTTAAAACATTGAAATATCTTGTGATTTATTTTGTGCCACTTGTCTCTTATCGATTCGTCTTAAAGACAATTATTTTTCTACTGTTTGCACCTTGTGAACAAATATATATGGGTTGGGTTCAAGTTACACCTAGTATAACTCTAAACAATATTACACCATTCAATATTTTTTAATTGGATGCGAATTTTGTCAAATCCACCGTTAAATTACATTATCTTTGTATATTCTCCATGCTTGCAAAATTTCAAGGTGATCAAAAATTAATAGCCATGTTATCAATTAATTGTTTAAAATCAAGTTTTTGTAGTTTAAAATAATGCATAAAAGATGAGTTTATGGATTGAATGGTAAATAACATCCAATTGACATGAAAATTGGCATAAATGTTAAGAACATATAGAACATGTAATTCAACGGTAGGATTTTCAAAATATGAATTCTATAACAAGTTATTAGGTGGTGTAACATTAATTAGAGTTACACCATATGTAACTTGAACCAAACCCTATAAAAATTTCCAAAATAAAAATTTATGTTAAGTGGAACATGGATTGGATTGAATTTTCACTAATGAAGCATGTTGTCTTTGACACCGGCTGCAGCTCCTATGAATAATGAGAAAAATTAAGAACCTAGAATCATAATAGTCAAATAGATTCATTAAAAAACAAAAGTCTAATTGTCTAACTGTAGGATATACTTGCTTAGCCTGATAATCTTCCATTATATTGAACAAATATTATATTTCTATACATTTTAAAAAAATTAAATCAATCTGTATAGAAAATATGTTATATATTAGTATCGATATACTATGTTGAATATGTTAGAATAGATGTAAAAGCAGAAACATAAAATATAGAACAAGTAGTTCAGCTATGGAGGAAACCCTTAAGAGCTATATCTTTAATATATAAGAGTGTAGTACAAATCTTGTGATACAATGAATCATAACACGAGTATATATAGTAGACTAATCCTTAAACTAATAAACTTTTAATACAAGTAGAAGACGTTGCTTACACAAATAAAATGATTGGGCTTGGGCCTATTACATTAGGATAATGTATCTCTAACAGTATTAAATATTATAATTTAATTTTTTTTTTATTTCTTAAATTGTGCCTTTAGAATGTTCTTAATAATTAATAACAAGACTCGTATGTATCAAAAAGTCTTATCAAGACCATTATTATGATTATTATTATTATTATTATTATTATTATTATATTGAAGCCTTATTATTGTTTGGTGCAACTGAATTTATGGTTGTTTTTTGGTTTAGGTAAGCACCTTTTTAACAGTTAATTAATAATGGTCCTGAGTACCCTAGCGATGTGGGGACTAATGAAGGAAAGACAAATGTCATTAAAAATTTGCTAGTTTTTTACATTTTTAATACATGAGGGTGTAATACAAATTTTGTGATATAATGAACTATAACATGAGTATATATAATAGCTTGCACAAATAGAAGGATTGGGCTTGGGCCTATTACATTGGGCTAATGTATCGCTAATAGTATTAAATATTATATTTTGAATATTTATTTTTTTATTTCTTAAATTGTGCCTTTATAATGCTCTTAATAATTAATAACAAGAGTCGTAACTATCTAAAAGTCTTAACAAGGCCTTTATTATTATTACTATTATCTATATATATATATACATATATATAACCGAAACCTTTGAAACTCTCACAATTTTCCACGTCAGCACAATATTTAAATAAAATTATTTTTGTTTAGTCCAAACTTGACAAGGAGTGAAATTCTATCTCTCTAACAAGTCCAACTTAAACTCAAACTCATCATTATCATTTTTTTTAAACAAAATTATTTTTGTTTAATCCAAACTTAACAAGGAGTGAAACTTTATCTCTCTAATAAGTCCAACTTAAACTCAAACTCAAATGTTGATAATTTATATCCAAATTTGCAAGGTTAATCATGAACACTATTGTAAGGACACGTTTTGCTCCCAAAGCCCAAATGATAGGTCAACGGCCCAACGAACCCAAAACAATGAATTTGTAGAGAGTGGGCTTGAAACTGAACTTTCAATGAATTAGGTGGACAATGATCATAGTAGGTTAGCCGATACTGGAAAGCATAAAACAAACAGTTTTAGACAAGAAAAGTTCTCCTCAGTCAAGTCTGAGGAAGGTTGTTCTTATATATTTCTCCAAGACTTATACAAAATTACAGTTCTAGAGTCTATAGTGATTTTTCCTTCGATTATCTCTCGCCCCCTTTGTAATGGGGTTTTTCTTCTTTATATTCTCCTTCCACACTTCATCTCAGCCCTCCACGTGTAGATCAGATTACTGGCTTTTATACTTGTCCCATTAGCACCTTCTTAAAGTCTTTGTGGGTAGTTGTAAGGTTGAATGTTACTATTTAGGTATCACCTCCACATTAATGCGGCCAAGGGGTTAGCTACAGAGCATTCAATGCGGTGGTAGCAGCTTTCTTCTCAGATATTTCCCAACTCCCTTTTTGTCTTATCCATATCTGATGTTTATCTTTGCCAACATGATTTCCTATTGCCTCGTTCTTGATGAAGAGTCGAACCTTTGACCTCTACTCTATTTAGCCGAGGAGGTACTTCTCCTCGGACAACATTTATAGCTTCTTATGACCAGACTTCTTCCACGGACCATTAATTTGCATGCCTTCATTAGTATTTACTTCTCCTCGGACTATTTAATGTCCTCGGGCATAGCCCAATACCCATATTTAGGCCCTTCATCCTTACAATAGCCCCTCAAAATTCTAGTCTTTTTCTCATTGGGAAAAAAAGGGATTTCGATTTCTTGGCAACTATCCTTCTCACTCTTATGTCATTTATTTCTATGCAAGTGTCTTTTCAACTGCAAAGAGGCACACTCTTGACACTTCGACATCTGGGACGCTTCCACATTTATTTCATTCGACGCCTTGTCCCTCACGTTCTACGGTATGATGGAGATCCTATGGTTGAGAAATTTTATGGGGATTTGGGCGGGAACTCTCCCGCTTACTTTTCCCTTCTCTATATATATTGCTTGAAGATTTTGGTTGTTCCACTTTTTACATCTTCAACTCTCAAGAACCAGTCCGAGGAGCCCTTCTATACGTTCGTAAGTTACCTTTAGTGTTTCTTTGTAATTTTAGGACCTCTTCTTCCTCGGCTTCTTTAATTTTTACCTCGTCACTCTAACACCTTCACTTAGTTTTCAAATGGGTAGATTCGCTAGCTTAGTAGACACCCCAGAGGGTATAGAGACTTTTAAAGCCCGTTACCGTATTCCCCCTGGGGTTTCCATTTGGTATTGCCGCCAAGGGGAGTGGCATGCCATGAGGTAAGAAGGGGAGGTAGTAATCCCTATGATTGCCTTCATAGAGGGAGGGATGAGAATCCCCATGGATAGAGTGACTAAGGACTACCTTATTGCCTACAGGCTTTCTCCTACCTAGTGCGCCCTTAATGTGTTTAGGATTTTAGGTAGCGTAGATGCTCTCAACGAAAAGATGAGTGTGAACCTCACCCATCACGACGTTAACTAGATTTACAATTGTCAACGCCTCAAAGGCCAGGCATATTATCTGAAAACTAAGGTCCCTGCAGTCAGGCTGATATCATATCTCCCTGATACCAACAAGGGTATGGACAAGGACTTCTTAATTGTCTTAGAGGAGTGGTATGATGGATTTCATTGCCCAACACTAGATGGGACACCAGGTGGGGTGTTTAGGTTAAGGTTAAGGTTTATTACTCTAACATTATTTTGTTCTAATTTGTAAATTGGTTCTCATTTATCTACTAGTTTTTTATTCTAACAATGTTTTACTTTTGATGAACTTGTAGATAAGTATTCTGCAATCCCAAATTTCAGCCTTGTCAACGAGCCTGATCTGACGAGGATACTCAAATCTGAGATCTTCATGCACATTGACGGACAATTGCGAGCTGCTCACATAATTCTCGGCAACGACCCCATCTCGTCGAGTTTCCAAGCCCCTAAGTACGTGATAAAGGCGAAGGATCCTCGGCTGCAGCAAATCAACATTGTCGTACCTGGTTTCCTTGTTGGCACCCCTCCAGAAGGCACACAACCAGTGGAGCTACCCTTCTAGCGCACTACCGAGGAAAAAGCAACCTCCTCCCTTCCAGTTCCTAAAGTAACAGCCAAGGTAATGGAGGGTTCAGACTCTGAGGAAGATTTTGAGGTTTTTAACCAACCTCAATCTCTAGAACCAACAGACGCAGACTTCAACCACCTTCCCCTTGCACAAGTGAGCAGCGTCCAAAAAGCCCCCAGTATACCTGACGCAATGGTGCTACAATGCAAGGCCAAGACAAGCCTTCTTGAGTCTCATGCAAGAGGCACTGTGCCCGAGGTGGCCATCAAAACCAAGCCTCCTACTCCTCTTCTCGCCCAAACTTCCCAGCCTTGTTTTGTAGATAAGAAGAGGAAGCGAGACTAAAAAGGCAAAGACGTAGCCAAGGAGGGAGAGTTCATCCTCTCCAAAACACCCGAGCCCTAGAAAGGGGCTAAAATAGCAAGGATAGCCCAGATGAGGTCCTCAAGTGAAGGGGCCATTGTGGAGAAGGGGAATGATTGTCGCCCTAGGGTCCAAACTTGGAACCCTCCCTTGGTACTGAGCGGATCTCCCCTTCCCCTGGATTCCTTTATTAGGGGCTTTTAGAAGGGGAAGGCAGGGTATGTGGCCAATACCTTGGAGCAATCACTACTGCTACCTGATGACATGGCTGACTTGAGGACCATGAAGAAACACGAAGTGTTTCTAACTCTGAAGAGGGATCTTGCGTTGGTAAGTTTTTCCTTTTCTCTCCTTTTTTATTTTTATTATTATTATTATTATTATTATTTACAAAGGCAATTTAAGCTGCTCATATGGTCGAGGAACTGGTGAACAATTCCCACAGGCAAATGAAGGAGGAGGAAGGACGGTGCATAACTGCTATGGAGGCTTTTACCCTGGCCAAGCAGAGGGTTAAGGATCTTAATGCTAAGCTGACCAAGCTATTAGAGAGAAAAAGAGTGTCGAGGCAGCCTGGGAAGGTGTTGAAAGACAGGCAGAGACCCAGCGCCAACAACTGCACCAAACTAAAGACCAGCTTTCTATATCTAAGGAGTAGATAGAGACTCTAAAGAGAAAGCTGGAAGAAGCAGAAAAAGCTAAAAAAGAAGCTGAGCAAGAGGGGTATGATATTGGGGTGGCAGAGACCGAGAAAAACCTTAGGGCTCAGGTCTCTAGGGTTTGTAGAGGCTATTACCTCCAGGTGTGGAACGAAGCCCTAAACCAAGCTAGGGTGGATGCTTCTTCCACACTAAGGAGAGCAGAAAATGTCTTTTACCCCCTAGCCATCTAAGCATCAGGCACTTCAAGCTCCAAGGCTAAGAGTGCTCCCAAAGATCCTAACCTTAGCAAGGATGCCTCTGCCAGTGCTTTCCCATCTTCCACCATTCCTCCTAAAGAGGTTGACCACGTTGGTGCCGCTGAGAAAGAGAAGGACACAGCAAAAGAGGTAGTCCCTGAGTCAACCAAGAGTTGGTACTAGTTACCCTTCCCTTCACCACTAAGGAAGACCCTAAGGGTAAGGGTACCACTCAAGCTATAGTGCCCGAGGTGCCTACCAAAGTTGCAGCAAAAACCAATCCTCTTCCTTCTAAGACCAAATTGGGCTCCAATTCTATTTTGTTGTCTCTTTCTATATATATTTTTTTTATGTGTACTTTTTTTTTATGTGTATTTGTTGTCAATGTTTTTAAATATGTATTTTCTTTGCCTTTTTAAGGCCTTACTTAATGAAAACATTAAATTCCATTATGTTTCATTGTGTTTAGATAAAACAAAGCATTATTTATTTCTTGATCAATGTTTTACCAGTATAAGCATAACTTATAGCCTCTTTTGATTAAGATATATCTTCATTCTGAACTTTGACAGTCATTTATGCAAATTGCAATCTGACTATTACATTGCATGTGATTGGTAGTGTAATAGACTAACCTTTCCAAGCCCTTAACACTTAACAACCTATAACTTAACTTAAAAACATACTTTGTGTACCTGAGATAAGTAGCTCTAAGGATTATGTGTACTTCAAGATTCCCTTCTTAACTTCAAACAATGGTGAAGTACGTATCTATCCAAGGCATATGATTCAAGGAGGCTATCATATCCAAAACTTCACTTAACATTCCACTTAGCAGTAGATTCGGGTAGTTGTACGTGTTAATTTACCCAAGATATGTGGTCTGAGGAGCCAAGCATAACCAATGTTCTGTTTAACACTTAGATAAACAGTGAGAAGTATTAATTTACCCAAGGTATGTGATTCGAGGAGCCAGGCATGACCAAAGTTCTGTTTAACACTTAGATAAATAGTGAGAAGTATTAATTTACTCAAGGTATGTGGTCCGAAGAGCCAGACATAACTAATGTTCTGTTTAATACTTAGATAAATAGTGAGAAGTATTAATTTACCCAAGGTATGTGGTCCGAGGAGCTAGGCACGACCAAAGTTCTGTTTAACACTTACATAAATGGTAAGAAGTATTAATTTACCCAAGGTATGTAGTCCGAAAAGCCAGGCATGACCAAGGTTCTGTTTAATACTTAAAGGAATGGAACACACAACATATAATATTATAAACAAAAAATGTGGTAGAGTTACCTTTCATTAATAGTAATACCTTCATAGGTTATTCATATTCCAAGGGCATGGTACAACATTTTCTTCTAAATCTTCTAGAAAGTAAGCACCTATACCAGCTACTGATGTAATATGATATGGCTGCTCCCAATTGGGCCCCAATTTTCCCCATGCTAGGTTCTTTGTAGTACCCACAACTTTTCCCAACACAAAGTCACCAGGTGCTAATGGCCTTGCCCTTACACTAGTATCATACCCTTGTTTGAGCTTCTGTTGATAATATGCTAGCTGAACCATGGCAGTTTCTCTTTGTTCCTCAACCAAATCTAGACTTTTTTCCAATAGACTATCATTGTTGTCTGGAGTAAACAAGCTTGTCCTCAGTGTAGGAAATCCAATCTCTAGAGGGATTACAGTCTCGGACCCATAAGTCATTGAAAAGGGTGTTTCCCCAATTGACCTACGAGGAGTAGTTCGATATGTCCAGAGGACATGTGGTAGTTCTTCTATCCATCTACCCTTTGCCTCTTCCAACCTCTTCTTAAGCCCATTCACTATAACTTTATTAACTACCTCGGCCTGCCGATTCCCTTGTGGATAGGCTGCAGTTGAATATTTGAATATCCAAATTAAAGCAGTATCTCCTAAAAGCTTTACTATCAAATTGAAGCCCATTATCTAAGATGAGGGTGTGAGGAATCCTAAATCGAGTGACAATGTTTTTCCATACAAACTTCTTTACATAAACGTCCCTAATGTTGGCTAGCAGTTCGGCCTCTACCCACTTTGTGAAGTAATTAGTGCCAACTAGAAGCCATCTTCGGTTTCCTGCAGCTTTAGGAAATGGTCCTACAATGTCCAAGCCCCACTGAGCAAATGGTCATGGACTAGACAGAGGATTAAGGACACCTCTTGGCTAATGAATGTTTGGAGCAAATCTCTGGTATTGATCACACTTTGTCACATACTCCTATGCCTCTTTCTGCATACATAGCCACCAATACCCCTGGTTAAATGCCCCATGAGATAGTGACCTACCCACCATATGACTTCCATTTCCTCATGCAGTTCCTCTAGAAATGGCTCCATTGCTTCAAGATGGACACAGAGTAAGTATGGTCCAGAAAAGGAACGTTTATACAACTTTTGTTCCTAAGACAATCAGAAACAAGGAGCTTTCCTCCATACCTTATTTGCCTCTCCCTTCTCATCAGGCAGAGTACCTTCCTTGAGAAACAAGACCAAAGGATCCATCCAATTAAGCCCAACCTTGATCTAGTAAACTTAGACCTTCTCCCTCTTCTCCTCGGCGGGTTTATGTAAATCTTCAACGAGTATAACTCAAGGTAAGCCTTGTCCAGAAGAGGTTGCCAAAGTAGATAGAGAATCAGCATACGTATTCTTGCTTCTCGAAATTTGTTGCAAAGTGAAAAACTTAAAACTTGATTGCAAGCGCCTAGCTTGACTTAAATATCCTTGCATTCTCAAATCCCTAGCTTCCAACTCTCCCTTTACTTGGCCCACCACCAACCTTGAGTCCGAGAACACTTCCATTACCTTTCCCCCCATTTTCTGAATCATGGCCATCTCTACCAACAAAGTTTCGTACTCAGCTTCATTATTAGTTGTCGAGAAACCCAACCTTAAAGATTTCTCAATAGTGATCTTGTCTGGGGACACCACAACTAGTCCTACGCTAGATCCTCTCTGATTAGCTGCACCATCAACATACAATTTCCAAGTTAAAGGTCTTTGAAGAGAGATTGTTTCAACTGGTTTTCCTCCTAAATTTTGCCCTTTGTCCTCCATTTCTATTGGAGATTCAGTAAATTCTGCTACCAAATTTGCAAGAACTTAACCCTTAATAGAAGTCTAAGGCATATACTTAATGTCAAAAGCCCCCAAAATTGTTCCCCACTTGGCAATTCTCCCTATATAACAGCTTTTCGGAGCAATGACTAAAGAGGAAGTTGGGTTAAAACCACAACTGTGTGAGTTTGGAAATAATGAGGGAGTTTCCGTGTGGCATGTACCACAGCCAAAATAGCCTTCTCCAGTGGCAAATAACGAACATCTGCTTTGTATAGTGACTTGCTCACATAATAGATTGGCTGTTGTACTCCGTTGTCCACCCTTATCAGCACTAGGCTAACCGCATAAGAGGCCACAGTAATATAGTCGAAAAGAACCTCTTCCTTCTCGAGCCTGAACATAATGGGTGGTCGAGAAAGATAATCCTTTAACTGTTGAAAGGCCAAGGAACACTCCTTAGTCCACTCAAATCCTTTTCATTTGTGCAACAATTGGAAGAAAGGCCTACACCTATCTACGAATTGAGAGATAAATCGGTTCAAGGTTGCAGTCATTCCTATAAATTTCTAGACTTCCTTGGGATTCCGAGGAGGTTGTAGATTGTTAATTGCCTTAATTTGATCAGGGTTGACCTCAATTCCACGATGTGTGACCATATAACCTAGAAATTTGCTTAAACTGACACCAAAAGAACACTTAGATGCATTGAGACGTAGCTTGTGTTTTCTCAGCACTTCAAAAATGCGTTCGAAGTCATTCACATGCTTGGACTCTACCTTGCTCTTCACCACCATATCATCTATGTAAACTTCAATATTCTTGCCAAGTTGAGGTTCAAACATCCTAGTCATTGATAACGCCTTGAAATGCATACTTGTTATATATTTATGTGAGCGTTATCTCCTTATTACTATACTTAATTTGTATAATTAAGCCTGATTTGCATTAGTCCCTGTTATTTATCTTCACATAATTTCTTGAATAAGATGCCATTCATTGTGTGTAATTTTCTACTTTCAGGAAATCATGTGAGAAAGATGAGTTTACAAGAATTTGTGAGAGAATGGAGGCCAAACTAGAATTAAAGTGGAGCTAAAGGACCATACTTAAATGTCTAAGGAGGTGCAGCTGGAGTGCTTGGATCATTTACCATGATTGGAAACTTCAAATAAGGAAAGAAATCAAAGAGGTAGAATCTGAAAAGGAAAAATCTGATTTGTGCACTGATCAGTATTTTGGGTGTATCTCTCTCCTCAAAAAATCAAATTGACATAAGGCTGGATAGGTTGGAACCGTGACTTAAATATCTACAACTTTTTAGTTTTGCGTTTTTTGAAATTCTCAATTTTTGAACACCGAAATTAACTCACAAGTTACTGCTGTAAACCTGGATGGAAATTAAAATAGTAAAAGTTTTATTTTCTTTGGACACTTAGACATTAGGGTTTTGAAGGGAGGCTGGTAGAACTAATTTGAGAGAAAACCTTGTATTTTCTTTTCTCTAATGGCAGCCTAAACTCTTTACTAGGGTTAAGAGTTATGTTTCTTCTATACAGTATGAATATTCAATGTGATTCTTTTTAGGATTTTATCAACAACATATTTGATTATTCAGTTAGATTTCTTTTGATGTATTAGTTCTTCCATACTTTTAATAAGTTCAATCACGTTTTTCTTATTGTTTAGAAGAATTTCTAATAATTTCAAATAGAAATCAGGTTTTAAAGTGAATGAGTTTTTTTGAAAACTTTTCTAACCGCTTTATTAATCTAGGTTATTATGCGTTCTTGAATTGTCTCAGTTCAATCGAATTATAAGTATTTAATTGTATAAGAACAATCAATTATGAAATATATAATTTCTTAGATCACAAAAAATTTCATATCAATATAGGGAAACACCCCGTTGCCCTCGTATTTACATTATTGATTTAAATCAGTTATCACTGTTATTCTTGTTTACAATTACCAAGAAAAAATTATTCTTCATCTTCACCAATAGTTTTTTTTTTTTAAATTACATTGTCTTTGAATCTACCCCGCTTCTTGTGGTTCGACCTCGGTACTCTAAGAATTATATTGCTACGATCTCCTGTACTTGGGAGTGAGCAAGCAGTCATCATCCTCTAATAAGTGGATCATGCATTCTTTAGTCCAAATGGCATTACTTTGTAATGGTTATTCCCAGTCGGCATAACAAAAGCAGTCTTCTCTTGATCATCCGATGCCAAAGGTATTTGATGGTATCCCTGAAAGGCATCTAAAAAGCTCATTTGAGGATAATTAACTGTTACATCTACTAATTGGTCTATCCGAGGTATTGGGAAGGGATCTTTTGGGCAAGTTTTGTTTAGATCTGTGAAGTCCACACATACTTGCCACTTTCCATTCTTCTTCTTTATCACCATTGTGTTGGCCAACCACTCAGGATAAAACACTTCTTTTATTGCTCCTACCCGCTAAAGTTTAATCACCTCCTCTTTAATAGCATCAGAATTTTCTTTGGAAGAACGCCAAAATGGTTACTTCTTAAGGGTGATAGATGGATTAACGTGCAGATGATGACAGATGAAATTTGGATCCATCCTAGGAGCTTCATAGCACTCTACGCGAACACATCAACATTCTTCCTAAAGAAAACAACCAGTTCTTCCTTCTCCTGAGGAGGCAATTGAACTCCCACTTGGAAAAACTTTTCCTCATCATTATCAATGACAATTTTTTCTAACTCTTCACACATTTCCCTTTCTACCACAACATCCGTGGACAAGACTGTTCTTCTTGATTGCTGTAAATCCCTCTCTGCAAAGGCCGAAAATTCACCTTCAGACTGATGTCTGATTGCAGCTACCAAACATTCTCTGGCCGTGGACTGACTTTCGATCAACTCTTCAACTTGATCCCCTAATGGATACTTTACTTTTAAGTGCAAGGTGGAAGAAACAGCCCCCATGGCATGAAGCCAAGGTCTCGCCATAATAGCAGTGTAGGGGGAATATGCATCTACCACAATAAAGTCAACTTCCACGACCTCCGACCTTGCCTAAACAGGTAATCTGATCTGGCCCCTTGGGATGACTGTTTTCCCATCAAATCCCACTAAAGGAGAGTCATAGCAGGCTAGGTCCTTAAACTTCAGCTTGAGCCCTTTGTATAGATCATGGTACATGATCTTTGCACCACTGCCTTGATCTACCAAAACCCTCCTCACATTATACCTTTCAATCCCGAGGATAACCACCAAGGCATCATCATGTGGCTATAGGGTTCCCACCTTATCCTCATCAAAAAAACTTAGAGCTGGTCAGACTTCCATTCTACCCCTCTTAGGATTAGGGGTCAAGTCCTCAGCATATGGCCGGGCTATAGACATCACCTTGGATGGATAGGAATCGGTCTTGCCTAGGGCAACAAGAATAACATTGACCGTCTCCAAGGGTGGTCATGAAGAAGCATCCCTTTGATGTGCTGACCCTACCTGGCTCCCCTGTCCATTGGGCTAATACAAGACTTGTTTTAGTTTCCCAAATTTGACTAGCTACTCCAGGTGATCCCGCAAAGTCCTACATTCTTCTGTAGTATGTCCTTGGTCCTGGTGGTACTGACAATGAAGACTTTGGTTGCGCTTCGTGGGGTCTCCTCCCATCTTATTTAGCCACTTGAAGTATGGCTCATTCTTTATTTTCTCCAAGATTTGGTGTACAGGCTCCCTAAACACAGTGCTAACTACCTGGGCAGAAGTAGGTCCAGTGTGCCGAGCAAAATCTCTCTTGGGTTGATTGTTGCTGTATCTTTCTGACCTGAATTCCCTTCGGTCTTGGGAAACTACTTTAGCCTTCCCCTTTCCTTGTTGTTGATCCTCCTCGACCCATTTATACTCATCAATTCGATCCATGAGTTGACGTACGCTTCTGGCAGGCTTCCTTGTCAAAGGCTTCCTTGAAAGTCCTTATTGCCACATCGTCAAAATTTTCATCTATTTCATTAAACTTCTCCCAGTACCTGTTTGAATACATCTTCAGGGTGTCTCCCTCTCGCATGGCCATGGATAGCAGAGAATCCAAAGGACGAGAAACCCTACTACAAGTAACAAAATGGGCTCCAAAAGCCCTAGTAAGCTCTTGAAAGGAATTGATTGAACTTTCTTTCAAACCATCTCACTGCTACTGGCCCCAAGCTAAATGGGAAAACCTTGCACATTAAGGTCTTATTCTTTGAGCAAACAACCATTCTTTGATTAAAATGGTTAACATGCTCCACAAGGTCTGTCCTACCATTATACATGGTAAATGTTGGTTGATTAAACCGTCGAGGAAGCTTTCCCCCCTTTGATCCTCCGTGTAAATGGTGATTTAGAAATCTGGTGCAAGGCCTTACTCATAGCATCGTTGCCCAGGCCCCTACGAGATGGGCTTTTGCTTCTCCACCTATAATGGTGGTCCTCATCATATGAAAAAGACTCACTGGGGAGGAGTCCTTAATCTGGATCTATAGCTATCATCATCATCATCATCATCTGAGGGAGACTTTGAGCTTGAAGGAGTCCCTCTCCATTGCTTACGACGTAACTTCCTCCGTAAGTGGTCTATCTCCAATTGCATGTTCCTGGTGCTTTCTCCATGGGACACATGACTCCCACTTCTAGACTAACTCCTACTTGTATGGGTGGTGTGTACACTAATTTCGCGGTCCCTCCCTCATTCAAGATTAAAAAATTGGTCTTGACGTTGGGATCCCACAGATTCTTCATAGTTTGGCCCTGAACCTACCATGGTTGGATGATGATCTCAAGAATGTTCAAATCCCCAAGGACGACACCAATTGTAAGGACACATTTTGCTCCCAAAGCCCAGATGAAGGGTCAACGGCCCAACGAGCTCAAAACAATGAATTTGTAAAGAGTGGGCTTGAAACTGAACTTTCAATGAGTTAGGTGGACAATGATCATAGTAGGTTAGCCGATACTGGAAAGCATAAAACAAACAGTTTTAGACAAAAAAAATTTCTCCTCAGTCAAGTCTGAGGAAGGTTGTTCTTATGTATTTCTCCAAGACTTATACAAAATTACAGTTTTAGAGTCTACAGTGATTTTTCCTTCGATTATCTCTCGCCCCCTTTGTAATGGGGTTTTTCTTCTTTATATTCTCCTTTCTCACTTCATCTCAACCCTCCACATGTAGATCAGATTGCTAGCTTTTATACTTATCCCATCAGCACCTTCCTGAAGTCTTTGTGGGTAGCTGTAAGGTTGAATGTTACTATTCAGGTATCACCTCCACATTAATGCGGCCAGGGAGTTAGCTGTAGAGCATTCAATGCGGTGGTAGCAGCTTTCTTCTCAGATATTTCCCAACTCTCTTTTGTCTTATCCCTATCTAATGTTTATCTTTGCCAGCATGATTGCCTATTGCCTCGTTCTTGATGAAGGGTCGGACCTTTGACCTCTACTCTGTTTAGCCGAGGAGGTACTTCTCCTCAGACAACATTGCCAATTCCTTATGACCAGACTTCTTTCACGGACCATTAATCTGCATGCCTTCATTAGTATTTACCTGTCCTCGGATTATTTGATGTTCTCGGGCACGGCCTACGGCCTAATACCCATATTTGGCCCCTTCATCCTTACAACTATAAAAGCAATGCAAACCCCAATATATATATATATATATATATATATATATATATATATTTATATATGTATTTTAATTGAGTAGAGGTATGAGCTCTTCTTATGTTATTTTCTTCTCCTCTATTTTGTTAAAAAAAAAATTATTTTATGGTTTTTCATGTATTTTTTAAAAAGTCATTTTCGTACATGAACCACCAAATTCTTTTTAGCCATTTTTTACAAGATAAAAAGTTTGCAATAATTGAAATTATTCTTTTGAATGTAATTCATCTTTCTCTTATATTTCTCTATTGTTTAGTCATATATATTTTGTTTTGTTTCAATAATTCCTAAGCTGTGAATCATCTGATTTTTTAATATTTTTGGGTCTTTTAGAAGTTTTAATATCTGAAATTTTTACGGTTTTTTTTTTTTTTTTGCAATATTTGAAATTATTTGACAAATTTTTTGTAAGCCATTGCATGTTCAAGTAATGGCTTCTTTATCAAATTGTAACACAAATTAAAGTCATACAAGAACAAATCATGCAATAGTGTAGTTTCTTAATCAATTTAAGATTTT
The DNA here is from genome assembly GCA_028535165.1 of Quercus tomentella. Lineage (NCBI taxonomy): Eukaryota > Viridiplantae > Streptophyta > Magnoliopsida > Fagales > Fagaceae > Quercus > Quercus tomentella. The sequence continues at coordinate 19,390,289 of JAPQVY010000144.1, forward strand.
ATAAAATTATTTTAATCTACCTCACAAATAGATAGGTTTCGTGCATAGCACGGGATAGTGACTAGTTATTATTATATCGAAGCCTTATTATTGTTTGATGCAATTGAATTTATGGTTGTTTTTTGGTTTATGTAAGTACATTTTTAATAGTTAATTAATAATGGTCCTGAATACCCTAGCAATGTGGGGACTAATGAAGGACAGATAAATGTCATTATGAGTTAGCCAATTTTGTACATTTATGATAATTTGAATAATTTTTTTATTTTTATTATTTCTTAGGGTCCGTTTGAATATAACTTATTTTTGCTGAAAACTGAAAACTGAAAACATTGCAGCAAAATAATTTTTAAATGGTGAATAGTGCCCTGAGACCCATTTTTAATGAAAAAGTGGTTGAAAAGTGAAGTTTGTGAGACCCGTGAACAGTGCACGGGTGCACTGTTCACATGAGAATAGTCAAAAGTTGCGGCTTAAAAAAAAAGAAAAAAAAGAAAAGAACGAAACGTGATGTAAAACGCAGACGCGCAAATAAGTTGGATCCAAACACTCACTTAAATTCTGCCTTTAAAATGTTTTTAATGATTAATGACAAGACTCGTATCTATCAAAAAGTCTTAACAAGGCTTTTATTATGATTATTATTATATTGAAGCCTTATTATTGTTTGGTGCAACTGAATTTATGGTTGTTATTTGGTTTAGGTAAGCACATTTTTAACAGTTAAGTAATAATGTTTGTGATTCTCGTGAATACCTTAGCGATATGGGGACTAATGAAGGAAAGATAAATGTCATTAAGAATTTGCCAATTTTGTACATCTTTAACATATGAGAATGTATTACAAATCATGCGATACAATGAACCTTAATATGAGTATATATATATATAATTAAACCGTAGACTAATAAACTTCAATTACAAGTAGGAGACTTGGCTTACAAAAATAGAAGAATTGAGTTTTGGCCTATTACATTGGGTTAATGTATCTCTAACGGTATTATCAAGCCAAAAACATGTCACTTCTTGCAGTACTGAAGCACAATAAAGACTCTCTTGCTCAATCTCCTTCCTCTTTTCTTGCTGCATGAACAATAAATGGAAGCTTGATCAACTACTTGAACAAGTTATATATGAACAAGGTTAATACATAATGGAAGGGAGTAGATTCACTAAATTGAAAAGAAAAGGTAAAGGAAAAGAATTGTTTTTGTAGCCATTGGCCAAGGAAGAATCAAAAGATTCAAAACGTTTTCTTTCTCTAAAACAATTAGACAGTTATGATAAATTGGTAACCACATTTAATTTTTTTTTTTTTTTTTTTTGAGAAAGAACCACATTCAAAATTGATAAAGAGAAAAAGGCAGTTGGGGACACATAGATATACTATATAGTAGACAAATAAACATGGGGCTCGGATGGAAGAAAAAAATGTAAATAGAAACAAAAAAAATTAAGGGTAGATTGTGGATACCATCTCTATGGTATACTCTTAAAACATTATTTGAATTATCTTGTGATTATTTTGTGGCATTTATCTCCTAGCGGTTTGTTTTATGAGATATTTTCGCTGATTATAATAGAATTTATGATGTGATTAGTACCAACATACAAGTACACTCATTGAAAATTAATTAAAGACAATTATTGTTCTACTGTTTGCCTCTTGTGAACAAGCCCTTACCCCATTCTCAAAAAAAAAAAAAAAAAAAACCCTTACCCAAATAAAGATTAAAGGAGAAAGCTAAAGAGAAATAGATATTCAATGGAACAATTTTTTAATTTTATTTTTTAAATTCTTTCCCAATAAGCATGGCTGTCAATTGCTACATCATCAAATTTCGTCAAAATTAACAGAAATGTCTCATAAAGCAAACCAAATAGGCGTAAATGTCACAAATAAACGAAATAGTCGTTATGTATTTTAAGAGTTCACCACATGAGTGGTACATGTAAATGAGTAATTTACCCAAAAATTAGAAGAAGACACATCCATATGCTTTCTGCACAAAGCCAGATCTGTGCCTCTGAACTTGACAAAGATGGAAGAATAAACAGGTGCAAGTACTATTCAAATGGGTTGTCGTATATTTGTCAAATAATGGACAAGACCTTATGTCTTCTATATATGTATGTATAATGAAATTCACAAATCCTCTTTAAAAGGGTCATTCTTTAGTTTTAGGAAAAGGTCATTGAAACTTTTTATTAAGAAGCTGGTAAATCAGCTATAACAATAGAGTTAATAGTTGGAGGAATAGTCTATGATGAACATCCATGATAGGTCGTCTGTAAGAGCGACGATCACAACTGCATCCTTTGTAGAGACGAATGTAGGGGCAAGACCCTGTCAACACGATCAAAGGCATGCGTGCGCACATTGATAGCACAAATAAATGCCAGCTGGGTAGCTGGCAATCCATAACTACGCCGAGACAGTTACAAAAGCAGTAACAACACAACGGTCATTTGTTGTGCCTTAACTGAGATTATCATTACCCATTAAATGCAACGGTCAGGAGAAAAACGCTTGACCTAGCATTTAACGAACATAATTGCACCAACTTGAAGAAAGCTATAAAAGGTGAACCCAACACTAAGGTAGGGGACAGGTAAAATTACTAGAGAGAAAGAACTGTGAGAAAGTTTATTCTGAGAGTACGTAATCTGACTTAAGCATCGGAGTATTCTCAGCTGGCCTCACGCCGGCGAAGACATTCCTTTGCATTCTTCTTGTCTTGACAACAGGTCCCGGAGATCGTCCATTGCACTGACAAGGAACATACTGACGAGGTACATTTTCGGCTTCATCAGTCTTCATCCAAATAAAAAATGAAAAAGATAATCTTGCTCTCTTGACTAAGACATGAGAAACAACATTACTTTGCCTAACAAAATAGAAAAAGAACAACTTAGCAACAAGCTAGAGAAAGACAAAGTATCTCTAATTATATGACCAAAATAAGAAGAGAGCTTACCGCCACATCATAAGGAATTTATGAAAATCTCTGAGTCTCCTTCAAAGGAGGATTGATTGATTCCTACTTCATGAGCAAATAACACAACTCTCCCAGCCCAAATTTGTTTTAAAGGGATCATTCTTAATGTCTATCTTCGTTAGAGAAGTGTAATTAGTTTTATAACATTGAATTCTTGATTTATATATATATATATATATATATATATATATATATATATATATATATATATATATATACAAGATAGAAATTCTACTCTAGTCTAATCTAAGTATATATGTATGTAAAGTTCTCTCTTGAAAACTTGAACTCTAGTCCTTACCTTCCATGCACATCCCACAAGTACTTATACTTGTGGAGTGACTATCGTGCTAAGAGTGTGTGGTGATGATGTTGTTCTAACATAGAATTTTTTCATAAGACATTCAAAATCATAAGGAACGTTACTTGTTCAACCCCATGAAATCACTATTTTATAACTTCATTTTCAAGCTAATGCAAATTGCTGAAGGATACATTTTTTTTTTTTTAAAAATTAAATTGTGCTTTAACAAAATTGAAAAGAATAACAACCTTGAATTATTGAGCAAAAATATGAGAATAAAAACTTTTGAGTTTATTTTCTATGCAAGATTTTGTGCAAATTTTATTGTTTTAACTTCGAAGCCTTTGGAGGATACATTGTACTTCAAAAATGTTAGAAGAGAGAGATTTGGTCCGTTAAAGTATTTGGAGCTTTAGATCCACGATTGAGAACCAAACTTGAATGAATTAATCTGAAGTCATGAGATTGGATGTCTAGGACATTCAAGAATAGTAATTTAGTAAAGTCAGTTAACTGAAAGTAATTCGTACATTATCATAACAAGAAGAACCAGCTGAAGTGTTGGACGCTCTAAAAATCTAATTTATATTAATGGCATTCTCAACCTTTTCTTTGATCAATTGATGGGCTTGAGGGCATCTAATTGTACAAGGGTCAAATCATAAGAAGAACGATTTCCAAAGACCTTGGAACATGAAAAACTTCAAGGGAGAGATATGCAATTTCATAACTGAAAAACTTCATAATTTGTGTTGTATATGCTGGCTTTGGTATCAGTCTTCTGGATAGTCCCTCATGGGATTGCCAAGAAGGAACATGATGATCCGTCTATACTCACAGGAAATCACAATAGACAAAAGGTTAAACAATCAAGTCCTTCAAATCCTCTTCTTTGCAGGGGGTTTACCTTTTTTTTCTTGCCTTCTTTTTTTTTTCACTTAATTTGTAGGGGGTTTACCTAATAAAAGAAAATCTCACCACCCAAAGGATTATTTATTTTTATTTTTTATAGTACAACTTATTCCATTATAAATTTCAATTAGGTCAATTAATAAAGTCTTTTATTACCACGAACAAGTATTTTGGCATTTCGGTCCGATCTACATTAAAATGAAATCCACTGCTATCATAAATTTTAAATTTTATCATATCTTTTTGACATCTCTAAATTTAGTGAATCTTCCGACATCTCCAATTTGTACTTCACAGTTATTTTTTTAGAGATTGGCTCGAAATTCTCTTCCATGACCGAACTCTAAAAATCAGCATTTGTCATTCTTTTTTATTATATCCAAACAATGCTGAAATATCTCTGCAAATTACAAGATTGTTGGAAAATTTTCAACGTAGACATGCATCACCCACATATAGCTCACGGCACGCATGGTAAAGTGGCTTTGCTAATTGAAACAACCGCACAAAGATTAACATTGCTACATCATCAAATTCAGTCAAAATTAACAGAAATGTCTCTTAAATGTCGCAAATAAACGACATAGTCGCTATGTATTTTAAGAGTTCGCCACATGAGTGGTACATGTAAATGAGTAATTTACCCAAAAATTAGAAGACACATCCATATGCTTTCTGCACAAAGCTAGATCTGTGCCTTTGAACTCGACAAAGATGGAAGAATAAACAGGTACAAAAGCACCATTTAAAAGGGTTGTCGTATATTTGTCAAATAATAGACAAGACCTAATGTCGGTCCTAGGATCCAATGATTCTTTTTCAAAGTCTTCAGGGCTTTTTACACCTACCATTCCTACTAGAGCTTTGCAATAATTTGCAAAGGAGCTTGAGCACCTTGTTTGGTTTTTAAATGACAAAACAAATACTTGATTTAGACTGGCTTAGTCAAGATATGTTACATCTTTTTGTGCTTGAGATCACAAAAGGAATACTTGATTTAGACTGGTTTGGTTAAGATATTAGGTATGTCACATGCCCCCATCTTACCTTAATTTCAAATTCAGTTGACAACTTTGCTGAACTTATAGTGTTTGCATCAAGTTGAAGTCTCCTATATACCTTGATTTTTAGGTATCTCCTTCCTTAATTAATGAGAAATGGTGGGTGAAATCACATAGTCAATCTTGTACGGATGTTTACACACACAAATATTGTATGGATGTATAAGTTGTGTTATATGTACTTGTTAAAAAAAAAAAAACGAAAAGAAAGGAAAACTTCCCACCTCTATCTTGAGAAGATATTTTATGTTTCCAGCATACGCATAATCTCTCTCACAGTATGTAAGTCTTAAAATTATATGAGATTCACATGTTATGAGAGAGACGATACATATATTAAATTCATGAGATAATTGTTCCTCTACATAACATGTACATTTAAGTCCAGAATTTCAAGTCTTCAACTTTCTTGTCTGTGCTTTTTGACATGTTGTTATATTATATGCATCCAAAGTGAAATCGTGTGGTGCTTCCTATATGCATCCAAGTGAAATTAATATTGAGCAAATATAAGAAGGCATGGTGCTCTTTTCGAAAGTGATTTTTATTGGGGTTTGTATTGGCCGAATACATTTTGGGGTTTGATCTAAAATATTATTGTTCTTTTACTTTTAGTCACTTATTTAGACCACTTTATTGAGTAGAAAATACCATTCTTGTAACAAAAGTTAAAAAATGAAAATTACTTTTTTTTTTTTTTGCTAGGGTCACTCTAAAGTGAATTGGAAAGGTTTCCTTGCTCATATATAACTTGATCAAGTCACCATAATGTAATCAATAATTTTCCTTATTCTTCAATAAAAAACAATTGTTATTAAAACGTTAAAATTAAATAAATTAATTCATAATTTTCTTTCATAAATTCATCTAATCATTGATTCAAATTTAAGTTAAATCAAGCCATATTAGCAACAACAACCAAAAAAAAAGAAAGATAAGATATATCAAGTCATGGTAATTTTTTGAATTTGACCAAAGTCATCGTAGAATTTCCTTTTTCCAACTACCGGCCTAACCAATATGAATGTGGATTCTGTCTCCATGAGAATGGTAGCAAAAACCGAAAGTGAAAAGGCAAAATCTATAGAACTCCAGATCTTCTGGGCACAAGATAGCGCATTAATCCCAGACATAAATTCAGCATTTAATGACCAAATGATAAATGGATGTGGAGCAATTACCGCCGTCCACTTCTGTACATTTAATGGCCGTTACAAACCTTAAATAGCTAGGGTTAGGTGGTCATTTCTAAGTCATTAACCCTCTAGCTCAGGTGCAACGTAAGGTGAGGCCAACAGATTGAATATTTACTCACACAAAGGATAAATAAAGTCAAGAGAGACAAGTAAGTGGGACATTTTGAACATCACACATAAATTACTCTACAGATTATTTATTTCTAAAAAGTTTAAGCTAATTCAAGCATCGAAGGGTCCTTGGTAGGCCCCAAACCGATATCATCATTTATTTGGTTTTTTCTCTTAAACAGGAACACGCACATTGTCCAAAGAAACTGACGAGGCGAAATCTCGTTTTATCAACTTCCTATTAAATTCTCTTTGTCTATACATGTATGTATAATGAAATTCACAAATCCTCTTTATAGGGATCATTTTTTTTTTTTTTTTTTATAGGAGGTCATCGAAACTTTGTATTATGAAGTTGGTAAATCAACTATAACAATAAAATTAATATTTGCTAAGACATGAGCAACTGCACTACCTTGCTTAACAGAATGAGAGGAAGAACAACTTAACAACAAGTTAGAGAAAGACAAAATATCTCTAATTATATGACCAAAATAAGAAGAGAGTTTATTGCCACATCGTAAGGAATTTATGACAATCTCTGAGTCTCCTTCAAAGTAGGACTGATCATTCTTTGTTTTTTTTTTTAAAAAAAAAAAAAAAAAAATCTCCTCACTATTTTCTAATTAAAGATAATTAAAATTAAAAAAAATAACCAACTACCTAAAATCCTTATACTTCTCTTATTTTTATAAATTTAAAAATTATTTTATCTTTTCTACTTTAACAATTTTAATATTATTTCCTAAACTAGTACCTTACTTATAATAGAAAATTAAAGTACCCCCAATTAATTTAGTGGCCCCAATAATAAAGTCCATTTATTTATTTGCTTTTAAGGTTGATATTAAATGATTTTTTTTTTTTTTTTAGAAAGATTGATATTAAATGCTTAAAAATAACTAGCCTCATCACACGTGTTTCGCACGTACGATGAGGCTCTTTTTTTATTTTGAGTTTAATGTAATTTTTCAATTTAAATTTATCTATTGTAGAATGGATTTTTAAGAAACTAAAATTTAGGATTTCAAATGGAGTAAACTGCAAGGTTTAGTGTGTGCTAATTTTTAAGAAAAAATGTATCAAACGTGTATGAGATATATTTAAATAATTAAAGAGTGTTTTAGGAAAAAAGTTTCTCTAGTAGTTTTTTTTTTTTTTTTTTTTAATTTTATTGAATTATAATTTTAACCCTATTTTTTATTTTTAAGAATAATGATTATTTAATTATATTAGGGGTATTTTTGACATTTTTTAAGCCGTAACTAACTTTTTGAATTCTCTTAATATGTAGAGATAAGTAATGTAAAATTTTTCAAATCTATTAAATCCCAATAACAAGGGCAAAATTTGTAAAATAATATCATTTTAATAATTAATATTTATATTTGCATCATTTTGAAACTATTTGGGTTCTAACTTATTTTTCTTTTTTTTCTTCTAAAAATTGTGTTTTGAAAACATGATTTCATAAAAAAATACATTGATTTAAAGTGTTGAAACATTTTTCTTTCCAAAATACGATTAAAAAAAAATTCTAGATTCACATTTAACTTCAAACCAATAACAATTTAAATAAATAATAAATATATATATTATTTTGTAATTTTTTCCCAATAATAAGTAAGATTGTGAACTTCAAGGAGTTAGTTTTGTGGTTCTTAAGGTTTTATGATAACTATGAGATCCTAAGTTCGAAACCTTTTGTCAGCATCTTAGGGCCACCTCTAAAGAATTTCTCCTTGTGATAACTTGATGCGTGTGAGACAGAAAAACTACATACACTCGGAAGAGGTCTGAATACTCTTGTTTGTAAAATAAAAAAAATAATAAGATTGTGGATGAAATTAAAAAGACTAGCAAAATAGGATTAATTCCAATGCAGACATAACCAATGCTTTCCCAATCTGGTTCGCTGGATGCCCTTAACTTTTTCATGACTTGATTCAAGGTTTCCCAATCAAGTGGAGCACACGAAAGGATGGTTGTAGATGAGTCTACAATAATTATGAAGAGACAAAGTCACAAAGATGAACCTTATCTTTCTTTTTTTAACAATATATTTAGAAAATACTACGAGTTCATCTAACTCGGATTGCTTCAAAACCAAATCAACTTGTCCACAAGTTGTTATGTGTTAGAGTTTTATACTTTGTCTCATTACTTGTACTCAATCACTCAATTGAAAACTACAGCTACAATTTCTAGAGCTTTATAATCTTTCTAGAGCTTTACAATTTGACCACCCAACTTCGTGACTTTTCCAAAATAACATGATGCTCTTTAATTGGTTTAACTTTTTGAATGCTTCAATTGATTTTCGACAAGTCCATACACAGATGATGGCTGTCTGTGCCTTGTGATGATTGAGAGAGTGGAATTGTAGAAACACTGCTTGATTAAATGGTTCACTGTTTTATTGATAAATACAAACTTCAGTTGTTGTCCGGGCTTTAATAAATGCAAGGAGAAAAGACAAGCAAGGCAAGCAATCCAAGTATGTATGTCGACCACGAAATCTCTATTTCATAGCCTCATTTTCAAGTTGATACAGATTGCACAAGGATACATTTTTTTATTTTATTTTATTTTATATAATTAAATTGTGCTTTAACAAAATAAAAATGAATACTGGAAAAAGAAAAAAAAAGAAAGGAATATCAACCTCGAATTATTGATAAAAAATATGAGAATAAAAAACTTTTTGAGTCTATTTTCTATGGAAGATTTGTGCAAATTTCATTTTTCTAACTTCTAAGTCTTTAGAGGATATATTGTACTTAAAATTGTTAGAAGGGGGAGATTTGGTTTGTTAATGTATTTGGAGGAGTTGGAGATCCATGATTGAGAACCAAACTTAAACAAATTAATTCGAAGTCATGAGGTCGGAAGTTTGGGACATTCAAGGATAGTAATTTAATAAAGTCAGATAACAGAAAGTGATCCGCACATTATCATGTCAAGAAAAGCCAACTGAAGTATTGGATACGCTAGAAATCTAATCTACCACAATGGTATTTGCAACCACTTCTCGGAACCATTGATGGGCTCGAAGGAATTTGATTGGATAAGGGTTAAATTACGAGAAGAATGATTTCCAAAGACCTTGGAACATGAGGAATTCAAGAGGACCAAACCCCTATATAAATATGGACCAAACCTGAAGGAAGAGGTATGCAATTTCATAACTGAAAAACCTTAGGATTCATTTTATAGATGTTGACTTTAGCATTAGAGACTTCTCAGCGATCCCTTATGGCCTGTTTGGAAGTTTAGAGAAGGAGGAAAGTAGTGGGAAGGAGAGTAAAGGGTAGGGATGGCAATTTTGCCCCGCTCTGCTTGACCCGCCCCTCCCCACTTCGCCCCGTGCGGGTTTTCCCCGCCCCACAAAGGTGGTGGGGCGGGGATGGGGCAAAATTTTAGACCCGTACCGCGGGGCGGGGCGGGGATGGGTTTACACTTTTTAGACCCACCCCGCCCCACCCTGCATTAATAAGGGTTAAAAGGTAATTTTTTATACCCTAAAACCCTACTATTTAAACAAAAATATCATCATCTTATTTTATTTAAGTGGAGATTCTTTTTGAAGAACTAGGCAATTTTTATTTTGTTATGTATTAGGAGTTTGGATTATTTTATTGTGTCATACTATGAGATTTTTGTTGTGATATTATCTTGTTAAACATTTAGATAATATTATTTAGTATTTGCTAAAAATTAGTTTGATTTGATAGGATAAATTTATTTATAATTTCAAGTATATTTTTATTATTGAAACATGTCATTTTATTTGAAAAAATGGTAATAGTTGTAGGGAAAATTAACAAGAAATAAAGTTTTACGGTATAAGGCGGGGCTTCACGGGTCTTCGCGAGGCCTTAAAGGGCGGGGATGGGGCAAGAAATTTTCCCCGTCATGCGGGGCGGGGCGGGGATGGGGCAAGAAAAATCCATGCAGGGTGGGGGCGAAGATCCCATCCTTCGGCCCCGCCCCGCCCCATTGCCATCCCTAGTAAAGGGGAATGGTTATTCTCTACCTTGTTTGGATGTTTTTAAAATTAGTAAGGAGGAAGAGAGTAATTAGTCATTCCTCTTGTTTGGATGTTTTAAAAATTTGGATGGAGAGAAGAGGAAATGATTTAAATAGACAAATTAACCCCTATTTGAAAATGAACTTGCAACATTAGTCTATAATTAATTTATCAATTTTGTAAAGTTTTGAACCTGATTATCATTTGTCCAAATCTTAGAATATGTTAGTGAATTTTTTTTTTTTTTTTTTGGGAGAAGCATAAATAAAATTTTAAAAAATAAAACAAAATAAAGTATATACCTAATAACTAAAAATAGAGTAAAAATCCAAACCCAACCCAACAGCCAAAAAGAAGAGGCCCAATCTTCAACCACCATGCTTTCACACTATTCAGGTCAAACCAACATTTTTAGCAAATCAAACACAAAAATCTATGAAATATAAAAGCGTAAGAAACTAATAAAAAATCAAATCCTCCGAATTCTCAGCTTTACACAATTTGTAAAGCTTCTTCACCTGACCAATCAAAAAAAGAAAAGAAAAGGGAAACACACATTAGCATACAGAAATGATGTAGAGTGCGAGCGAGAAAGAGAATTTTTTTTTCGCAAAAAGATTTTTCCATTTTTCTCGAGAACCACACAGAAAAATTGAAGAAAAAGAATCAAACATACAGATTGGAGGATAGAGGAATTAGAGGCGGGATCGTTGGCTGAATTGGAGTCTCGAGCACTGTGATGAGAGAGTGAGAGTGAGAGTGAGGTCTGATCTGATATGATTCTCAGTTTTTTTTTTTTTTTTTTTTCAAATCAGCAACCAAAAATTCAATGTTTAAATTTTCTTAGGAAACAAACAAAGGTTATTTATATAATTGGTTTGTAATTTTGTTGATTTAGAAAGGGTAAATTGGAAAATTTCTTTAGTCAATAATTTATCTACTCTACTCTCCCTTCAAATCTCTCCAATTTGGGGAATTAAAAATGAGGGGTTAGAGGTAGTTGAAACCCCTCCCTCTCCTCCCTTAAAAAACTTCCAAACAAGGTAATTGAATTACTCTCCCTCCCTCTACTCTACTCCCCCTCCTTTTTTAAACATCCAAACAGGCCATTAAGGGATAGCCAAGAAGGAACATGATGATCTATCTATACTCATAGGAAATCACAACGAACAAAGGGTTCAATCCAGCAATCAAGTCCTTCAAAGCTTCTTCTCTATAGGAGGTTTCTCTAATAAAAGAAAATCCCACCGCTCACAAGATTATCTCTCTTTATTCTATAACTTATTCTAACGTATATTTTAATTAGTTTAATTAATAGTTTTTTTTTTTTTGAGAAATAATTAATAAAGTCTTTTATTACCACAAACAAGTGTTTTAGCATTTTGGTCCGACCTTCGTTAAAATGAAATCCAATTCTATCATAAATTTAAATCTTAATGTATCTTTTCAACATCTCTAAATTTAGCAAATCTTCCGACATCTCTCATTTGTACTTCACAATTTTTTTTTTTTTTTTTTAGAAATAGGCTTGAAATTCTCTTCCTTGGACGACTTTACAAATATCTCTGTAAATTCAATTTTTTGATCATATCAAAACAAATATCTCCGCAAATTCATTCTTTTTGATCATATCCAAACAATGCTTGAAATATCTCTACAATTTAGTACAAGATTGTTGGAAAATTTTCAACGTAGGCATACATCACCCACATATAGCTCACGGCACCCATGGTAAAGTGGCTTTTTAGATAAACGAAACTACCCCCCACAAAGATTAACATTACTTGTTGAGATTGATGAATGAGTGGACCACTCAAACTGGGAATTTTCACGAGGACCTACTCCACACGTCTTTGCTAAGGCCTGCTACAAATCCTTAGCGTATTTGTCTGGTGTACGAAACTGAATTACCCAACTCTTTGGTCTTTGCCTGTGGCCAATAAAAAATATATTAAAATTTGAAAATTAAAAATAAATAAAGAATAAATTAAATATAAAATATAAAAGCAGTTTAATCCTTCTACGTAATTTAACAAAAATATATATTTGTAAAGTTGCAGTTTTTTTTTTTTTTTTTTTTTTTTGAGAAACAGTAAAGTTGCAATTTGTTACTTGAAATTTCTTCACATTTTTAGGTTGACATGCGTGACATTTATTTAATTTTTAAATACAACATGTCTTACATCTAAAAAAAAAAGTTAGAGCATTCAATGTGAGGAAATTTTCCCCATCTTATGTGTGTGTGTATATATATAGATAGCGTATAGTTAGTAACATAATAAATTTCATAACTTAAAAAGAAAATGTTAAACCTGAGATTTTAAAAAGTAAGAAATTAAATCTTATAATTTTAAAAATACAAAATTAAATTATGACATTTCAAAAAGTAATAAATTAAATTAATTACCATCCATTTAAGTGGAATAATTTTTTTTTAGGTTTAATATATGTTGAGGATTTAATTTCTTAAATCCTAAAATTTTAGGATATAATTTATTACTTTAGAAACTATATGATTTAATTTTTTTAATTAAACCTTATAATTTTTAAAATGGCAAATTAAAATTTGATATTTTAAAAGTAATAAATTAAATTAATTATAACCCATTTAAGTGGGATAACATTGTGTTTGGGGTTTAAATAATAAAAACTGAGGATTTTAATTTGTTACTTTTTAAAATTTCAGGATTTAACTTATTACTTTTGAAGTTATAGTGTTTAAATTGTTACTTAAAAAAAATTTAGGATTTAATTAATTAATTATGAAACTATTGGATCTATTTTTTTATAATCCAAAATCATAAGGTTCGATGTTATTTTATCAAAAAATAAAATATTTTTTAGAGGAAAAAAAAAAACTTTGAAAAGCATTTTTTTAGTTGAAAAATAAATATGTTCTTTTTATATTTAAAAGTATAATATATGCATTAAATTCTTTCGCAAAATATTCTTTTTATTTCAAAACAAGAGCTTTTCAAGTTATGACAAATATATTTTGTGAAACTGCAAGTGTTTAATACTTAAATTGGAGCTATAAAAAAAAAAAAATACTTTATATGAAATAAGAGATAAGACCTCACAGTAGCACCTCAGTAGTTAAAATGAGTAGACCTAATAGGCTAGTATAGTAGTACCTCAGTTGTTAAGGTGAGTGGACCAATATCACCATGTACTGTGTATTAAATTTTCAGGTATTGGACTAAAGTCCAAACATTTCCTTTATGATCCACATAAGCTACAACTTAGGTGCTAGGATGAGGTCTGTGGCACACCAATCACAGTAGTTATGACTCAATCTAACATTTCCTAGCAGAGGGTGTCCCTATAGTCATGTCCAAAGGGGTGAGTCACACATGGTCGCCCCTGCCCCATTTATCTCATCAAATAAAAAATAAAAAATAAAAACTTACCATGCATGATAATAATTGCTATTGGACCAAGTGATTTTGGGAGAACATAATTATTTTTATACATTTATTTATTCTTGTATTAAAACTTTCTAAAATTTTAGCCCTTTATCTATCAACTATAAAATGAATGGATTAGAATTCACCAAATTGTCGACAATTTAAATAGACAGCAAATCAGTGATAGCTAACTGATCGAAATTTTCCCAACTGTTTAGAAAATTCATAAAAAAAAAGTTTTTTTTTTTTTAGTTGTTGATATAGTAAAATTCAAAACCACTTTCGTTTCAAAATAAATTAATAGGATTTTTAAGAACTCTATGATGCAGGCCAGGTATTTTGTTAATTATTTCTTTTTACTAGAAGGTGGGCAATAAAGAATGTATTGGGGTCAAATAAAAATAAGTAATTTCTATAAGGCTTTATAAGGAAGCTCAGGTTCTACCTGGTTGATTAAGCTTGATCCAAATTTGTTCGCCGCAGCAGCCACACTGTTTAAAGGTATAGATTAATCAACAACATCTAGATAAGCCGAGACAGATAACAGATCAAGACAAAAAAGGTTTGATCACAAAACAATTATTTGGATCCCACTTATATGCTTGACTTTCTTTTTGCCCCCCACCCCCCACATGATTCATCTCTCTCTCTCTCTCTCTCTCTCTCTCTCTCTCTCTCTCTCTCTCTCTCTCTCTCTCTCTCATTTTGGATCTAATAAGTATTTAGCCTGTTACATTATTTAAAATTTGAGAAAAATTAACAAATGCTCTAAAGGTATTGATTTAGGAACTATTTTTAAAAACATTTTATGAAAAAATGATAAAACAATTAATTATTTTGACAACTTTTTATATTTTCTATAAAAATAATATCAAAACTTTTATAAAATGATTTATTAACTATTGTCCTAAAGATATTCGTTAACACGATCTTTAAAATTTTAAATGATGATGAAAACTATTTGACAAACTCATAAAAAAGAAAGTTCCTTTTTTTAGTTTTTAAAATATATTTCGGCGGGTTTAGTCTATTTCCTTCCTCTCAATAGCACTTTTAACTTTAATCCATAAACAATTAGCAAAGCGCATCCAAAAATATACTATTCAACAATCATTAGAATTTTCCTCCAACCTTAAATAAAAATTAAAGAAAAAAAAAAAAAAAAAACAGAATTACTCATTTACACCATCCACAATTCCCTATATATAGTCCTCCCCTAGCAAGATGGGCTTTTTAGTTTTTACACACCAACCCACATATCTTTTTCTCTCTCATCTCTCTCATACCCTCTCTATTTAAGCACCCCCATTTCATTTTCTTATCATCACTCTCTATCTAGTCCCTCAACTAGCTCAACATGGACACCAATCCTTCCCACACATCCACCTCTCATTATGAGCATTCCTCTTACTACTCTCCCTTACCGGACCACTCCTCTCAACCAAGTCCCCGGAGACCCTTAAAGGGTTTTGCTGTGATCTTTGTCTCCGTGATTTTTCTCATGTCATTAGTGACATTAATCATTATCCAAAGCCCTGAACCAGCAAGCTTAGAAAAACCCGAAAAAGACCGACCATTGTCGACAAAACCTACGTCGTTTTACAACATTTCGACCCCGGAGGTGCCTAGAGGGGTAGCACAAGGAGTATCAGCCAAATCAAACCCGTCTCTTTCCGGCCATCATGGAGTTTCTTACAATTGGACAAATGCTATGCTTTCTTGGCAAAGAACTGCCTACCACTTTCAACCTCAAAAAAACTGGATGAATGGTAGGTACAACACAGAAATATATTTTCAAATTGATAAAAAGTGCATTCACGTTGATTTTCAATGCTTTCTTTTTCTATTAATGGTAGGTAAGATTTAGCTTTATGATTAACTATATATCTTACTTCCAAGTCCAACCTTTATTATCATTATGGTACTAACCCTTCAATGTTTTTTTTTCTTCCTATTGTCATTTTGTTTTGCTGTTTGTTCGGGGATTTCTCGTTGGTCCTGCTTCAGATCCTGATGGTAAGCCTTTACAGACCCTTTTTTTTTTAATCAAATCCAAAGTTACATCAAAGTCATTATTTTATTATCTGCAAAGTACATTATTTGTTTCTTAATTAATCAAAACACATATAGTTCTTTGAAGCTAGCTTGTCTCTCTTATATTATTATTGTACTTATTATGAAGTTAGTTGAAAATACACGTGAATGTGTTGTGGCACCTTCTGATCCAATAAAAGTTGATCCTATTAGCTTGAATGGTAGGTTGATCTAGACCGTCCAATTGATTGATTCCCTTTATAAGGTAATGACTTTCCCGTAAAATTCAAAAATGTACACCAATCGAACGGCTGGGATTACTTGATCATCTGAAAAAAAAAGGGGACGTATGAAATTTTGCCACGAATGCCATAAATTTGTGGTTGTATCTGAGCTTTTTTTTTTTTTTTTTCCTTTCTTTTTTTGGATAGAAAGTTTGGTAAAACCTCTCTGGCCCATAATAAACAAAAATTAAATGAGAGAAAAGTTGTACTTGTTAAAAACAATTTTGCTAGAAATGGAGAGTGCTTTTAGGCATGTGGACAAATTAGGAGAGCATGTCTTGCCCTGCCAAGATTAGCTGGCCAATTTCCTGGCACGAGGGTCTATCTGTGCCCTTGACTACTTGGCAAATCATGGATGTTGGGAAGGACTCACTGCATGATTTTGTGGATATGGATGGTTGAATATTGATATGAATGTGGGCCTCTTTTAGTTTGATTGGTCCAGTAATTTCAAAGGCATATCTAATCATACTTAGCTAGCATTTTGAAATCAAGACATTGTCATGGATTCCACATTCATTAAATTACTGTTTAGATCAGGACCAAAAATCCATATAACTGGTATGCATTAAGTCATACCAATTTAATTGGATTGGGTTGTTTGAATGGGTGTTGTGTGGGCGTGTGCTAAATCCCTTATCGGGTGTTTACTAGGTGATTATTGAGTTTATAAATGATTATAACAAGTTTAAATTTCAATTTGACTAATATTTTGGGATGTAAGCGAAAATGTGAATAACGCTTTTCTCAAATTTATACAATTTAGACGAGATTCTCTAACTATTTTTCCTAAGTAAGCATAAACATATTAAATTATTTAGCTTCAAAACTCTTTTGATATAGAATATTAGGTCAAACTCTATGTAAAGGTGAAATATCTAATATTCTATTTATTTTTTTCCTTGTATCTTTTCGTTTTTATTACTCTGACTTCTTGGTAAGGGTTGGTTGGTACACAGTCCGGTCTTTTAAAGCATTATTAAAATGACGAGGATGATAGCTCTAGTTTGGCACTTCATGGAGAGTGTGATTTGGTTGTATACTGTATAGGATTCTGGTCTGGCACGGTGCACCATGCCAGACCAGAATCCTATGAGGCTATGAGTCATATGAAAGCAAATGCTTTCATATGACTCATATCACATTAAAATACTATTAGGATCTACCATATAAAGGATCCAATTTAGTAGACATATGATAAATTAATCATGAACTAATTAATTATTATTGATTTATTAAATGAGATCCATTAGATAGTAAAATTCTGATTTTTCTAGTAGTAGGGACAAAATAATTGGTCGGTCTAAATTAATGGATCTGTCCATTTTGTTTATTTATTTTTAAAAAGCACCAACAAAACTTCAAATGCAGTGTTTACATTTTTTTTTTTTTTGTTTTTTTGTTTTTACTTTGAACTCAAACAATACCACTAGGATACTTTTTTTTTTTTTTTTTTTTTTTGTGTGTTAAAAATATTTTTAACACTGAAAGGTGAATAATGTTGTGTACTTGCAGGTCCATTGTATCACATGGGATGGTATCATCTATTTTACCAATACAATCCAGATTCAGCAGTGTGGGGCAACATCACATGGGGTCATGCCGTATCAAGGGACCTGATCCATTGGCTCTATCTCCCATTCGCAATGGTCCCTGATCGTTGGTATGATGCCAATGGTGTGTGGACCGGGTCCGCTACGATATTGCCAGATGGCAAAATCGTAATGCTCTACACAGGTGATACTGTTGATGCTGTGCAGGTGCAAAATCTTGCCTACCCTGCCAACCTATCTGATCCCCTCCTCTTGGATTGGGTCAAATACCCGGATAACCCGGTCTTGATCCCCCCAATTGGAATTGCAATAGATGAGTATCGGGACCCGACCACTGCATGGCTTGGACCCGATGGAAAGTGGCGGGTCACAATCGGGTCTAAGGTCAATAGAACGGGTATTTCACTTGTATACACAACCACAAACTTTACCACATTTGAATTATTGGATAATTACTTGCATGAGGTCCCGGGTACGGGTATGTGGGAATGTGTGGACTTTTACCCAGTTGCAATTAATGGGTCAACGGGTTTGGATACTTCAGTAAATGGCCCAGGAATCAAACATCTATTAAAGGCAAGTTTGGATGATTCAAAGGTTGATGTTTATGCACTTGGGACCTATTTTGCGAATAATGATACATGGGCACCCGATAACCCGGCTGAGGATGTGGGTCTCGGGTTAAAATATGACTATGGGAGATACTATGCATCAAAGACATTTTATGACCCGAAAAAGGAGAGGCGGGTCCTGTGGGGTTGGATTAATGAAACTGATACTGAATATGATGACTTGGCAAAGGGATGGGCATCTCTACAGGTAATATTAATAAATCCTATTTCAATTGAGAACTTTTCTTGGTTTTTTTTTTTTTTTTTTATTTAATTAGTTTAATTGAAATACTAATTAAAAGAAACATTAATATAATAAGAGTTTTCAATATTATATTATATCAAATAAGAGTTCATATACGGTACAGCAACTATAGTAAACAATGTTTATTTATTGAGAATTTAGTCCAAATGGGTAATCTGGACCATCTGGTACAAGAAAATGTACTCGTGAAGTTAAGAGAAAACGTCACGTAATGTATGTCCATTTTTCTTTAAGATATATTATCTTATATTAAGGTAATCATTTTTTGTTTTTGTTTTGAAAAATCAATTGAGGTCATCTTCTTCTACAAGAATATATGCACATGTTACAGGTATATAAATAAAAAAATGCGTGTTGAAAGTCAAAAGCGATAGTAGAATTGATCTCTTTCCAGTTGTGGTCATAAAATGTTTACTACCAATTTTAATATAAAAAATAAAATTTTAAATTACATTTTTTGTTTTTGTGTTTAAAAGTAGACGTATCAGTTTAATGTTAGTAATAACTACAATATTACTCTACATTGAAAAAAAAAAAAAAATACTTTTTTCCTAGTGAGGTGTACAAATTTCTGAGTACCTTAACCTGATCAATCCTTGGCATGTGAAGTCTGACATTTTTTTTTCCTTTTAATAGGAAAGTTTTTAAGTTTTATACAATTATTACTAGAAATGAAAGGCAAAGTAATTTAATGTACACAACTTATTTTTGAATTCTACAGACCATTCCAAGGACTGTGTTGTTTGACAATAAGACCGGAACCAATATACTTCAATGGCCTGTAGAAGAGGTGGAGAGCTTGAGACTGAACAGCACAGACTTTGAAGGTGTGGTGGTTAAACCTGGATCAGTTGTCGAGCTGAACATTGGCACAGCAATACAGGTTAATTAATCAGTCTAGCTTTTACGTGAACTTGTTACACATAATTTTAGTTATATGGTAATAAAAATATTTCCCTGAATTGCCGAAAAAATGTGGCCAACACTAATTAGTCTGTTGAAAATTCATGGTCGACTCAAAAATTTTGGGACTAGACTTGTTTTTTGTTGTTGTTGGTAATAACTCTTTGCTCACTAGCATATTTCTTCTGAACATGTTGACAGTTAGACATATTCGCCGATTTTGAAATACAATCATTAGGATTGGAGGAGACTAATGAAGCCAATGGAGGTTGTCGTGGTGGTGTCGTTGACAGAAGCAGTTTGGGACCATTTGGCCTTTTGGTTATTGCTGATGAAACACTTTCTGAGCTAACCCCTGTTTATTTCCGTCCTACCAATACAAGTGATGGTGGTCTCCAGACTTATTTCTGTGCTGATGAAAGAAGGTATGTTTGTTTTCTTTGATGACTTTCTCCCCTTATAGCTTGATATCCATTTCCAAGAAAATATTTTATTTACTGAGATTTGAAAGTGATAAAATTTGCATTTGGATTAGCTTCTTGACAGTAGCTTTTTGGCTTATTCCCTAATAGTACAATTTTTTAGAAGTCTTTTTTTTAGGTACAACTGTGCATTTAACCACTTTCAACAAATTAGTAAAAGCTAATTCAAATGCACAGTTGATTATTTCAAATAGAAAATGATTAAAAAAGAAGTAAATGATGACATGTGTTATCTAGTATGGATCATTTGCAGAACTTTGTTCATATTTTTTAGCATTAGGTATTTGATTAGTAAATTCTTTCTTAAATCTGCAGCTTGTGTTATAATCAAATGTTAAGGATACAGCTTGTGAGAAAGAAATGTAACATGAGATGTTGGTTAATTAATGCAGGTCATCAAAGGCAAATGATGTTTTCAACCAAGTTTATGGAAGCCAAGTTCCGGTGCTTGAGGATGAAAAGTTTTCTATGAGAGTACTGGTGAGTGAGAATCTTTCTCATCTTAAAGCTGAAAAATTCACTTTTGAATTGGTTACCAAGAAAACACAGAAAAAAAAGCAGTATCATTAGGAACTAAAAATTTGGGTTCTATGAGTAAAGTATGTTGCATAGATGCATTTGCAACCAAGGTCCAGATAGAATGTCATCAAGAACACTTCATAGAACGTTAAAAGAGAGCAAAACTGAATTGATATTTCACAATATAATGATAAACATCAGAAAGTATTTGTAGGGAACCTAGACTACCCTATTATGATCCTAGTAGGACTAAGTAACTTGTCCTGCAAAACAGAGATGACTTGACCTGCAAGTACAAGCTTACAAAAGTCTTGTGCTTAAAACACATTTGGGCTCGAGGTCCCTAATTCATATAACACAGAAAACTAAGAATGTTATGATGAAATTACAGAACACAAACCTAATACTTTGTTTTACTTTGGGTTCTTGACGCTAAATCAGGTTGACCATTCAATTGTGGAAAGCTTTGCTCAAGGAGGGAGGACAGTGATCACATCAAGGGTTTATCCAACTGAAGCAATTTATGGGGCAGCAAGATTATTTTTGTTCAATAATGCAACTGGGGTGAATGTTAAGGCCACACTTAAGATATGGCAGCTGAATTCTGCTTTTATTCACCCTTTTCCCTTGGACCAGATAGATACAGTGAAACCATTGCAACCCTTTTGAGCCTATAGTATTAAGTTCTTTCATTGCCCCATTTTGGCGGCCAAAAATGTGAAATCTTTCAATACAGCAATCAGATGAGTATTAGTTTATGTTATTTCATTTTTTGGTTGGTTTGCGAGTTCGTACTTTGTAGCCTACAACGATATGTTTTGGAATTGATCCAAATAATGATTTTGAAATATTAAGAGTTTTGCTATTTAGTTGTCTCTCTGTAAGATTGTTCACTATGGCTTCTGTTTCCTTAAGAGAAATGAAAAAGAAGAAGAAGAAGGAGCCAACCTAAAAGATGTACAAAAATTATTGGGAAATTCTAAAGTTATTCCCAATTGTATTATAAGAAGCTTACAAATTAATTTGATGATAGATGTGGTTGTTGTTATCTAAAAAATATATAAATAAATTTCTTAATTACTTTTTTGTCTTGTTTTTAAAAATTGACATATAAGTTTATTAGGTTTACGGAGTAAAAATTTGTAATATCTCTAGCATTACCCAAAATTGACTTCTCTGCTTTTTCCTGGGTCAAGCTGAGTATTATGTCTCAAAACTCATTATACATTGTTATTGGAACACCACAGAAGTTGGCATTCCTACTCTATCATGTATGCAAAGAACATCAACTAAGCTCATTCCAAATGTCATTTTAAGTTGTGCTTATGTAACGGCCCTGTTAACTGGTGCGCCAAGCACAGAAGCAAATAAACTTATTTCTTTTTCCAGTTTGTGAAAATACTTCTTCAGTAAGCTGCATTTCAAACATAAAAACATGGTATCATAGTAAGATATGAGAGAAAAATGGTCTTTGTGACCCCTTAGAGCATGTCAAAAAGGAAGACAGTAAACCAGTGATACATTATAGGGAATGCTACATATATGCATATTCCACGCTATTATTACTTACCTATTGTACAACTTTGAAGATCACATATGGAAAATTCCAAGGAAACATTGAACACTCTAATATGTGATTGTCCTTGCAGTATCCCAATCAAAGTCACAGAAGAAAAAGTTCATGAATATCTAGTGAAATAACAGAGCTGAAATTGAAATTATCAAACTTCTTGCTTAACCAAGCTTTAGAATCTGTCATCTAATGGACAACTTCTTGCCAGTGAGCTTTAGCTCAAATGGCAATTTCTCTCCTTACAAGAGTTGGTGGAGGATGAGGTTGTGGGTTCAAAACCCACTGGTTGTGTGTGTGAGTATAACCATTTTATGAAAGAATTATTTACAACTTCATTTCTAAGTTCTAACTTCATCATCATGAGTTGTATTACCTGTGTCCTTTTCAAGTTTTTCAGCTATTTGGGCAGTAGTTATGAAGTCCACTAACTCATTTATTAGAGCATCTTGACCTGAGACATAACATAATGAAATGAACAAACTGATTAATGCTGTTACCAAGTAAGAATGAAGTTCTTTTATAATAGAGAGAGAGAGAGAGAGAGAGAGAGAGAAAAGATAGGCAAAATTAAAACAAGATGGAGTCTCATAGTGCAAGTACTGCCAATATTTAAAGAAACAGTGTACCAATCAGATAAGTGTTGAAAACAAACACAAATCTGATATGTGACGTGTCCCAGAGATGAGTTTAATGTATTTTTACTAGACTTCAGCAGTTTTCTTCACAATCAATCTGCAAAGAGACAAGCAGACACTTGATTTCCATATCTAGTCAGTGCTTCCCCTCGGTTCAAACATTCTCTTGGCTCCTTAAAAATGTCAGTATTTATAACCCCACACCTGAGTCTGTTCGGGCTAGCTTAAATTAATTCATACTATTCATAGGATTATTTGGCTTAAAAAATAAGCTGTACCTAGTTAGGCTTAAAAAGTTGTGCCTAGAAAAATAAGGCATGCCAAGCACACACTAAACCATATGTAATTTAGCATACCTCCTACTTCTACAGCAAGATCTTCTCTGCGGTTACTAGTACATTCCAAATAATTTGTGCTGTATAGGCCACAAACAAGTACAAATGTTTAGGCTCATCTATGCATATAAATAAGTCTTGTTTGTAAACGAAGCACACAAATTTATTTCCCAAGTTTTCCTCCACCTAGAAAATCCAACCCAAAATGTATCCATCAATAGTCCCAGCAATACAATATGCTGACTCAAAATTTTCATTTTTGATATCAAATGCAACTTCAAAATACAAGTCCTATCCTAACGCCAATAACATGCACTCAGATGTGTATTTCTGCCCATACTGTAACAGCAACTTAAAACAACCCCCCAACCAAACCACATGCAGTTTTTTATTAAAAGATGAGAAACAAACCAGATGCAGTTTAAAGTATACAAAATACTGTCATAAGCAATGGCTACCCACACCAAAAAGGAAAACAGTATGGGAAAATAAAGATAGAAAGTATCATTGAGTCCTTCATGACTACATAACAAGTCAACTGAACTATCTTGGCTACTTAGATTGCTAAGTCCTCATAATCCAATGCCTATCCCACAGTATTCTAACAGGTTAGCAATCTAAGTTACCAAGATAGTTTAGTTGAAATGTTAAAATAAATCGCATAAAAACTTTGCAATTCCACTAATTTGACACCTTCAGGACTGCATAACCAAGGAAACAAAAAGTCATATCAGGGCCGGCCCTAGGCTTAGGCCACTTATGCCATCGCCTAGGGCCCTGTACTAGAGAAAGGCCCCATATTTTGGAGTAAAAATTGAAATATATTATAATTTTTTTTTTTTGAGATATAGAAAAAAAAATTAGTTTTATATTTTTCCTCTACTTTTAAGAAATCCCAAAGAATTTAGTAAGGCTATGGATAATACAAATTTAAATACATAGGGCTTACAAATATGTGTCATTAATTATAAGAAATAATTCAGATGGAAAAATGCTAGAAATACTATAAATTTTATTTCAAAACCTTTACAAATTGATGTGACAATTAATATGATTTATGAACATCAACATCTTAAATGCATTTTTAAATTAATTTTTATAATTGGTGATACATCTTTATAAGTCTCATGTTGTAAAATTTATAATATCTCTAATATCATTCATTCAAATACTTGTTTATTATTTTCTTGAAGTGTCACTAATCACATTCATTGATACATCATTTGTAAGTTTTTTGTAGTCAAATGTCTTATAGCTTTAACATTTCTTCAACAAAAAAAAAAGCATACTACAAGATAAAAAATAATGGATTTTTGTTATAAAAAAATTATGATATTAAAAACTAGTTAAATATTATTTAAGTAATAACAAAAAAACTCCATTTAAATATATCACCTTAGGTCTCAAAGTTTGTTAGGCCATCTCAAGTCATATAAACAAGATCATAGCACTATAGTAGCAAGTAGGTTACTTCTTTTGGTTGAACAACTGTTAGAGTTGTATCTTCTAGACCGCTAGCTTCCTTGTCATCAAACAAGCTATCTAGAGAATCTAATGATTCAAAATTTGATATTTGAAGATCCTATTTTTCATTCCAAACAATGTCAACTATTAGCCATTAATAGCCTCAACATAAACAATAATTAAATTGCCTTCTAGGCTTGTAAGATTTGTCATAATGAATTGATATACTCCAACCCAAAGTTAGTCAATAGTCAGATTACTGAAATTCACAAAGATTTTCTCCCTATCTTAAGACAAGAATTATCAATACAATCCACTAGACAAATCAGGTAACACAAAAATACAGTTACTATTTAGAAGACAGAATGAATGGAATATGGATAATAAAGAAAACTTGCAAAACAGAGTTAGAGAAATAATGATAAAATCATAATGTAACATACGAAGTAAAGAAACACAAAGTTTTAATTTAGTATATGAAAGTGAAGACAAACAGTGACAGCATTTTGGATGAAGTGTTAATCGAAGAACATTATAGGGAGACAAAGAAAGCGGAACAGAAACACATAGGCTAATATCAACATGAACAACTATAGTGGAAGAATGGAATTGATATAAGGTATCGTTGCTTTAATTCAAAACGCTGTCGTGAGTCACAAACGTGTAACAGCCACTTTACTAAACCAAACGTATAGAGATAGAATTAAACATTACCCTAAAACGGCATCGTTTGGTAGTTACCGTTAAGAACTTCCTCTTTCAATGTCAACAAGCTATGAAAGGCAGAACAGAGGAACTGAGGAAGGAGAGAAAAACACAACAAAAAAGAAAACCCAATAGGAGAAGAATTAAGAAATACAAACAAGACAAAGAGAACCAAAAGACCAAGAAACAATGCACAGAATTAAGCGGTGGCTTGCTTTGGTTATTGCTGTGAGCTTTAAGCCAAGGAATCGAAAACGGAATTAGAATCAAAATCAGAATCAGAGTCGGAAACCACATATTGCCGACCTTTTTGAATGGGGCCGACTTAGCATCAATCAATATTCAATATATATCATATACTATATATAATAGCAGAAGCTGAGAAAAAGTGGATTCTTACAATTAAGGAGGTGCTGACAAATAGGATAACTGCCTCTCTAAAATTCAGACACGTTTAACTTAAAAAAATGATACATTATATTGTTTTACGTGGCTAACACCGTTTGACAGTGGCTATGTATATTAAAAAAAAAAAAAAGGTTAAAATAAAAAAAAAAAAACAAAAAAAAAACGTAGCCTCTAAAAAATCCCTAGCGATCTCTTCTCATCAGACTCGCCTTAACATTTTCTCTCTCTAAAAAAAAATCGTTAGCGATACTACGGGCCAAAATTGGGAATTAAGCCCATTTTCCCAACTATATAATTAGTAGGCACGGTCTCAAAAGTATATATTTTACTAACACCTCGAGTTTAAAAGACTCGATTTTGGCCTATAAATCGAGTCTCAAGGACTTGATTTCCATGGTCTGATCACGTCTGATGTGGGGTTTTCTCCACGTGGCATCCACATGGAAATCGAGTCTCTAAGACTCAATTTATAAACCAAAAAAATTTTAAACCTCAAGTCTCTCATCTACAAGCCATTCCCAAAAATACCCAAAAAAAAAAATTTAAGAAATCCCAGAGAGAGCTCACCTCGCCAGGTTGATGCTTGAGTCGCGCGGCCTGGGTCGCGCTGCCTAGGTCGCACGGCCTGGGTCGCGCTGCCAAGGTCAAGCGGCCTGGGTCGCGCTGCTTAGGTCGCGCTACTTGGGTCACGCGGCCTGTGTCTGAGGCGAGGGGACTCCGATCTGTCAAAAACGACATCAAATCTAAGGCGAGGGGAGTCCAATCTGTCAAAAACGATGTCCGATCCGGTGACTTTTTCGGATGGTGTCATATTTGGAAGAAAAATATCTAAGCAATGTTTTCTCCTTTGTTTTCTCACTTTTTATTTTTTGGTTTTTTCTAGATTCTTGCTTTTTTATTTCTCTCTCTGGGCTTATAAAGACTCGATTTCCAGGTGGTCACCATGTGGAAAAAATGCCACATCAGACCATGGAAATCGAGTTTTTGAGACTCGATTTATAGGCCCTAAATCGAGTCTTTTAAACTCGAGATGTTAGTAAAAAATAATGTTTGAAAATAGTGCCTACTAATTATATTGTTTGGCAAACGGTGTTAATTTCCAATTTTGGCCAATACTGCGATAGAGAGAAAGGGAAGAAGGAAAAAAAACCCTACCAATCTCTTCTCATCAGACTCTGCTTAAGATTTTCTCTCTCTAAAAAAAAACCCCTAGCGATATTGCGATACAGAGAAAGGGAAGAAGAAGAAAAACCCTAGCGATCTCTTCTCATCAGACGCCGCTTAACATTTACTCTCTCTAAAAAAAACCCCTAGCGATACTACGATACAGAGATGGCCGGCCATCGCCATCTGATCTGCTGCTCTTCCTCATCTCTCCTCTGCAACAAAATTTTTCTAAAGGTCAGCGTACTCTTTTCTTCTTCAAATACTGTTTTGGTTTTCTGAAACTTTTCACCATTGCTTTTCCTTTTCAAATTAGCATATTAAATCTCCATTATGTATATGTTTTTAGTTTAAAACTAGATGTTTATACTACAAGAATTACCATCTTCCTTTTCAATATATTTGTATTTCAAAATTTTCTCCATACCGAATTGTCTATGGTTCTTCTTTAACTCCTTTTGAAATATAGATGGGTTTATTTCTCTTTCTATGGAAAAATTATAATTCTCGGTTTTAAGTACTGGTAACATAAGGGATTTTGCCCTTGATTTTAATGGCCAGATTTCAACTTGGATGGTTATAAGTCTGAAATTTTAGAATGTGTAATGATGGGTTTATTCTCTCTCTATGGATGATTTGGTCTGAAATAATTATTTTTGGTTTTAAGTTTTGGTAACATTAGGGATTTCGCCCTTGATTTTAATACTTGGATGGTTTAAAATCTGAAAGTTTAGAGTGTATAGTAATTTATATTTTTTTTTCTAAGTGAAATTATGGTTTTTTGGAATAATTACTGTGTTTTTGAAAAATAAATTAATTAATTAATAACCAACTGATTACTATACACCTTCCAACAGTTTGTTAGACACTGTGTTATTGAAATTATAAAAAACCTTCTTACCCTGTCATTTTGTCGAAATTCAGATTTGCTGCAGTTCTCTGTCAAGTACATATCTTGAGTAATTTGCAAGTAGAGTTGCTGGAGCAAACTGATAGGTTAGGAAAGCCTAATTTTTCCTTTGTTTATCTGATAATGCTGTCCATTATGTATTCGTTGTTTGAATTTCCTCTGTTTTTGCATATTTTAGACAGCTTTTTCTATAAAAAAAAAAATGCATTCCATGATCCTTTTTCAACTAACCTATAAAATTGTTTTTTTTTTTTTTTTTTTTTGTTGGTGTCATGCTTTGTGATCAACTTCCTTATAATGATTACTTTAGCTTCTTTTTGTAGACTTTGTTTCACCTTAGGATGGCCTTACTATCCCTCTATTTATCTAATATTTTGGATTACATTTTGTTGATTGATGTATTTGGGATAGTTCTAAGCAAAATTAGATTGTTAGAGTTCTCTTTGGTTTATTTTTTGAAAATAAAAATCCATTTTTTAGGGATCCAGTGGAGTTCGTACGATCAAACTCCCAGGAGTATTGAGATACGAAGATAGAGATCGGCGCTACTCCAACGAAAGGTACGCATCAATTCTCTGTGTTTGAACTTGAATTGAAATTTGGATGTTCATTGTCTTTCTTTAGATGCTTTGTTGTGAATATTGATTCTTACGACATGGACAAGAATGGAAAACCCTAGAATCATGAGAGACCATCTATAAATCAGACCGACCTCTTATTTGAATTTGATTTGCATGTTAACATTCTGTGGCCATCTATTTGGCCACTGGAAAAAAGGAGAATAAATTAATTGGGACATAATAATTATACATATCAATTTAATCCAAAATAAAATTTTAATTTAATACAAATAAAGATAAAAAAATAAAATAAAATAAAATAACAAAAAAAAAAAAAAAAACAAACAAACAAATTTTACATGGATTATTATCAAAGTTAGGGCCCGTGGATACCAAGATATAGATGTGTATTTGGTGGTATTGAAGAGCCTCTCAGCCAATTGCATGTCCAAGAAAAAAAAAAGTACCTGTTATGAAATTTTTTGTTCATATTCATTGTTCATAAATAACTAAATCATTCAGATTTATCATGGTATGAATTACAATTTGTCTTCTTCAAAATATCTATATTAAAATTTTTTTCCCTTGCTTAATTGTCTCGGGTTCTTCTTTTACCCTTTTTTAAAAATAGATTGGTTGATTCTCTTTCTTTGGATGCTTTGGTTTGGTTTTTTAATTTTGGTAACATTAAGGATTTATCTTTTGATTTATTATATAAGTAAAATTTCACCTTGGATTGTTTAAAATCTTTATATATAAGACGAAAACAAACTTTCCAGTTCAAGTTTGTGCCAAAAAGTGTTACTGTTTGATGTTAATCTTGCTTTAAGTATTTATTTTATATATCCTTTTCTAATGGAAGCCAAATCCTTAGCCATTGTCATATGAGAAATAGCTAACAGATTGTTAAAAACTAAAACAATCTTTCATATTTTTGCAACTCAAACCATATTACAATGTTTGCTTCCACTTCTTTTGTAGTCTCTCTTTCATCTTTCTTTGCTGTGATTTAAAAAAACTTCTTACCCTGTCATTTTGTTGAATACTAAGTTCTTTGCCAGGTACAACACATGTATTTTGCAAGAAGAGTTGCTGCATCAAATTAAGAGGTTTGGATAGCCTGATTTTTCCTCTATTTATCTCATAATTTGACTTAAATTTTCTCCATTAATTTGTTTGGTTTTGATTTGGCTTTGAATTGCATATTTTAATCTGCTTTGATCTTCATTTTTTTTTTAATTCAATGAATTCTTATTTTGTATTCTACTGAACTGTAAAACTGTTATGATTTTTTTTTTTGCTATGCTTTTAGGGGCCTGCATTTGTTACCTCCACCATATTCACGTATTGGACTGACTTGATATAAAAACCGTTTCTCACCAAGGTCAGCATTTTGTTACTTGATGTGTTATACTCTTTATTTTGATGCTTTCTTCTTGATTTATCATAATCCAGTTTTTTTGTGGGTGGCATCATGGGGTTTAGCCCTTGAGTATGTTTAGGAAAAAACATGTTTGCCATTCAATAATGGTTGAAAAGTCATGTTTGTGCTAAAAAGTCATGTTTTTCGTTTGATTGTATATTTGTTTAAAGGAATGTATAATTGTTTTAAAGAATGGATGAATCTTTTTTGGCAGAAAATAATGTTTCTTTTTCATTTATTGAATTTGATTAAATCGCCAACATATTGCTTAAAATTATGTCGTTGAATATTTAGGGACTATTTACTAAAGATTGTTGTGTGGTGTACGCATTAATGTTTCAATTAGTTTGTTAATCTTTAGAAAAAGCTTTTTATTTTAAAACCCAATAAAATATTATGCAAATGTCTTTAATTCTTGGTTCTACCTGAATGACCAAAGAACAACAATATTCTACGTACTTCTATTGATCCACTAATTCTCTAATTGTCTTCTATTAATGTTTTTGATTAATCCATGGATCTTTATTATTATGTTTGCTTTGTTTGGTCATGGTCACAATCTGGAGACTGACACAGCAGCAGTCTGTTTCAACTTTCAACAGTTTTTTTCTTTTTCTTCTCCAAAAAAAAAAAAAAAAAAAACTTTCAACAGCTTTTAATTTCTTTTCAGTTTTTTTTTTTTTTTTTTTTTTTTTCACTCCTAATCATCAATGAACAATATTTTTTCCCCCTAAACATCAATGATCCCCCCTAAAAAAAAAAAAAAAAAAAAAAAATCAAGCACTAGAACCCCAAAGCTATAGACATCTACTTTTTCAGTTAGTCTTCCTTGAGCAAGGTATTCAGGAGCCATGTAACCTCTTTCAAGCATTAACAAGAGAGAGTTTTTGTTAGTATAGTGAATGATTCAAAAGAATTCAAGTTCTAAATACTCGACTAGAAGTTATAAAGAATAAGAAGAGTACTATTAAATAAGCACACTTACAGTGTGCCAACAATGGCAGTCCTGATTTGTTTCTTTAGATTGCTATTTTTTTTTCCTTTTCAAATTTTATTACTATCTCTTTTGTGTTGTGGGTTTGTTTTTAGTATTTGGAGTGAATCTTATTCTCTGTGATTTCAACGACTAAGTTTGACTCTGATTTCTTCGTGTAGTGTTGTGGTGTGGTAAATTGTTATGTTGCCTTTTTTTCCTACTTGATTTTTTTTAGGATGTTCACAACTAGATTACAAAACTAATTTATCACCGTGCTAGGCGTGAGTAGATGGAATACACCAACTGTTATATAGTTTAAAGTATATTGGGCTATTCAGAAAAATTTATAAAGGGTAGCTTTGTGCAAATAATTGCAGGTTCTTCTAAAAATATTAGAACTGTTAGTTGTGTCCTAATTTGGTCTTAATGTTGGCATTTTTCTGTTATTTTCAAAACAGATGTTCAACAAGTGATCTTTGCTATGCAATCTTCTAATTCCAAATTTTTAAGCTATGGACTTTTAGCTGCTGCTATTTTAATATTTTATGCTCTCTCTAACTCCAAATTTTAAAGCTATGACCTTTTAGTTGCTCCTATTTTAATATTTTATGCTCTGTTGCCAGGATTGCATTACTTGAAATTCAATTTCATTCCAGCCAAGCTAAATAGGTTGCTGTAATGTTAGCTAATTGGGCAGGATGAGGTTATCATTTTCGTGATTTCTCTTTTATGTACATTGTTACAACTTACAACATTATGTTCAAAATCCTAAATTCCTTGATGTCCATCTCTCTGTTTTCGTGTCATTGCTTTGGTTTTTTTAAATTTTTTTCAATTTAGTGTGTTTGGGATTCAAGAATCTTTATATGGTTGTTTTATTTGTTTTATTAGTTGGTTGGTGTCGATTTTTATTACTATTCAGTGTAGCTCAATTCTCCCTTCTAATTATTTCACATCCTCAGCGCTACTTTTTGTTATTTGAATTTGAATTAAAATCCAGATGTTTATTTTCTCTCTATCAATGTTTTGGCCTCAAATTATAATCTTTGTTTTTCCTACTTTACTAACATTATAATCTTTTCCAAATTGGAATTATTATATTCTTTGATTATTTACTGCCTTCTTCATTTATCATAATCCATTTTTAATTGGGGATGGCATCATGGGGTTTTTCCCTTCAATATGTGTAGAAAAAAACATGTTTGTTGTTCAATAATGGTTGATTTCTTAGCATTTTATTTTTTCCAATGTTTGTAGGTTTTGGTGTTTTGGGCTGCTCTGAATAAGTATATGATTCCTAAAGTATTTTATTGGTGTTTGTAGGTTTTAGTTCTTGGGCTGATTTTCTATTGATGAGTAATGGAATCTTAGGGATTTGCTTTAGCAATACAACATTTTGAATCAAAAGGAGTAAAATATTAGGTTTTACTTTCTCTACTAACAGAGGTTATATTTATTATATGTGTCCATTAAGTTTTGATTTCCTTAATAGGTTGTAGCTTTCTTTTAAGACTTTCTTAAATACTGTTTTGCTGCATTACTCAATCAAGGATTAAGGTTTGACTAACTTTTTCCCTAATTTCCTTTTTTTTTTTTCCCCAATTACTTGAGTTTTGTTTTGTTTAGTTTTCTTGAACTGATTATGTTTTGTCAATGACTGCATGCTAAGAGATTACTAAATCAAAGTTTTTTTTTTTCTTTAGTTTATCTAAAGTCTTTAACTTCTCATTCCCAATTACTTAATGCTACAAAGCGTCCTCTCACTGATAAGACCATTTATTATACTTAAATAAGAGTTACTGAATTAATTTGAAAGGTCAAATTCTGTTTTCATTTTTACATAAGTGCCTATAGAGTGCAGAGTGACATGATTTGGAGGTAATAGGTCATAGCTTAAGGGTTGATTTTCTTAATAGGTCGTTGCTTTCTTTTAAGATTTTTTGTGTTAGCTTGTAATAATTTTTCCTAAGGGAATCTTGGCCTATATATATATATATATATATATATATACACATATATATATACATACATACATATATATATATATATATATTTTAAATTATCAATATATACTTTCTACTTCAATTTTGGAGTTTGGTGGGCTTAGACATCCCCAACTATAGAATTAGATGCTCTAAAAAACACTTTTATGATGACGTGGTACATAATATTTAACAATGCTTTTATTACTTGGTTCTCTTTTAAAATAGCGCTTTGTTATTTCCTATTGGCTTTTCTTTCATATATGGTTGTTAGAGACAATTTTGTGATGCCATCTCTAATCACCTATCTCTAATCACCTATGTTTTGTTAATAGTCATATTTGTAAGATGGATGTTTTAAAATCTGAATGTTTGGGGAGTACAGTTATTTTGTAATTTTTTGTAAATAAAATTATTGGTTTTTAATGTTAATTACTGAGTTTTTGCAGATCGAACTGCATTTTCTTTGACCGCCTTTGTTGTTTTTCTTCTTGATATTTAATTTTACCATTATTTCTCTATTGATATATGTTTCTAATTTACTAGAATGCTTATTTTGTTTTTGGTTTTTTTTTTTTTTTTTTTTTGGAGCATCTTACGCTTTCCTTTGCCGTTAAGAATAATTTCTCATATATTTCAAAATTGTTCTATTAGACTTTGTTTCTTTTAATTTTTGTACTGCTCAAGCTATTAGGCTCAGTTTATTGGCAGGTTTCTTTTGCGAACCTAATGTGTTTGTTGGGAGGCAAAATAGGGTGGATGAAAACTATAGAGAGAAAATGGGAAGAAAAACTTTTTTGTAATGTGTTTGGTTGGTTGGGGGAAGGAAAATAAATGGTGAGGCCCAACTGTTTTCTCTCTAGGCCCACCAAAAAGTTTTCCCCTACATGGAGAGAAAACTTGATAGGGAATATATGAGGGCTAAATGACAAAAATGCCCATGTCCAAGTTGCACATAGCCTAAACGTTTTTTTTTTTTTTTTTTAACTAGACATGTTTTTTTATTTTTTAATAAATCTAGGTGATTTTTTTTTTTTTTTTTTGGTTGCGTTGTTGCTAAAAATTCTACTGCAACCATCCACCCCCTTCCATATTTTATCATCACATTAAGTATAATATATTAAATTGATTTTTTTCTAACTCATAAAATGATCCCACGCATTGCGCGGGTTAAATGCTAATATATATAAAAGCAAAGACCTCATGTGCGAGAGCATGAGATTCTACCAAGTGGCGCATTGTATGATATTTTTTTCAGTTGGGCTTCCACCTCATCTAAATTTAGCATTTATATCAAACTATTAAGTAATGAAATATGCATTTACTTCGATGCATTAATAAAATTAAAAGAATTTGTATACATTTATAATTTGAAATGTTTTGGATAGTTATGGATGAATTTAAAAAGTCATGGGAAAGATAGGAGTTAAGAAAACTTTTCAATTTTATGCATAAGACTAACTTCAATGCAGAATTGCAAGAGTCAGACTCAATGAATATTGAGTAATATGATTATTTGTCTCCACATTTGTCTAATATAAATCCCCATTTCCTTTCAACTTAAAAATCAAACTTCCATAATTTCTCTCACAATATCTTTAGTTCCCTTTTTGAGAGGTATGTTAACTTCCAAAATATTATGTTCGTCTTTAATATTTTGTTTAGATTTTATGTATTCGTTTTTACTAATGTAGCATTGTAATGTGGTTAGGATGGTTTTTTCATATTATGTGCTAATTTAGATTTTGGGTTTTCCGTATGATGCATATACTTGGTGAGGATTTTTAGTATATTTGGTGTTTTGGTTACTTTTAGCTCAATTAAAATTTGAAAGTTAAATTGTGATATTATTGCATCATTACAGCATTATTGTTTCTATTGTTGTATCATGAAATTCTAGCAATTTTTTATAACTAATTGATTAAGATATTATTCTTTTAATTTTCACCCTATTATAATTAAGGTCTTAGAAAATCAAACTTTTCTTCAATTAAAATATTAATAGGCCTTAATTTTATCTCATATCAATTCTGAAACTAAAGAAAAGCTACTTTCATGACATAAAAATTATAAGTGTTGATATAATGGAGATAGAGACTTTAGTGGCATAAGAAATATAGAAATTAACACTATAAAATCTATATATAAAGCTTAAATCATACAATAAATACACCTAAGAACCACCAAGTTTGTAGGTGACAATGTGAATGTAATATGGTGACACTTGTTGGTTGCATGAATTAGAGGAATTTTTCCCCAATTTATTTAGTTTGAATTTTGTTTTACTAGAAAACTTCATAGATTAATTATGACAAACAATAATAGTATTCATGAAATTGTTGTATCATAAATAATTTCTTACTAAATTTAGCATAAGGTTCTATCATGTGGTGCATTCCTTGCACTTTTCTTTATTTAGGCTTCTAAATCAACAAAGTTTGCATTTATATCAAAGTATTAATTCATTGTATTAACCAATAGAGTAAATGCATATATCAATTATCTATTTAATTATTTATATTAAATGAATTTATATGATTATTTTTATAAACTCTATATATGAGATAATTTTTAGTTGGAATAATAATAATAAATTTAGGTTTCTCAAAAAAAAAATAATAATAAATTTAGAATATGACATTCTTACTTATGTTTAGTTGCTTTGACAACAATTAACAAAAAAAACATAAAAAATTAAATATTTATGAATTCACTAAAATTAATCTTAATCCTTTAAATTTCCGAACTCCTTTCAGTCACATGTGAAATATATGTGTGTGTGTGTGTGTGTGTGTAAATAAATATATTTATTTTGCTATAGCATAATGAAATTTTAATATCATTTTTCTAAGATTTATATAAGAAACAATATTATTTTTAATGTGGGAAACAATTGAAACACTATATCATGCAACAATTGAAGCTCCAACAAA
Organism: Quercus tomentella; assembly: GCA_028535165.1. Lineage (NCBI taxonomy): Eukaryota > Viridiplantae > Streptophyta > Magnoliopsida > Fagales > Fagaceae > Quercus > Quercus tomentella. The sequence continues at coordinate 19,426,028 of JAPQVY010000144.1, forward strand.
AATGGGGGAAAATTAGTAACACACGATCAAGAATGTAAAAATAAAATAAAAAATAATAATAATTGAATGATATATGCATTTTTTTAGTAGGCATGAAACATGCTTATCAATATTAACCATCATATCATGCAATCTTAATGTCTTTCTATTTTCTCTATAAAATAACTAAAGATTACAATTTTTACAAGGAAATTTATTGAAATTTTTTTATACAACGATAGTTGGGGGATTTAAATCATGAATGTCTCTATTGAAAGCTACAAGATTCTTGGTAAAACTTATTGAAATATTGGAGAAAACTAATAATAAGTTGCGCCGCACATCGTGCGGGAATCCAGCTAGTTGCAAATAAATACCCACCCGACCAAGACACCACCCTCAGATTTCATGCATTAGGTTTATTCTTTAGAGAACTTCTTGCTCTGCTGCTAAACAAGAAGTTCACTTTTTTTTTCTTGAAGATTCTTGTTCTTCAACCCTCAAGAACTGCTATATTTTCTTCTTCTCTACTATGGCTGATCCAGAGTTTTGATACCCATCAACTTCTGGTTCCTACGAATTGATTAGTATAATTTCTAGCAGTGCTAGTTCCACTGTTTACAAGGCCAAGTATTTGAACACTGAAGTGGCAATCAGTGCCATATTGGATTGCACCAGAGGTAAGAAACTCACGACGACATAATAACGACAATGCTACGGCAGATGACATATGGAGTTTTGGAATTTGCACATTAGAATTATTCCATGGTGGTCCTCCTCTAACTCCTTTGCCTAAGTCACAAACTTTGCTACGACAAATTACAGAAAGGATTGGCTTACTAGATGGTATGAGAATTATATTACGAATCCTAAAAAAAATGTCCGACAAACTCCATGGGTTACTAAGTTGCTCATTTTTTGAGAATCGGAGGAATAGTAAGGATTGTCTCAAAAAACTAGCGAATGAGGTTGACGACAAGGTTAGGGAGATCAGCAAAACCAATATTACTATGTTGCAATTTGATGAAACGTCAGGCTTATTAAGATAGAAGGGTTATTCAACAGATTCGAGAACCTTCTCGAACACACTCTGAGGTAGACTTTTGAGTTTCCATTGCATTTAAAATTTTGAATTTAATATTTGAATTCACTGTCACAACAAGCTTGTAAGAGGAAGTGTTAAAACAAAGTCTCAATGATATGTGAGGGTTTATAATTAGATTTCTATGTCTATTTTGAATGGTTTAGACCACAAGGGGTTAAATTGCATTCTACAGTGTTATCTAATATTTGTTTTGTGAAGTTCATTTAGTTTGTTAAACTCACCGTAATAACATATGATAAAGTTTAGTTACAAAATTGAATGTAGTCTAAGGTTACAACCTTACTCAATCAAATAAACATTATTACATATTTTGAAAATCTAACGGTTGAATTACATATTCTTTATGCTCTTAATACAATATCAAATTTTGTGTCAATTAGATATTATTTACTATATAATTAATAAGCTTATATTTTATGCATAATTTTAAACTATAAAAACTAGCAATTTAAACAATTTATTGATGACATAGCTATTGATCTTTAATTTTCTAGAAATTTTGTAAGCATGGAAGATATAAGAAGAAGATGTAATCCAATGGTGGGTTTGTCAAAATTTACATCTAATAAAACTTTGTCCAATAACATATCCCATGAATTTGGGGAATTAATTTTAGAAAGGCGTGCGGGAAGGGGAATTTTGGATGGGTATAAGTTTAAATCGCTTGACCTAAATTTGACTTGGCAATAATTTAGCCAAATTTCCTAATCTGTGATGTATGCCAAATTCAAAATGAGATTCAAAATTTGGAATCTATGTTTAATAGAGGAAGACATGACTAAAAAGGAAATTTTAATTTCCAAAAGATTTGCATTAGGAAAATTTCAATAGATGATTATAGGTGGCAAAGAATTAATAAAACGTTGTAACTTAAGAAGGAAATATATATTAAGAATAATGTTTTTTACCATTTTCATGTCAAACAACCTTAAAATACATAATATGTTCATAAATGAGCAATATATTACTCCTTAACTACTTGCTCATGCCATTATACTATTCTTTGACCGATTACAATAAAAAAAAAATCATATATTCTTATATACATTTATTTCTTTCTATTTAAACAAATTTGTTTTATTTTCATTTCTTTCTATTTAAACAAATTTATTTTATTTTAATTGCAAGAAGAATGGTAGACTCCTAATTAGTTAATGCGCGTAACACGTGTATAGATTGTGTACATCCGTAATCAAAAAAAAAAAAAAACTCCCGTCTCCCGTCATATTTGCAATTTGCAATGTTACGGAACTTTATGCGTTATTTTGAGACTGAAAGTACAGTAAGCCTTTATAACAGAAGATGTAAATATCAGCTTGTCTAATATGGCTTGATAAAAGATAGAGTTTGTTTCTCAGCAAAAAAAAAAGGAAAAAGAAAAAGAAAAAAAGATGGAGCTTGTTAAAAGGTAAAACTTATCTAATGAAAACTAATGGCTTTTGGCATCAAAAGTCAAACATTATATATTAAGGACAAAATTTAGCTACAGTACCTTAAGTGCTATTTATTAGATTCTCATTTTAAGATTCAGTTATGTGGCTAATTAAATAAAAAAAACGCTTCCATCCCATGCGAAAAAATTCTCATGGCAAAATCTTAAGAAGAAAACTTAAAGAACAGCACCTAAGTACTATACCTATATCTTGCCCATATATAAAATATTTAAAAACTCTTCAAAGCTATAATGGTTACTTATCACAGCCTTTTCTGCTTGATCAATTACAATCTTACCTTATGCAAATCAATAATAGCTTTTGCTACTTGTTGAATGAAAGTTCTGTTGTGGTTTTTTTTCCTTAAATGTATTCCAATCAAACTTTTACTATATTTATTTTATTCTAAAAAAATGTTTAATAATCTATTTTATTAAAATGGCAAACTCAAAAATAAAAATAAAAATAAAAATAAAAGCTTGCCAAAATAACCATTGTTAGTTCTTAAAAAAAAGATAGAATTATTATAAATTTGATAATAATTTAATGTGATATTGAATGGGATTAATGTCACTTTATAGGATAATTGAATAGTGGTTTTTCTAAATTATCTTTCATGATAGGTGACACATAAATTTGTTAGATCTATATAGTAAAAATTTGTAATATACTCCCTAGCATCACTCTAAAAAATTTAATTTTGTTAGGATGTTTTAAGGCTTAAATCACACTTGGCAAGAGTTTTTTTTTTTTTTTTTTTTTTTTTTTTTTTTTTTTTTTTTTTTTGAGAAACACACTTGGCAAGAGTTCAAGCTTAAAGGTCATGATACAAAAATTATTGTATTTATCTTTAAAAACTATAGGTATATGTTTCCGTATTTTTGTTATGAATTTTTTACAAATAAACGCAATATACATGTATTACACATGTAACGTTCTTTCTCCATTTCCGTATTTTTATGCCGATTTTTTGAAACGTACTTTTTTAAAAGATGCCAATTTAAACCTGTCCATATCTTTACCATATCAAACACATATCGTATTTTACTAACTATGGGTAGACCTGATCAAGAATACCTCAATTATAGATGGAAGCCTAGTAGTTGTCTCTTCCCAAGGTAAACAGTTTTATAGATATTATTTTATTTTATTTTATTTTTATATCAAATTGATCTATTTTTAATTGTCCATCTAATAATTTATGCCACTATAAATCAATTAATGAATTTTCAAATTTCACTTATTTCTATATCAAGTTACTCTCTTTTTAGTTGTTTGTTTGGGAATTTTAAGAGTTTTATAGGTCATAATAGCAAAGAAGAACATAGAAATTAGAGAAGAACAAGAACTCTATTCGTTCCACTTTGTGCTTTTTTCCTCTCTCTCTCTCTCTCTCTCTCTCTCTCTCTCTCTCTCTCTCTCTCTCTCTCTCTCTCTCTCTCTCTCTCTCTCTCTCTCTCTCTCCATTAACTCTTACCCAAACACTTATTAGTTATTATTCAAGCTCTTAGATCTGCTTAACAACTCAATTGATCTGTGTTATGTTGTTGTTGGTGGTGGTAGTGGTGGTGGTGGTGTATGTGTGTGTGTGTGTGTGTGTGTGTGTGTGTTTTTTTAGGATTGAGCTAGACCCAAGACCGACCCAACACCTATAACAAACATGAATATTTGGCGGTCCATGTATTGATAGATTTAGTAATGTTGAGCTTTTTTTTTTTCTTAATTTTTTTATTTATAGAAAATGATAAAGCCACAATTTTTTTTTTAATTATAAATTACTGATGTAATGAGTGGTTATTGGTAAGTAAAAAAGTGATGCTAGTGATGGTTTTCCACATCAATAGTTTGTTAAAATATTGTAAAATAATTTGTGGATGTAGCATTACTCTTTATTTTTGTGGGAAAAGTATCATTTTGCAATCATTATCAATTTGGTCATTATATTTTAGTAGCAACCAATTTAGACCATATGTAAATGCACTTTTAGTCCCTACATTTTGACTTTTTTTCATTTTAGTCCCTACATTTTAATTTTACCACTTTTAGTCCCTAAACCAATTAACGCGTGACATTTAAGTCATTCCATCAACCAACTAACGAGAAAAGTTGAAGTGGCTGACAGAGAAATAAAATAATGATATTTTTTTACACATGGCCCCACCCACTTCAAGACGTGGCTTTCCCGCCCCACACGTGTACGTCACTCACCAACCAATCTGGCACACAGGTAAAGAAAAATCCCAAATTAGACTTTAATCCCTAGATCAGCCTCTCTGCCTTTGTCAAACAGCCTCTCTCTCAAACCACCATCATCATCAACCATCTCTCAAAACCACCATCTCTGTCACTTGATACCCACACTTTTCAAATAGTGGAGCAAATGAAGGCCGGTAGACCTCTGTCTTTGTGAAAAGGTCTTCTCTCTCTTCTCTCTGTCCTTATTTATAGCTTTACAATATGCTTGTTGGCTTTTTCCTAGTAGGGGCCACAATGTTTTTGTATATTTTGGCTTTTTGACTGTTTGTTGGTCCTTGTCTGCATGTGTTTGTTTGTGGTTCACATTGTGGTCCATGTGTTCCCCATGTGCTCCTGTTGAAGAGAGTTATTGTATAAGGGTTTTTTGTGTAATTCAAGTGTTGATAACTATGCATATGTTTCTTTTAGTATGACAAAACTATTGAAGTAAGTGTTGTATTGTTACTTAAATATTTGATTAAGTATTGTGATCACCTAATACTTTATTAAGTGTTGTGTTTTCTACATGCAGAATGTAATATGTTATTAGGTATGAGTGTTGTTTTGTTAAATATAAACTATATTTTTTCTAAATAATATATATTTTGTTCTATAACTAGCATTGTTTAATTGGTTTTAGGGTTATGTTGCAAGCAGAATGGATGAGCTATTTAGTATATATGTGCATCATGGTGGCCATTTTACTGAGAATGGCCAAAAATATATAGGAGGTGCAGTAGATGTAGTTGATAATTGTGACCCTAAAATGTGGTCCAAGGTTGAGATAGAGAGTATATGTAGGGACTTTGGGTACACATCTGTTAGTAGGCTGTGGTATAAAATGCCTGGAGGGGACCAAGAACCGACAGACTTCCATTTGATTGTTGATGATAGTGATGCCATGTACCTGACAGAATTAGTGAGGGGTCATGAAGATATTCATGTGTATGTAAAGCACCCAATACATGACCCTATATTATGACAATGATGATGGCAGTGAACATAATGACCATGATGGGGATGATTTTTACAGTTTTTATGATAGTGATGGCATGTATGCTAATGATCAAACTTTTAACAATGAGGATGAGCTTAAGGTTAATGCTGATGTTCCTACTAAGGTGGCTGCTTCTCAAGTGGGTTCAAGGAGAGTAGGTAACCTGAGGTCTTTTATATAAGTGATAGCAATGATAGTGTGGGAAATGATGGTGGGGGAAGTGGCCTAGAAGATGATGTAGAGTTGAACCATGGTATTAGGGACTTTGTTGAAGATAGTAGTGGCAGTTAGGATGGTAAGGATGATGCTGATGTTAATGAACCAGGCCAAATGGGTGCTAGTGTAATGAACTCTGATTATGAGAGTGAGGAATTGCACAATCTTGTGGAATCATCATCTGATGATGAGCTTGGGTATGATAGTGATGATAAGTCTGAGGATGATAACAGGACACATATGGGAGATGAAAGAGAACAGAAAAAAGAGCAAGTGAGGAAATGCCCTCTGTTTAAGCCAGTGGCTAAGGCTGAGCATATTTATTTTAAGAAAGATATGTTGTTTACTACACCTAAGCAATTCAAGGAAGCTATAACAAATTATGCAATTCATGGTGGATGGGGGATCAGATTTGTTAAAAATGATCTGCAAATGGTAAGAGCTATCTGCCAAGAAGGGTGCAAGTTTGTTGCCTATCTAACAAAGGTGCCAAGGGAGAGGAGCTACCAACTAAGGACATTGACATTGGAACACACCTGCTCTCGAAGTTATAAGAATCCTAGGTGTACTTCATCATACATTGGGAAGAAGTTGATGAAGAAGGTGAAAAGACAGCCTAATATCAAGCTGAGAGACATCTAAGAGGCTATCCATGACAAGTATACCCTAAATATAAGTGCAGGAAAAGTAAGTAGGGCTAGGGATAAGGCTCGAGAATATGTTGATGGGGCTTATACACAACAGTACAACCAGCTGTGGGAGTACTATGAGGAATTAAGGAGGGCTAGTCCTGATAGTACCATACTTATAAAGGTACATACCTTCCATGATGGTGATTTAGCAGCTAAGATGGATTTGGTGTGTAGGGTGCCTTATTTTGAGAGGCTATACATATGTTTGGAGGGCTGCAAGAAGGGGTTTTTGGCTGGATGCAGGCCATTCATTGGTTTGGATGCCTACCATTTGAAGAACAAGTTAGAGGGGGAATTGATTACTGCAATATGCAAAGATCCTAATGAGGAGTATTTCCCACTTTCATATGTAGTGGTAGAGGCTGAAACCAAGGACTCTTGGACTTGGTTCATCAATCTATTAATTGCAGACATAGGTCAAAATAGGAGATGCATGTTTATGTCAGACCAGCAGAAGGCATGTAGTTTATTCTCTATTTGGTTGTTTTTTTCTTCATTTACTCATTGTATCTATCTCTAAGACATATTTTCCTTTGATACTATTTGTGACAGGGGTTGGTGCAAACTTTCATTGATAACTGGCCACAGTATGAACATAGGATTTGCTGCAGGCACCTCTACAACAACTTCAAGAAGAACCATCCTGGTGTTCTGATCAGAGAACTGTTTTGAAGGGCAGCCAAGGCAACTTATAAAGAAGAGTTTGGTAGGGTGATGGATGAGCTGAAGGGTATTGATGTTGATGCACACAGTTGGTTGGATGCTCATTCAACAACAAAATAGGCCAGACACATGTTTAGTGAGGATGCCTTGACTGACACTATAGTAAACAATATGTGTGAGAGTTTCAACAGCAGGATTCTTAAATTCAGGTCTAAGCCTATAATTAGCATGGTATGAGTCTTTGTGATCACCTACAATTAATTAGGTTCATTGTTTGGTACAATTTTTAGTAGGTGTGGCAACTAATATCTAATGTTTCATTGTACTTGTATGTGCTTGCAACTTGAGTGTATCAGGCTATATCTCATGACTTGGTTTCAAGAGAATAGAGAGAAGATTCTGAGAGTAGAGTTAGATATTAGTACTAAGGTTCTAAAGAGGTTACACAAGGAAAAACTGGCAGCCAGTAGGTGGTTAGCTTGTTGGGCAGGGCAGACCCAGTTTGAAGTAAAAAATGATCTGCAAAGTTTCACTGTTGACTTAACCACAGCACACTGCAGTTGTAGGAAGTGGGATATAAGTGACATACCCTGTGCTCATGCAATCACCTGCATATTTTGCAACAGACAAGATGCTGAGCAGTATGTTCACCCATGTTACCATGTCTCTACATACAAGGCCTACTATGAACTAATCATATCACCAATCAATGGACAGAATATGTGGAGACCTAGTGGTGTGACCCCAGTTTAGCCTCTCATCAAAAGAAGACTACCTAGCAGACCTAAGAAGAAGAGAGCAAGGGAACCTAATGAGCCAACAAGTAGGAGAGCTGGCATCTCTAAGCAATGCAAGGCCTATGGTAAGTTAGGGCATAATAGAAGAAGTTGCAAGGGTGAGATTGGAGGGAACTCCTTACTGCCAGGCACCACAAACAGAACCAGTACATCTAATAAGGTAATATATGGACATGTGTGTGAAATAGTTGCTTTTCAATATTCAATATTAATGTGTATGAATTTCTTGTTTGTAGGCCAACATGCACAGCTTCAACTCCAGTCCAAGTGCACCATCTCAATCCAACATGCATAGCCCATCCACTCCAAGTGCACCATACCAATCCAACATGTCCAGCTTCAGGCTAGATGCACCATACCAGTCCAACAAGCCCAGCTTCAAGCCAGGTGCACCATCTCAAGCCAAGACAAGCTCAGCCACTCAATTTGCACTATCTCAAACCAGGATGCACCAATCCAGTCCAAATGTAACACCTCATGCCAGGACAAGCTCATCCAATCCATTTCAGGCCAGCAGAAGCACATTCATCCACTCATATACACAGCAGCACAGCTCCACTCAAGCTACACCACACCAGTCAAGCAGCACCACACAGAATCTAGGTGCACATCAGAACTCCAGCAATAGCAACCTAAATCCAAGGCAGAAAAAGACAAGGGTGGTCACATTAGAGACTCTAAAGGCTTTTAAGAATGCATCCAGATACATGGAAGCAATCAGACATGGTGGGAGTCAATCATCTGTGCATGGTCCAAGGAAATGAAGAGAGCACAAGTTCATTTTTCCTTTGCTTATTTTGTGTATTTATGGTGATAGGGTTAGCTATGGAACAATGCCCTATGTTTTGTAGAAAGTGATGGTAATGGTGATAGGGTTAACCATGGAACAATGCCCTTTGTTTTGTAGAAAGTGATAACACTATATATGTTTAATCAATGCAGCAGAATTTTTATTTGATGCAATTTGCAGCATAAATTTTATTTGATGCAGCAGCATTTTTTCAATGCAGCAGATTTTATTTGTATAACTGAGTTTTATTTAATGTAGCAAATTTTATTTGTATTACTGAGTTTTATTTAATGCAGCAGAATTTTTTCAATGCAGCAGGTTTTATTTGTATTACTGAGTTTTATTTAATGCAGCAGAAATTTTTCAATGCAGCAGATTTTATTTGCACCAGAAATTTTTATTGCAGGGAGGATTTTTATTTAATGCTTTTTATAACAAGTAGCAAGTAGAAATTTTAGCAGGCAGAAATTTTTAGCAGCAAGTAGCAGGCAAAATTGAGCACATGCTCTTGTATCTATCTGTATATGAACATGATTGATGCAGCTAGTATCAATTATCATGTGAAATTGAGCACTATGGTTGTTTTGTTTTTCTGTTTTCTTCTTGTATTTAATCTGGAATTAGGTAGTTTAGGTTAAGAGTGAGGAGATTTTTTGTTTTGTTTAGGTAGTTTAGGTATTTAATTTGGAATTAGGTATTTTAGGTAGTTTTGTTTTTCTGTTTTCTTATTCACTGATTGTATTCTTTTATCTTTTGATTTGATGGTTTCAGACTCACCATTTGATAGCCGAATAAACTTGGTCAAGGAATTGTTTAGCAAAGCAAAAAATATAGAGTGACCAATTATCAACTTAAGCATCCTAGTATTTCAGTAACATGATGGGGTTATGGCTATTTGGTTGACAATCCATGAGGTTATTTTGACCACCTCTCTTACATAGTCAAACAAAATCTTTTTTGGAATAATTCTAATAGATTCTAAAACAAAATTAAAGTAAAAAATAATAGGGAACCTTTCTTCTTTTTTATTTTTCATTTATAATTTGTACAGCTACAAAAAAATCTTTTGTTCTATGGTAGAAATCCATTCTAGACTTCACAGCAAGTAGAGCCTAGAGAAAAAAAAAAAAATGGTAAGACAAATTCTATGTTTCACTTCAGCACAAGTGGTCTCTCTTTAACTTTTGTTCCTTCAGCATTGATCCTGCAGGAGACAAACCCATGGAAAGGGAACATAGATACACACATTCCAGCAGCCCCACATTGATGAATACAAAAAAAAAAAAAAAAAAAAAAATGTTAAGCACACAAAAATTCCAAATCATTCAATGTGGCAAAAATGTTACAAAGGAGAGAATGGATCATTATTAATATTTTACCATTGAAAAACACAGTTAGAAAACATTGACCAACCAAAACACAGAGAGAACTTCACACTGCTAGTCCAGTCATCAAGGAATAGGGGTATTCATTTCATTCCAAGAATGGTACCAAAAAAAAAAAAAAAACTAGCAGGTGTTTCCATGCTAACTACCTAACCAAAAAATTTACACACTACCAGCCCTATGCATTAGCAATTACAGGATATTGAAACTCCCCCATCTATGTAACATGCTAACCAAACATACACTCCCATGACCCACCTAACCAAACATAAACACTTCCACACTTCCCAATTGCTGCCTAACCAAACTTCCACTACTTGTCTAACTACACATACAATTAAAGAGACAAATCCCACATATCACCAATAAGAATGCCAAAGCCACAATGTAAAACATCTCTCTCTTGTAGCATCTTGCAACCTCGGCCTCTAGTCTAATAATTCGTTGCCTTTGCTCTGGGACGAGCACCTTACCATGTTCACATATCTCATCATCATGCCATTGGAAGAATTTACACATTCGCTCAACCTGAAATGCAAACCAAGCACTTAATAATGAAACACAAGAAAATTGAAAAATAAACTTCCACCACCAAAGAAGAATTTTTTTAAAAAAAAAAAACTGAACCCCAGTAAAACAAAATACTCAAATTAAAATACCCAGTAGATTGGACAGCCATAAAACCTTTTGCCAGGGTTGTATGCTGTCCACAAAATGACTAACACTGGTTTTTCAGCACAGTAGTACCTAAATGGAGCTCTCCTCCTCAAGCTTGAATTGGTTGAAGAGCTTGCTTCCATTTGATTAGGGACTTCGAAATGGTTGAAGATCTTGAGAGATGGTTGATGATGATGGTGGCTTTAAGTGGCAGAGATGGTTTGAGAGAGAGGATGATGGTTCGAGAGAGACAGAGAGGCTGATCTAGGGATTAAAGTCTAGTTTGGGGATTTTTCTTTACCTGTACGCCAGATTGGTTGGTAAGTGCCTCACGTGACATACACGTGACTAGGTTTGGGGTCATGTGTAAAAAAATATCATTATTTTATTTCTCCGTAAACCACTTCAGCTTTCCCCGTTAGTTGGGTGACGAAAATGACTTAAATGTCACACGTTAATTGGTTTAGGGACTAAAAGTGGTAAAATTAAAATGTAGGGACCAAAATGGAAAAAAGTCAAAACGTAGGGACTAAAAGTGCATTTACGTCTATTTTCAACTTGTAGTCAATTTTGGTTCCTATCGCCAATTCATTAATGAAAAATGCCTACGAGGCACACAACATGCATAGTTGACACATTTGAAACTAAGGTTGCTGATAAGATAATTTTAAAAAATTTAGATATTTTTTAAAATGTTTTCATAATCGGTCTACTTTAGTCTATTCAATCCACTTTGGTCTACTTCAATTCACTTTGGTTCAATTTGGTCCACTTCAGTCAATTTTGGTGCACTTACTTAAGAATGGGTAAAGACGGGTTGGGTTGAGAGTAATTATTCTAAATCCTAATTTGTAGGGTAAACTACATATTTGGTCTCTATCCTATACACCATATTTCAATTTGATCCCTAATCTTTCAATTGTGTCAATTTGGTTCCTAATCTTTTAGTACCGTGTCAATTTAGTTCCTGTCGTTATCTTTTGGATGAAAATTGATGGCGTGTCTAAGGGCCAAAATAAAAAATTAGCTTCTGTTGATGTGACAATAAACTCAAATTTTATTTTGGCCATTTGCCATGTTAGTAATTTTTATCTAAGATATAACAACAGAAACTAAATTGACATGACATTAAAAGGTTAGGGACCAAATTGACATAATTGAAAGCTTAGGGACTAAATTGAAATCTCGTGTAAAGGTTAGAGACCAAAAATATATTTTACCCTAATTTTTAAAAAATATTGATCTCAAGCTTGTTCCAAATTCTAATAAATTTTAGCAATTTTATCTCAAATTGGTTTTACATATATTTAATGAATCCAAACTCATTTCAAACCCATTTACTTATTTATTTATTTTGCTAAAAAAGACACAACTTAACATTACAAACAATTTCAAGAATTTTACTGCAATCTATAAGGACTGTGTCTTGTCTTAGGAAATTAACCAGATAGTTGGTATGTACTTTGAAAAACATATTCAAATATTGTGTAAAACTTAAATACCCACTTCCAATAACAACTAAATATTAAATAAAACTCTAAGAAAACCAAAAATGATAAAAAGAGAGAACTTGTGATCATGAATGTTTTTTAATATGATCAAAATTGTACTTTGCTAAGCTGTAATTAAGGAAAGAACCAATGAAAAATCTACCAAAAGAGTAACAAAATAGAAGGAAAATTGAGAGTATTGTTGTGACCACATTGAAATGCATAACAAACTTCGATAAGGGTGGTGTATTGGATGACAATCTTTTATCCTGGGAAGCACATCTCAATCTTACAAAACCAAATCCACATTTTTATCATTTGTTTCTTTTTTACTATTGTTCTTGTTTTCAAATGAAAAACATGTAATATATTATTGTATATATGTTTATAGTAGTGTTTTCAATAGAAAAAAAAAAATTAAATTAGGGGAGTAGTGGAAAGGAATTTAAAGAATTGGGCAAAGGATTAAAGGAATTTTAAACTCATTTCAATATTGAGGCTTAAGCTGAAATGAGATTTTGACCTTTTTTTTGGGGGGGGTGGTTATCTTGACAAATTAATTGACCACCAAACCTTTTTTTTTTTAAGAATACCAAGTATTTAATACACACGAGGAGAGAGGGAAATGTCTTAAAGAAACTAACAGTGGTGTATATCTAAAATGGTCTAACTCTTAAATACACAACACAAACTTTAATTTATATCCAATAGTTTAATTGACCACCAAACTAACAAAATGTCACTTGCAAACATTGAGGTAGCTGAATGCCGAACAGTTGGTAAGGTGGTGGCTTATATTGTATAAAGTCTAAGTCCTGCCATAACCCTTATGCATATTTGCAATTGTAATTTTAATCGTAATTGTATTTGTAGTGTTTTATTTTTAAGTAGTAACCCCGTGTATATGCATGGATACACTTAGGGTATGTTTGGTTGGGTGAAAACAGGGAGGATAAAAAATAGGGAGAGGAAAATGGGGTGAAAAATAGCATTTTCCACTATTTGGTTGAGTTGTCACTTTTTTTTCTTTTTCTTTTTTTCTTGGGCATTAACATTGTCTCTCTTTTTTTTCTTCTTTTTTTTCTAATTTTGTTTTCTTTTGATTTTTTAGGGCTTGGACGTGATAGTTTATTTTTATTTGTACTGGATGTGATTTTTTTTGGAACATGTTTTTTATTTTTATAAAAAATTTTGGGTGATTGCTCTTTTTTGTGTGGTTATTTGTCACTTTTTTTAAGTTGGCATCATTTTTTAACAAGGGTATATGAGTAAATTTATTAAAACTCATTTTTTCCATCCCTCCACTTTTCTACTCCCAACCAAACAAAAAGGAGAGAAAATAAAATCTTTTCTATCCTCCCACTTTTCCATCCTCCCACAATTTTCTATCCTCACTTTTCCACCCCTCCAACCAAACGGACCTTTAAAGATATACAATAAGATGCATAATATAATTCCTATATATATATAACTTAAATACTATTGATAGTCATTTTTATATTTTTTTTAACTCTTTAAAAAATTTTATAAGGATATTATTAGGTATAAAATGTAAATTGTCCATGTATTTTTTTTAAATTATTGTGAAGCACTTTTTTTTTCTTTTTTTTTTACGATTCATTTATTTTGGACTCTTTGGTTTTTGTACTTAATAACTCACTTGGATGAATATTTATGATGTGGACCCATATTTGATTCTAAAATTAAGAAATAAAACTCTTTAAGAATAAATAATTTAGGACGCATGACGCAAAATTGGAACTCTAATTTGGAATTCTAATTTGAGTTTCTCTCAGCTTTACCTATTATTATATATATAGATGAGTTTAAAACTTAAAATGTGAAATGTAACCGAATAGTTGTATGTATACATAAAGATGAAGTAACTGACATAGATATTAGTGATTGTAATTTTAGCTATTTCAATATTAATAATTTATAAACTTAATAGTGTTGTATGTATATGTAAAAATCAAAGTAATTGATGTGGATATTAATGATTGTAATTTTCAATGTTTTAATATTAATAATTTATATATTTAATACTGTAAAAAAAATTAGAAAGAAAAAGATAATGATGACATAGCCGCTGATATGGCTTAACAAGAACATAACAACAATGAATGTTATGTTTCAGTTTTTAAATATATTTTATAGGGCAAGACTTAGGTACAGTACTTAGGTGTTGTTTCTTAGGTTTCCCTTTTAAGATTCTGCCTTGTGGATTTGTGCACATAGGATGGAAGTGTATTTTTTAATTAAGTAGCCATATGGCTGAATCTTAAGAGGGGAATCTAAGAAACAACACCTAAGGTACTATACTTAAATTTTGTCCTATTTTAAGATTTTGCCGTATGGATTTGTGCACATGGGATGGAAGTGTATTTTTTAGTTAAGTAATCATATGGCAGAATCTTAAGAGAGGAACCTAAGGAACAGCACCTAAAGTACTATACTTAAGTTTTGTCCTATTTTATAACTATCTTATTTAATGAGTCATATGACTTATTTAAATAATATACATAAGGGTGTTCACCAAATCACACAAACCGTGCACCAAATGCCTTGTAACTGAATTGGCACTTCCCCATGGACAAAGAACTTGGGGGTCTAGGGAGGAAATGGTTCGAGCTACGGAGTTAGCAGCATGTTATAATTATCTCAGGAAAAAAAACAAAAAAACCACACAAACCGCCCGCAAAATGGCATAACCACACCACACCGCAAGTAACCGTGCACCGCACCGCAAGTAACCGTACACCGCACCGCATGGTGCAGTGTGGCTTGCGGTTTTATAGTAAGAAAACTATACAAACTGCATTGCACCACACCCTCTCTATATATTAATATATTTATTTATTTTTAAAATTAAATAAATTGGTAATAGTTTAATAACTCTAGTTTTCAAAAAAAAAAAAAAAAATTGTTTGATAACCCTAGCAAGTGCTGACTAGGAAAATCTGCCCAAAATAGAGAAAAATTAACTCAATAGTTTAAAACTTTGCCCAAAATAAAGGGAAAAATTAGTTTTAAGCTCGGTAGGAAAAGCCCAAAATTTGATAAACATACTGACTTCAAACCGCTTCTTATACACCACCACACATGTGACCACAAAAATGAGATGTGGTGTAGTTATAGTTTTGGCTAAACTCTAAACCGCATCGCACCGCACATGTGACCGCAAAAATAAAATGCAGTGCAATTATGGTTTTGGTTAAACCGCGCCACAAAGTATGGTGCTAAAAATGGCTCAAAACCGCACCATAAATGATTTCATGAGTCGCTGGTTAATGGTTTGCTTTGACATTCTTCCTTCCAATCTCACTAAGTGTGCTTGGCAGCCCAGTCCAGGTCAGGCGTCAAGCCTCTCCTAAAACAATTTACCCCAAAACATATGTTTATTTAAACATAAATCAAGTTTACTTTCACTCTTCTTTGCTAATAATCATTGCACTAAGCATAATTCAATATTAGATGTTACACTTTTGACTTTCAACATGATTGGGGGATTGAGTGTCATGCTCGAGCCCAAACGCAATAGCTGTCGATTTGTTGTCAATATGCGTTTCAACTTAGGCCGAAGTAAGCAGATCAAGAGCTGCTTGGGCCTTCATTTTCTTATCCCTTTTATCGGTCTCAACTTTTGGAATGATCTCAGGCTTATACGTCCCATCAAAAACATCATTAATCTAAACGAATGTGTGGTTTGAGATTTGGGACAACCCCTAAGCTTATGAGAATTTTTTTTTTTTTTTTTTTTTTTTGGTGCTAAGCAAGAATAAATTTCTTTGAAAGAGAAACATAAAACATATTGATGAAATATCAAACCCATCTTTATCCTGATATCCAGGGTAAAAATCTGGTAAAGAAGAGATGATTTAATCCCTCAAAAGAATTCAAAAGGTTTCATTTAATCACATTATGGATCATAAAAAATGAGAATGAATTTAAAATTTGCTTAATTTTGTGAATAGTATGTAGCTTATGAGATTATTGTTCATCATAGAAGGGAGACAATGATAGGATTCTATCCTTATGTGTAGGAGTGGGTTATTAATTTTCAATTCCTCTGGGGTGGGCCTTGGGGTTCATGTGTTGAAGGAGGACATCAAGGCCTGTAATAATCTGTAAAAGTGCAATAGAAAGAATTTTAAGATGTCTGCGACGGTGAGAAGTGCCGCCAACGGCGGTGGCGTGTCAGTGCAAACAGAAGACTTGAGAGAACGAGAAAAAAGAGAGAAGCCGGAAGAGAGGAAAAAGCCAGACCAAATAGCACCGAAGATGGTGGTGTGCTGGACCCGGTGGTTGCTGGGTGCAACCATGGAGATTCGGCGATGAAGAGAAAAAGGATTCAGCCACAAATTTTTCTGATTGGAAAGAATATTTTTTGAATTTGGTAAATCTGAAGAAAGGAAGAGGAGAGTGGAAAAACGAAGAGAAAAATAATGTGACACATGTCCTTTGTAGCCGTTAGATTATATTATTTTCAGGACACTAGAACAGGTACGACTTTGACAGCTAAAATAGCATGTTGTTCTAAAGTTAAAAAGTACCACTGATCAGTTTCTAGCTCAGTTTTCCACATCAAACCCATCATTGCAGTCAACCGAATAGAGGCTTTCCACATATGTAGTTTCCTCAATTCTTGGCTTGGAATCATAAAGTATTCTTCTATGGGTGTATTCTTTCCAATTGCAGACTATCAATTTGACATTGCATAATAAATTCACTTCAACACACTCAACTTCTGTCTCCAGCATTAAAACTTTTTCACCATTCTTTGACGCGCATATAGGCCTCAGACAACTGCTCCAATATGGAATGGTCGCCAATCTAGTCCAAGACTCCTTCATCACCCATAGCTGAACATAAAAATTATTGCAGGGACTCGCCGGTGCACACAGATAGACACAGGTGTTCTCCAAAAGTCCCTAACTCCCATAAATCTGACGTATTGTAATATTCTCCTGATGATTCATCTCTTATGTTATAAGAAACAGATTCTGGCCATGGCAGCTCATGAAATATCTTATCCGCTAAATCAAAATAAATGATTGACGGCTTCATATAATGGCTAATACTCCAATAAATTGCCCCATTGCAGTATATAGTCCTTGGGCTAAATGGAACGATGCGGTTAAAAATATTGTCCTCATCCGGCAGAATTGTCGTCCAAGTAAAGATCTTGAGTGAAAGATCTCGATCTGCAATATATCAAAAGGGAAAATCTGGTAGGGCCTTGCTATCTTGTGATCATCAGTGGAATAATAGTAGCCAAAACCAAAACCGTAAAGCCAACAAGAAATTGAATCAGGTGTTGATGTTGTTCTTGGTATGTTTTTGTAACTTTTGGTAGATGGGTTCCAAACCAAATACTGGGATGTATGTATGTTCGCATTATATAATTCAAAACATAGCAAGCCATTGCAAGAAGCCAAGTTTGTCTCAACATCTTCTTCACCCACAATGGAAAACCATGAAAATCAACATCAACAGGTTGACCATGAACAACACGGCTTCGAAATAGTGCTCGATAACCTACTGATAGAACACAATTGTCAGTCAAAACAAGGACGTTCATGCGGTTGGGGTTTTGAGATGCTCTCTGAAAGTGGGATTTAGCATATTGGCGACCACTGATCAAAGCGTGCCATGCTTTGGATACGCACTTGAATCGCATGAGAGACTTCACTCGTAGTCTTGAAAGTCTGAGGTCATTTGGAATTGTAAAGCTTCGCAGGCACCGTGCCTTGCAGATTCGCATACTTCAAGTTCAGGTCCTTGGCTCTCTGTAATCAATATATATAGAGAGAAAGAACGACTGGTTAAAGAGTTACATTTTAAACCCTTTAATTAGGAATGTAACAAATCAAAAGTATTGAAAAAAGTAACAAATTAAACCATCAACTCATTAGAGGCAAAATGGCAGGTAGCAGCAAAATGAAAGGGTCCATCCATCCGAAACAAAGTTGTGTGTGTTAATTTGGGGTATTGAGAGGACATATTGCATTTAGTTGAGAGCTCTTAGCTGATGGTTACTGTAATATCCTGTTTTTTTGAGTATGTGAGCATTCTAGTTTCTCTAATGTTAAAAGTGGTCTCTCTCTCTCTCTCTGTAACTGACTTGTAGTTTCTGCAAAAATGAGGCTTTCTCTGTTGCTTATGCAGAAGTTAGGTTGTAATAATTATACCCCTGCATTGCATGTTAAATTACCGACTGTTCCAACCATCGGTAAGTTTTTGGTACAATCAGTAATTTAACATTGCATTGGGCTTGCACAGAACTGGTTGTATTGTTAGTCTTGAAGGTTGTAGTGCTTCAATGAAATCCCATATATATATATATATATAGTACTTACTTTTATGTTAATATCATTCTTGTAAATATTTTGGCTTCTTCCTTATATTAGTACTTCTTAGGTGTCCTACGACATAAAATTCCAGACTTTGGCTCAAGGTTGAAATTGAATTGGAAGAAAATATATATCAAAATGTTTTTTTTTTTCCTTTTAATCTGTCACTGATATTCTTAAAAGCTACCACTACGCACTTATCAAAATCTTAAAAAGTTTTACAAGAGGATCCAATCACAATCACGAAAAGGAAATGGAAGAAGCATACCTTTAGAGTTTTTCCGGCGAAAACTGGTGATGTGCGCAAATAACTAACAGCTGATTTCTTGTAGGGGGCATTGAGCCCAAACGCAATAGCAGCTGATATGTTGTCAATATTTGTTTCAACTTGGGCCAAAGTAGGGAGATCAAGAGCTTCTTGGGCCTCCATTTTCTTTTATGGGCTTCAACTTTAGGGCTGATGACTTTATATCCCATTAGCAAAGGTCATAGGTCCCATCAAATACATCTTTAATTTAAACAAATATGTAATTTGAGATTTTTGTTTTTTTGGTGCTAAGTAAGAATAAATTTCATTGAAAGAGAAACATAAAATATATTACACAATGATGGAATATCAAACCCATCTTCATTCTGATATCCAGGGCAAAAATCTAATAAGGAAGAGATGATTCAATCCCTCAAAAGAATTCAAAAGGGTCCATTTAGTCACATTATGGACCATAACATTAACCATGAGAATGAATTTAAAATTAGCTTAATTTTGTGAATAGTATGTAGCTTATGAGATTATTGTTCATCATAGGAGGGAGGCGATGATATGATTCTATCCTTATGTTTAGGAGTGGGTTATTAATTTCCAATTCCTCTAGGCTGGGCCTTTGGGGTACATGTACTGGAAGAAGGACATCAAGGCCTGTAATAATCTATAAAATTGCAATAGAAGGCAATTTAAGATTCAATACTCACTTAATTTTAACCACTATGCCATATGTATTATATTCTCAATATACATAACAAAATGCAATATGGTAGAGAAGAACTTCACCCATCCATACCTTTATTTTCCAATTTATTCACATCTAAATCTTCCCAGTTAAAGAAGATAGTCATGTCATTTCTCTAAAAATTGGAGATAAAACAAATGAATAATAAGATCATTTTTTGGCTGCTTTTGTAAAAGTAAAACAACCCACATTCCATTAGTGTACTAATTGTCTTGATTCACAGACTAGCATAGAAACTGAAATTCAAATAATTTGTCTTCTTGTTCTTGTTCCATTTTTTTGGGTTCCCTTTTGAAGGCAAAGCTGCAAAATCCTTGCTTCATTTTAAAATTCTTGTGTCCTTTTTCTGGGTCTGATATATGTTGGTCATGTGCTAAACCTTCTGTGTGATATTCCATGTTCTATTTAATTTCTTATGAACTGGCAACAACAATGGAAGTAGATAGAATTTGCCCGTTAGCTTATTTTACAAATTTTTTATTTAAATATTCTAAATGGATTTGAGTTTGCTTTAAGGCTTCCTCTCTTTGGACAGATCAATGAAACCAATTGTTACTAAATTTATGGGCTATTGCTATGCTCCAAATATATAATAGTACATATCTTCTAGGGTTCTGCATGGAAGCCCCCTTCCTTTTAAATTTTTAATTACTACTTTTTGTCTTTTGTTTCTTTGCTTCTTCTTCTTCTTCTTCTTTTTTTCTTCTTTTTTTTTCTTTTTTTTAATGTAATTATTTATTTACATTCTTATCCATTACTCTTTGTTTCTCTTCTCTAGGCATCCAAAAAGTTCACAATTTTACACCCTTTGTTTACATTATATTTGTCCCTTCTTCGGATGCTCATGAGGCAGCATCCAATGTAGAAGAAAATCTTTTTATTCGACTATAAGGAGATAAGTCATAAAACCCTTGTACTTTTGAGGAATATTTTAACACTAATGTCTTAGTGGTTGTTTAAATGTTGGACTAAACAGTGAGAGATTTCGAACAATTTGGAGTTAAGATAGTAGTGATGTATTATATTTTCCCCCATCTTTCTTAGCATTTGAACACAGAATAAGTGACCAATGCTATATGATCACTAGTTTATTGAGGCCTTGAAAGCAACAAAGGTCAAATGTCTTGTTTCCAATATTTTAATTAACTGAATACTATAATGTGACATTTAAGATTAATAAACAGTTGTTTGATACCAAGATTTTAATTTAAGATGCATATTAATAAGATTCAAGTGATAGCCCAATAGTAATAATTTTTTTTTTTTTTTTTTGGTAGTATCTCATTTGTGATATAATTTTTTAACACTTTTTAAGGTAAAATTGTAATTTTTTCCACTTTTAATAAATAAATATTTTTTTAACACCTTTTTAAGGTAAAATTGTAACTTTGTCCACTTTTAATAAATAAATAGATCAACAAAAAGCTCCAACTGCTTTGTTTACAAAAGCTAGAAGGCATGAGTGACATGAATTTTTTAAGTATTTTAGGTTGCTGTGGAAGCCGGCCATGTATAAATTATACCATACCATTCTCTAGTACTATGGCTAAAAAATATATTATACTTCAAAGAGTTTGTGTCATTTTGAAGAAAAGGTTAGCACGACGTAGGACCAGAAAATAGGGACACCAAATAAAAAAAAAAAAAGAAAAAAAAAAAAAGGGACACACATGCTGAACCCTACAAACCGGGAATTCAAAAGAATACATAATCAAATAAATATAAGAAAAATGCTGAATATATTATATTTTTTCTTGTAAAAAAAAAAAAAAAAAACTTACAAATTAATGTATGTAATATTGAATGAGATTAGCGTCACTTCATTTGAATTATTATTTTTAATTGGTAACACATTAGTTTGTAAGAACTGTATAATAAAATGTGTAATACTACTTGTATCATTTTAAAAATATAATAATAGTCCAATTCCTTAAATAAAGTAATTCTGGGCCAACCTTGAAGAAAAGAGAGAGCATATGTGACCGCAAATTCTCTAACCTGCATGTGCGAGTTGGTAGTTGCTCCAATATTCAAAATCAACACAAAAGTCAGATTTCTTAGTTTTATGCTGAATAAGAAAAGTTATGTACACGTCAAGGGCTGTATAACTGAATTGGCACCTCCTCATGCACAAAACGCTTGAGGGTTTAGAGAAAAATGATTTAAGCTGCAAGATAAGCAATATATTGTAATTATATTTTTTTAAAAAATTACTTACACTTCTCTATTTCCATTATATTAGATTCCTTAATTATTAAGGGTCATTTCCTTCTTTTGTTTCCCGAATAAAGATTTTGTTAAATTAAAAGGAAACAATAACAAGAGGGATTGTCCCTTACCCAATTTCAACATTTGCCAATAGAAGAGAGGGAGGCAAGTCAAGAATAGGGATAGAACTCATAGAAGCCATTCTAATACAGCTGAAAGCCCATTGGGCTTATTGGTAGGTTACAAAATTAGCTACTCTGCCAAAATAATAAAAAGACACTTTCCATCAAATAGTTTTGCAAAAGCTATTTCCGTAGCCTGCATATTGGCGTATGCAACACATTAGGAATTTCAATATCTTATCACCTTGTTGTATTCCCAATTCCCAAATGCTATTATTGATTGTCCTTTGAATTGGCTTAAGAAGTTTCGTTGAAATGAAATGTCAATTTGTGCTCAAGTGTTCCAAAGCACTACCCCATTAATGAGCACTGCCATTGACAGCAGTTTTGGAAGTCTTTGATCACATACAAAATCTCTGTCTCTCTCTCAGTCAACAATGGAAGATGGTCTTTGAATTGGAAGCTTCCTTGTATCTTATCTCTTAAATGGGAGCTGATATATCATATATCCATTATATGATATCATTTTTCCTTAAGAGAGACAACATTAAACTTTATGAAATACTATTACATGATTTTTGATAGGATAAATAGATCTTTTCACCATTCTATCGGTTTGATAAAATAACAACCAAAAAAAAAAATGACGAATTGGAGTCATTGAGAAGGATTCATTAATTAACCTTGATTTAATTGATGCTAAAACTTTGTAGAGTTGAGTTGTAAATACTATTATATGAAAAGAGAAATATGAAGCATTATTATAGTGTGTGTGAAGTTCACTTTTACTCTAATTCCTCTCAAAATAAAAAGGATTAGGCATACGTAAACAGACACAACACATGTTTTAAAATAGTCACGTATAGCCTTACCCAAAAAGAATTTTAAAAAAAATGATTATGGAGGAGTAGTTTTACGTTGAATATAAAGACATAATGTATCAAGAGTAATGTGATGATATACCAAAATAAACAAATAAATAGAGAGAAAGAAAACAGAAAAAAACCAAACCAAAAGTCTTCCAAGCACCCACCAAAATCGTTTGACTAAGAGCATGATTGTGACTTTTACTGACTCTTCATTAACCTTTCTAAAGCAATATCGGTAAAACCGATCACGATATGTTTTCATCATTACCTCAAATCATAAATGCTCTCTATCCACTACTATTGCTTCCCCCATTAAATTTTATTGCTTCAGCATTATATTGCAAAGTGCAAACCCATCATCAGATCCTTGTTGCCCATATATTGGCTACATTCCAAGCATAATCCTTTCTCTTTTGGTGGGTGCCAGAGGTATACTTCAAATGATGATGCTAACAAGTACTCTTAACGCATTAGTTAACAATCCAGTTAAAAAAAGTTTTTATGGGAAAAAAAAAATAATTAATATTTTAATAGTTTTTTTCATTTCCCATAAAAGTGATGTAAAAATTTTTCTAAAATAGATTGTTAATCAATGTTCTAAGAGCACTCATTAGCATTTCCTTATTTCAAATATATATATATATGTAGGGACTGAGTTCGCGCACTTCTTTCGTGAGAGAAGCGGATTCGAGCCCAACTAGCCCAATACAATAAATTTGTAAAGAGTGGGTTCAAGAACTAGGTTTTAGCGAGAATTACAACGACTGGACATGGTCATGAGTGGGTTGAATAATAGATACACAGGCTAAAATGGGAAACTCCGTCCTCGGGCCTCTCGTCCGAGGAGCGTAATGTTCTTATTATTTCTTTTACGCTGGGTTACAATAGTCCTAGAGATAATACCTAATGCTACTCACCTCTCTCTCTCTCTCTTTTTCTCCATCCCCTTTTCATGGAGGAATTCTTACATTATATAGCCCTTCCCAGTTAATCCTGACCTTCCATCTGTTGAGCATGCAGGTTACTACTCGAGTGCTTGTCCCATTAGCCGCTTTCCCCCACCCTCTGTTAGTTGCAGCAACCAAAACCACACTGTTCAGGGGTCCTTTCCCCATTAATGCAGCCAGAACGTTAGTTGGCGCATTCTATGTGGAGGTGACAGCTTCTCCTTAAACCGCTCCTACACTGTACCTCCGTGCGCGTCCCACTGTACTCACCCTTTCTTCTGGGAGTGTTCTGGGGGCTGCCTTTGATGGCGTGCCGTTCTTTCCTTCTAGGTTCTGGGATGCCGAGGACAGGATCGTCCTCGGCTACATCTCTAGGCCATTTGGACTTTCGTTGCACGTCCTCGGCAACATCTCTCCTCGACGCAGGCCTTAAGCCTTAGTGCAAAGTGGGCTGGGATCACAAATTCTTTGGCCCCACAATATATATATATATATATATATATATATATATTTATAGCAACATCGAAGAAAAATTGTGCATAAGGAAAATGTTAACAAGTACCGTCTGGTGCTTGTTAAAATTTTCCTTTTTAAGTATCATTTTAAAAAAAAAAAATTATCAAAAAAATTGTCAAAAAGAAATAAAAAATTGTCAAAAGCTGCCCAAAAATTTGAGTCCAAGAATTGTGCACATGCTACTGCAAAACCTTGGTCTCCAAAGTGCTATGAGAACATGTACTGTTCACCAGAGCCTTTGTTGACATATACATAGTACAAATAAGACAAATGTAGGTCAAAATCAAGTTATAAGAGCTCGTATGTGCATTAAAAAATCATTGGTATTGATAATGCGTTATCTCTCTTTTGCTTCCTCTTTCTTCCTCAAAAGACTACAAAATCCGATCTCAAATCAAAAGCCAACAATAGGTAAATGGTCACCGATTTCCTAGATAGATCAGATGATCTTTATGCATGGATGAATCTGGAATGTACATTGCTTATGAGTTATGAGGGGATTGATGTTGTTGGTGAAGACACCACTTTATCTTGTTTAAAACTCCCACACAAAAAAGAACATTATTCCAATCTTTGTGGTCTTCATTCAACCATCAATAACACACACTAGGGTATTGTCTGATTTTCCAATAAAAAAAAATAGTTTCGAATTTCTTTAATACCCACTTGTTGTAAGAAAAAAAGATTATCTAAGATGATAAATTGATTATGTGATTGACCTAGTGATAGAGAACCTGCAAGACAGAGTTCAACTTAGGAAGCACCAATGTTTAAGATGGTAATCTTACTAGAGAATATACTCTTTTAGCGTACAGATTGTGAGACCCTAAATTTATAGGTTTGTTGATAATCTATATTACTAAGTATAATTGTCACCTTAGTTGCAGCCACCACTATAGACTAGATTGGGGAATTTTCTTGTTCACACCACGTGAATTTATCCAAACCACATTATCATGATGAACAACCTAACACCTTAGTTGTGGTCATTATAAACGAGATTGGGGGAATTTTCTTATTCACGTCATATGAATTCATTCAAATTACATTGTCATGATAAACGACCTAACATGGCATGGTCAGACAATCTCTTCCACCTTAACTTTGGAAAAAGGCTACTAATATCCAACAATACTTACTTTGACCGAGAGTTTGAAATCGGGCCTCTCATTGGATGGCCTAGCTCTAAGCAGCATGCAGTTTAAAAAACATATTAATAACATTAGGATTGTCACGTTATTTACATGCATCAACATGTAGCTCATACCAATGAAAAGATTTATGAGATCTACATATGAAGGCAATTTAATGGTAACTTATTTAAGATTTGTTGCTAATTGGTGATTTTGTGGTATCCACTAACAATTTAACTACACATGTATGGCAAATAAAAAAATGTTAAAAATATTCAATGGAAATTATAAATTATGAAATTGGGTCTATATATAACTCAGTGTTAAGAGTGTTTGACTGTAGATCAAGTCGTCACCGATTCGATCCTAGTTGGGCCCTTTTTAACTATTAATTTTCATTAGCAATTCTAATTTTAATACTAAAACCAACCAAGAAAGGCAAGTTCTTTATAAAGATCTACATATTAATGAATTTGAAATCTTATTTTACAACTAAGCTAACCAATATAGTCATGCTATTTCTCAATAAGCATTGAAAGTTGGAAAATCATAATAGGGAAGGCAATCTTCCCAATAATAATAATTATTATTATAACACATGTGTATAGTAATAAAAAAAAAATCTATGAAAATCATTAATCATAAAATTGAGTCCATAGCTTAATGGTAAAGCATTTGACTGCAAATCGAGTTATCACAGGTTCAATCTTGGTTGACCCTCTTAGTTAATTTTGTTATATTAAAATCAACCAAAATGGTTAAGAGATTTATTAAATTCTATATTAATAAATTTGAAAATCTTATTTTACCATTAGAAAAATGAAATGTTGATTGTTAGAGGTTTAAGTTTAAGGCATACTTTCTCCCAAAAAAAAAAAAGTTTAAGGCATACAAGAAGAGCATATTCCTAAGAACATATTATTCTAAAAGAAGTTAGCCACTTGCCTTAAATTAAAACACTAATTTAAAGATTCTATTTGGCTCCAGCAATATGTTTTTGGACTGCATTTTGATTTTTAAGTCAAGATATACAGATCAGACCGTATGGGACAGAATGGCAAGAAAAAAGTGGAAGGTGGATGGCATTATTGCCTTTTTCATATTGTCTCCAATTCCATGGCACTAATTCTGAGGTGTAGCCGCGTAGACAACTCCTGTTAACTTTTAAGTCAGTTACTTAATCATAACTGAATAATTATTCCCTCTGGAAATGGTTTATTTTACTATGTCAAGGAAAAAAAAAAAGAGAAAAAAAAGAATTAGTGCACAAGTTATAGATAGAAATAGCTACTCACCTATTCTACATGAATAATATTCCACTTCAACATTTTTTTCCTCTAAAAGAATAACTCTAAAATACAAAAAACTTAATAACTACCAAGTTAGCATATTGTTAATAAGGGGTTATAAAAATAACTATTTTTTTTGGTGGAAAGCGGGAGGTTTTATTTAAAACCAAACTGAGTTCATACAACACCAACAATTGTGCTGGGGGTACAAAGCCAAGTTTCCCCCAGGCCAGTCAAGTCCCTCACATATGATACATAAACAAAAGTGGGACATTCGTTATATATAGTCATCAGATTCCAGTGGTGGGTCTCCCGCTTTGCTATAGTATCGGCACAGCCATTTGCCTCACGGTACACGTGTTGCATGTGAACTTCCCATTCCTGATCCAATAGGTTCCTGCAATCACAAATCAAAGGCAGAATATTAGTGGGATAATTCATATTTGTATTTGTTAGCCAGTTTAGGACCACTTTCGAATCTAGTTCCAGCTGAAGGAGCTTCACGCCCATATTCCACGCCATTGCCAATCCCTATTTGACCGCCGCCAACTCAGCCAAATTATTT
Organism: Quercus tomentella; assembly: GCA_028535165.1. Lineage (NCBI taxonomy): Eukaryota > Viridiplantae > Streptophyta > Magnoliopsida > Fagales > Fagaceae > Quercus > Quercus tomentella. Next base: position 19,453,476 of record JAPQVY010000144.1, read on the forward strand.
GTTGCGAGGCCCACATGCGCTGAAAATCCTGAAATCCATTGGCCCTGGTGATCTCGAAGAGCACCCCCTGCTTCGGCCAATCCAAGGTTATCAAGGGCACTACCATCAGTGTTGAGTTTAAAAAAAGGGTAGGGGGGCTTGCCATCTGATAATCTGAGGAACCAGGTCCGAGAGTCGTTTGGTGATACTGGCGAGGAAATGAAATTCTATCGCCGCTTGTACAGAGGAGTAGATAAGGCTATGTTGGGAGCAGGATTGGTTTTTGAATATTCTTTCATTCCGTGCTAGCCAAAGTTTCCAACAGGTGAAAGTGAAATAGACCTGCCATGGGGGGTGGTGGGGTAAGGAGGCCCTAGCCACTAAAGCATTATATCTCAGCCAGTCTTGAAGCGGCAATTGGAAGAAGGACATGGGCAGGATACCTGGGGATTGGTGCCAGACCTCTTTAGCCCAAGGACAGTCACGAAGAATGTGTATAGTCATTTTAGGTGACTGGCATCTGGGACAGCGGGTATCCACAGATGGACGTCCAAAGGATAGGTATGTTTTGGTGGGGAGTCGGTCACGCAGAGCCTTCCACAGAAAAATTTGGATCTTTTTGGGGCAAGGAGAAACCCAGATCCAATGCCAAAGGGCTTTGTTCCAAGGGGCCTGTTGGCGTTGATACAGGAATTTTGACGTGGATTTGACGGAACACGAGCCCTTATTGTGGGGCCATAGAAAAGAGTCAGTAAGGCTAGCAAAGCGGGCCATAGGAATACATAGAAGAAGATCTTGGAGCTGGGTGGAGAGGGGGAGGTTAAGAGAGTCGAAAGGCCAAGCTTGGTTTGCCCAAAGAGAGTTAACCCGACGGTCATCCTCCTGGGGGAGGAGAGGACCCTCAATATAATTCCGCAGGGAGCCGTTAGGCAGCCAATGATCTTTCCAAATTCGGATAGTCCTTCCATCTCCTACAATCCACCGCATGCCTTTAAGAAGTAGCTTGGCCCCTAGCGAGATAGCGGTCCAAATATGTGAACCTCTTGATGTTCGAGGACTGGTGAAAACGGTAGCATGAGGAAAGTATTTTGCTTTTAGGACCCTGGCCCAGAGCGAAGTGGGATTGGAATAGATGCGCCAGGCCTGGTTCATGAGGATAGCTTTGTTTCTATGCCGTGGTGCTATAACTATGTATATAGCACCACGCGCTACAAAATGAACATAATTAGTATTTTTTTTTCTTAAGTAATTAATTAATAATATAATCCTCTCAATTATTTTGTGACTGCGTGGAGTGATATATTGTTTTTAACTATTACCTGATGCCATCAAAAAAAAAAAAAAAAATGATCTGGATATTTTAGAGTCTTTGAACTTAGTTCCTAAAATAATATCCATATTTTTTAAAATGAGTAAAAATGGATTTTGACCCATTGACATATTTACTTGTTTCGAAATTTGCACGAATTTAATAATAAATTTTTTTTTTTTTAGAGAGTTTTAACCTATGGCGTCCACTCCTGATGTAGCTCTTTATCATCAAACCAAGACACCAATCAGTTTTTAGTGTAAGCGGGAATTGAACCCCAGATCTCTTATACAATCATTAGAGACTTTATCAGTTGAGCTAACTGGAACCCACAATTTAATAATAAATTTATTTTAAGGGTTTTATTTATTTTTCTTAGCATAATTTTTTAAGGGTTTTATTGGATCTAAATCTAAGAAGAGAATATATTTCTTTAAAAAAATTCAAAGAGAATATTGTGTATAACACTTATTCCAGTACATAAAAACAACCAAATCAATTGAATCCTCAAATCAAGTCAGCCATTAATCCTTACCAAAGTTGAAAAACTGCACGAATTGCTCTAGACATATCTTTATCTCTTTCTTCTTTTATATATATATATATATATATATATATATAACTAAAGCCGTTTTATTTTGAATTGATCTTATAATATTGTAACAAGTAAATTTTTGAGGCCTTACAATTTTACTTTTACATGTTATTATTTTGATATACATTTAAAAATTGAGTTTAAATTTCATTCTATATTTAATGTCTTCGTTAGAATCTTGATACATTAAATTTTATTTAATTTCATATAGTACACTATATAATTTCATATAGTACATTAAATTTAAATTGTATACTATATAATTTCATATACAAATACAATCATAATAAATATATAAATAAATAAATAATGTTAAAATATATATAGTTTTAAGTAATGCTATGAACACAACAAAAATTCATAATAAATGTTATTACTAAAAAAAGCGATAATTATCATAGTAAACTCTTATTAATAATTATCAAATTTAATATATAAAAATAAATAAATATTGAAAAATTATATTATGTTTATTTTTTGTTTTTGTATATTGCACGAATTTTGGACTAGTTATATAAAATTTTCCAATTGTCGCGTTGTACAAAAGTACAAAAAATGTTGAGTACAAAGTTCTAAGATTCTGATCAACCAAAAAGGAAAAAAAATCCCCTAAACAACCTAAACCTAACCCATTGATTTGGTGGGGCACTTCATACAAATATTTGCCAACTAGGCAAACAAAATTTAAAATATTTACCTTCTGGAAAAATCACCCCGTCCAGAGGTATCAGACAGGGTGACCCAATCTCCCCCTATTTGTTCCTTCTTTGCTCTGAGGGCCTTCATGCCTTGATTGAGAATGCAGCCCAGACTGGGCTTATCCGTGGCATATCTATATGTAGAAATGGTCCGCGATTAACACACCTGTTTTTTGCAGACGATAGCCTCATTTTCTGCAGGGCTTCAATTCAGGAGTGCATCCACATCCAGTCCATCCTCTCAGAGTACGAGGCTGCCTCGAGGCAAAAGCTAAATCGCGAGAAAACAACCCTCTTCTTCAGCAAAGCAACCCCAGCGAGTACTCAAGAAGACATTATCAACTTACTTGGGGTTCCGGAGGTAAAGCAATACGAGAAATATCTTGGTCTCCCATCCTTTTTGGGGCGAGGCAAGAGGGCTAGCTTTGCCTTCATCAAGGAAAGAGTTTGGTCGAAGTTGATGGGTTGGAAGGAAAAACTCCTCTCTCAGGCCGGGAGAGAGGTTCTCATAAAAGCGGTAATCCAAGCGCTCCCATCCTTTGCCATGAGCTGTTTCAAATTACCTTCGACACTTTGCCACGAAATTGAGGTCATGGTTCGCAAATTCTGGTGGGGGCAGCGTGGTAACCGAAGAAAAGTGCATTGGGTGAAGTGGCATACTTTGTGTCTCCCTAAACAGAATGGGGGAATGGGTTTTAGGGAGTTTCAGAAGTTCAATGATGCTCTTCTGGCCAAGCAAGTGTGGCGGCTACTCACTAACCAAGACACATTGTTCTACAGATTTTTCAAGTCAAAATACTTCCCCCAGGGTTCCATATTTGAGGCAAAAAATAACTTGGGCTCTTTTGCTTGGAAAAGCATTCTTAGGGGTCGGGACATCATCAGTAGGGGTGCTAAGTGGAGGGTTGGTAATGGTTGGAATATTATGGTTTTCGCAGACCATTGGCTGCCTAACGGAGGCTCGGGTAAAGTCTCCTCTCTTCCTGGAACCCATGACCCTGAATTACGTGTGGCAGCCTTAATTGATCACGATTTGCACTGCTGGAAAACTGATTTGATTGATACTATTTTCTCCCCAACTGAGGCCAGAGTTATTAAAGCTATCCCGTTGAGTTTTATGGACTCTCCGGACTGGTTGTTCTGGCCTTGGTCTCGTAACGGAGTCTACTCGGTTAAATCGGGGTACAAACTTGCTCGTGACTGGGAGTCTCAAAATCCTCCAGGCGCCCCTGCCCAAGCGGTCTGCAATAGCACTTGGAAAAAAATTTGGAACCTCCACGTTCCAAACAGAATCCGTTCCCTCCTCTGGCGTGCCTCCATGGACTCGCTCCCCACTAAGGCAAATTTGACCCGTAGAAAGATGCTGCAAGTAGACACCTGCCCCAACTGTAACCTGGATCCCGAGACAGTAGTCCATGCTCTGTGGTCCTGTAAGAAACTTGACACCGTGTGGCTCCCTAAGTTTGCAAAGCTTAAAGAGCTTTCTGCCTCTCTCTCCAGCTTTGCAGACCTTATGTCCTTAGCACTTCAGGATCATACGTGTATGGAAGAGTTCGCAAACACTATATCCCTGATTTGGATGACTAGAAACAGAGCATTCTTCAATGGTGTCTGCATGCCCCTTGAAAAAATCCCAGAGCAGGCCCGTGCCTTGGTGCAGGAATTCCACCATATTCGGCCAACCCATGCAAAAATCCCAAGAACTGCCCGTGCGGTCCGCTGGAAACCGCCACCCCCTGGTTTGGTGAAAATTAACTTCGACGGTGCTATTTTCTCAACCCATTCCTCAGCTGGTCTTGGCGTGATAATCCGTGACTATGCTGGACTGGTCTTGGCTGCCCTGTCACAAAGTATTCCCCTGCCTACTTCGGTGGAGACAGTGGAAGTGATGGCAGCGAGAAGAGCTCTCTTGCTTGCCAAAGAGCTTGGTTTTGAGAGAGTTGTGGTGGAAGGAGACTCGGAAGGGGTCATAAAAGCTATCAAGGAAAAATCTCTTCTCTCTTCTGGCTGGGGTCACCTTCTTAAAGATATCCATGCTCTATCTATTTCTTTTAGTTGTATTTCTTTCCTTCATGTTAAGCGTTCGGGCAACCGGGTTGCTCATTCTTTAGCCCGTAGATCTTTTTGTAACCCTTTGCTAGTTTGGATGGAGGAACTTCCCCCAGACTCTGTTGATGTTTACAACCAAGATCTTGGTTTTATTAATGAATAGCCTCTGCCCTCTTTTGTGGGCTAACCTCTCAAAAAAAAAAAATTAAAAAGAGACTAAGATTAGAGGGCCCACATTAAGGTGGGGTCTCAGGCTGTGCATGTGGTTGCTTTTTCAGAAAAATAATAAAAAAAAGAATAAAAAAGTGAACGTTAGAGAAAATCTAGAAAGAAAAGTCTGAGAGCAAGCAAGGCGCCGAAATTTGTGCAAGGAAGGCAGTGGAAGCTGACTCCCCGTTGGCACTCCTCACTCATTCCTCATGATTGTCACGCCCTTCTTCTTCTCCACCTGTCACCGGCTGTAGCCGGTAAATACAACATTTATCATTTAAATTACTTGTAATACCATACCGAGCATACCTATTTTATTTATTTTATACCTTATAATTGGGGAAATGTAGTTGTACTCAATTAAATTATAAATTTTTTTTAGATTGTAGATTTTAAAATTATTAATTAACCCCTAAGGTTTAAAAAATGTAACAAATTAAATAACAAATTTAACTCTATAATGGTGAAGAACTTGAGTTTGATTTACAATTTTCTTATTTATTGTAATTTCATCCTTAGAGGTTTAATTTATTAATTTTGAATATATAGGTTTAATTTATTGCGTCTCTAAACTATAGGGTTAAAAATGTATTTTTATTTCAAATTTTGTTTTGTTTAGTACTTTAAGTCTTTTAACAATTTTAGGTGAGAACCAATATCACTCTTTAGTTGTGATTTGAGTTTATATCATTTGCATGTCATGGTTTTGATATGAATATATGATTGGTTATTGTACATAAAATGGCTTATTGATTAATAATTATGTGTTTCTGTACTTTCTCTTTGCCATAGATACAAGTGTGAAGGGTCAAGGGTGTATTTTTAATATATAAATACATGGTGGTTTTAGAAACTATTGTTAGGCTAAAGTTATTGGTTATATCAAAAGGAGAAAAAAAAAAATTATCTGGTATCTTGGAATTTTTTTTTTTTTTTTTCGATCAAAGGTATCTTTTTTGAGAAACCAGGCTTTAAGTCTGGGACTTTATTGAAAAAACAAAAACTTAATGAACATCAAAGTCAACTAAAGCAGCAATGTCCAAAGGCAAAGCATCCGGCCAAACATGACAGCCTACAATGGATGAAGCCTTCTCGATCAAAGGTATCTTGGATTGTTGGTTTGCTATTTGCTTGGCTTATATATATATATATATATATATATATATATATATTTATATTAAGTTTCGAGTTAATTTGTAATGATCCTAACTAATAAAAAGTGAACATTGAACTTTAGGATGGTTTATGCAAAATAAAAAATAAAAGCATTAGGATGGTAAACCTTACTTTATTTAAGAAAAAAAGGATGATTACTTGTCAGTGTTGCACAATAGACGTGATTGGTCTACTAACTACTTTTTGATGTAAATATTGATAATTTGAAGGATAATGAACTCTTTCACCAAGATTGTGATATATATATATATATATATATATTTTTTTTTTTTTGAAACAACCAAGATTGTGATATTGAAAAAGATACAAATAAATTAAATAAAGGAAAACCCTTTTTTTTTTTCCCTAAAACGAATAAGAAAAGATTTTTTTTAGCTGTTGTTGTACATATATAGCTACAATATTGACGGTGGTTGGTTTGCAGTACAGTAAAATAAAATGTGACAACACCATTTTAACATTGTGCATACATACCAAAATATTTATTCAAATAAGATAAAATCTTTGTAAATTAGTAGGTAGACAATGACAAGTTAGAACCCAAAGTCACAAGTCTTTAATCCCACACCAACGAGATATATATCTTTTAAATTTTGATCGCTACTACATCATTTCATAAGGCATCTTGACCTTAACATTTCTTGTGAGTTTAAGGTTCTTAATCTCTAAAACCATAGTAAATTCATAATTTCTATTATCCTATCATTAGACTCGATCCCACTCGTATCTGTGGAAAAGACCCCAGCAAAAAAAAAAAAAAAAATGCTGCTAATTTGATTTGAATGATCCTTTTTATTTTCCTCTAAATTGTAATTTTAGTTCCTAAAATTTGAGACAAATTTGATTTTGGTCCTAAAAATTTTAAAATTCTAATTTGGTCCCTAAAATTTTAAAGAGAGAATAATTTTGTCCCTTCATGTATAGGCTTGGGTTAATGTTGGCTCTTTAAATATGTGGTTGGTTCTATTTGGTCCTTGAAAATGGTGTTTCTTAAAATTCCATTAATCATATAAATATAAAAATATATGAAGGAATCAAATCACATTTTTTTTTTTTTATATATCATGGACCAAATATGAACTTTGAACAATTGAGGGACCAAAATCTAACTTACACCAAAATTTAGGAGCTAAGAGTATAATTTAGCCTCATCCCTCTTTTAATAAAATTAGAAAATGAAAAATTTCACAAAATTTTACATAACTTATTAGGAAGGCGAGTTGTGATTAATGCAATATTAATTTCATAAAAATCTGCCAATGATACAATTTTTGTTTTATACCAACTACAAGTATAATATTCCATTTCTTCTAAAATTTGTTTTGTTACTTACTTATTATTATCATTTTTCTTTTCTGTCATTATTAGTATTTATTTCACTGTAAACTAAATTAAGAAAAAAATAGAGTTGGATAGTAAATTTCAAATAAACCTTAAGGGGTTGACTAAGCAGTTTCTAAAATCTTATGAAATTAACGAAATTTTAAGTTCGAAATCTGTTGTCAACATCTTGAGACCACCTTCAAAAGATTCATCCCACTAATATCCGAGTGTGGAAAGGAAAATTTTCATACACTTAAGAGAATAGTCAAATACTTAAAGAAATTTAGATACTTTTTTCTATTAAAAAAAAAAAAAAAGAAAAAAAAAAAAAAAGAGGGCACTAGAGGCTCAACCGGCTTAGCCAGTGCCCTGTCACCATACGCGGACTACGCTCAAAACTATCCAAAATTAAAGAAACGTTTTAAAGACTGACGCCTTGAGTCCTCTCTTCACGTTACTTATTACACTCTCATTCTTTCTTACAGACTAAAAACAACCTCTCAGACAGATCAAAAAAACAAGAAGAAGAAAAACAGAGCAACTCTCAGAAAATACTATCATACATTCACACACAAAAAAACACACACTTTCTCTGTTTTGTGAGTCTTTGTTTGCTTATTATGTAAACCCCAAACTAAAATCTTTATAGAGTATCTTTTCTTCTGCTCTGCTTATTACTATTCCATAAACCCAAGATTTTGCATTCAAATTTCATGGCTCTGTTTGGAGTCTCTCTGTTTACTCTGTTTTCATTGCTACTCATTGCTCTGTTTCCAAGCCTCTGTTTTGCTGCTGACCCAAGTATTTTCTATGACCTTCGTCTCTCTTACATCACTGCATCACCTCTCGGCGTTCCTCAACAGGTTCACTTCTCAGCTCTCTCTTTATTTTATAAAGATTTGTTTTTTTTTTTCCATGTGGGTGTGCTTTGTTTTATTTGTAGATTGTAAAACTGGGGGTCTATTTTGATTTTTTTTTTTTTAAATAAAAAAATTGGGTTTTGTTGTGGCTTGAATCTTTTAGAAGTGACATTAGAGATGATTTTTCTATGTGGTCTTGTTTATGGGTGTGCAATGTATGGTTTATGCTTATATTAGAGAATGAAGTTTAAGTTGATTGAAGTAGATTAAGGTCCAAACATGTCATTACAGGTGGTTTTTCTATATGGGCTTTTAGATTATATATATATATATATATAAATATATATATATATGTTATGTATGTATGTATGTACATGTATGTTTTTTTCTCTTTCCTATAGTTAGCTTTGTTTATATTGTATATGTTTATCTGATAGTGGGAATTGATTATTATTGAAATTAGATTAGGATACAAAATTGTCACTGTAAAATTTTTATTTTTGTATGGTTTTGTATATATTGTATATATTCTCTTTTTTTGGGTTGTTCTTTTTTTCTTTTCTTTTTTTTTTTCTTTTTTTTTCTTTAAAAGTTGATTACTTTTATTTAGTTCTATCAGATGTTGTGCTTTGAGTAGTAGGTGAAGTAAATGAACAATCCCCGAGAGAGAGAGAGTTTATTGGTGAAGTACAGAAGCAGTATAATACAAATACAGACGATGTTTACAATGCGGAGCTTGTGTTTTTGTTGTTACCCATTCTTTCTGCAGTTACCTTTTGTGATTTGGGATCCTTTTGTATGTTGATGGATGCTATATTGATTTCAACAATTCATTCCTAATTATCAATTTTATTGTGGAAATCCTTCATGATGTCTCATGTATGTGGTTCGAACCCCATCCCCCTTCCCCCACTATCTACAATCTACCTATAAAAAAAATTATCAATATTATTGTTCTTGTCACTGTTGTTATTATCATTCATTTGTCATTATTATGATTCACCATTCAAGAAGTGTGCTTGTGTTGGTGTGATTCTTTTCTAATTAATATTTGTTTAATGCAATTACATGATTTTGTTCCCTGCTTCCTTTTAAATTTTCTTCAAAGGTTTATGACCCGATTTTTGTTGAATTAGAAAGAGTAATGTTGAAGTTGATCAAAATTTGAGTGACTTTACCTATTTTATTAAATTATGGTTTGCAGGTAATTGCGGTTAATGGAAAGTTTCCAGGTCCCCTAATCAATTCTACTACTAATGACAATGTTAATGTCAATGTACATAATGATTTGGATGAAAATCTCCTGATGACCTGGTTGGTTTCAGCACAATATAATATTATTTTAGTTTTTTTTAAACATTAATTTTGGCTTGGAGTGGCCTTTGACATATTTAGGATTAATGTTTGTGGCAGGTCTGGGATTCAGATGCGGCGTGACTCTTGGCAGGATGGTGTTCTTGGCACAAATTGTCCAATTCATCCAAAAAGGAATTGGACTTACCAGTTTCAAATGAAGGATCAAATTGGGAGCTTTTTCTACTTCCCATCCCTCAATTTTCAGAGAGCATCTGGTGGCTTTGGTCCTATCATTATTAATAATCGGGTTATAATCGCAATTCCTTTTGCACAGCCAGATGGGGATATCACCATTACAATAGGTGACTGGTATATCCAGAACCATACGGTCAGTATTTGTTTTTATGTTGGTGTTTGCTTGTGGACATTGTAGTGGGATTGTAGATTTAACCTTTATCAAATTTTAGGCACTGCGATCAGCTCTTGATGCTGGAAAAGGCCTTGCAATGCCTGACGGAGTTCTCATCAATGGAAAGGGGCCTTACAGATACAACAACACCCTCGTACCTGATGGCATTGAGTATGAAACCATTCAAGTTGATCCAGGTAATGTTTTTTCAGCATCGGTAGGGAAAATGTGTTAAACCATTTGCTTTCTTTTTATTCTTGTTTTTGTTTTCCACGGCACACCGGTCTTTTTTTCCTCTTGGGTGGCTATGGTGTATCTGATCATCAGTTAATGCCTGAGTTCCTCTTTTTATTTAATGTTTTCAGTTTAGTGATTTTGTTGGAACTTGGAAGTCATTTTTCTCAATCAACTTCTTGACATCTTGTTTTGTTTAATTTTTATGCCTACTAAATTTAAATCTTTAAGTTTCATTGGTTTCCAATGGCCCATAGTAAGCCCAATCTTGTGCTACTTATAAAATTACTGGTATCAGTTTGAGATTGTAGAGGTTTGTAGAACACACACAGACGTGCATATGGAGAATGGCCATACTACATCATATTATTTTGGTTCTTCAATTTTGATTTTATGATATGGATTTCTTTGTTGTTTATGTTTCCTTGCAAATGGTTTTAGCAGTTTGAGATATTAATTGGCTATGGCATTATGTTTTGCAGGCAAAACATATCGAGTTCGTGTGCACAATGTTGGAATTTCAACTAGTTTGAACTTTAGAATTCAAAACCATTTTCTGCTTCTAGCAGAAACAGAAGGATACTATACAACGCAACAAAATTTTACTTCCTTAGATATTCATGTTGGGCAATCTTATTCGTTTTTGGTTACCATGGACCAGAATGCAAGTTCTGATTACTACATCGTGGCAAGTGCTAGATTTGTGAATGAATCTCTTTGGCAAAGAGTGACCGGTGTTGCTGTTTTACGCTATTCCAATTCTAAAGGACCAGCAACTGGTCCTCTTCCTGACCCACCAAATGATTTTTATGACAAGTCATGGTCAATGAACCAAGCATTAAGCATCAGGTTTGTTTTCATAACACCTTGTTCATTTAGGAGTATGATGTCTTGGATAGCTTGGTTTCTCATGAGTCATGACACATCACAAGCAGTAATCAAGCCTAATATAAATGATGGGGCAGTTAGTGTAATTCATGCCCAAAAATTACAGAATCTTCTTTGAGTAGCTGCCTCTGCAGATGGTGCAGTTAGGTGTAATTCATGCTTTAAGTCGATGCAGATAAATGATGGGGCAGCAACTTTAGTTGCACTCCCCTTCTTTTCTTTTTGATTTATGTTTCAGTGAAATTCTTGTAATAGAAGTTTAATTGTTAATATGCTTATATTTAAAGATTCCATTCTATATTGTTTAGGCAAAATGTATCTGCTAGTGGAGCTCGCCCTAATCCTCAAGGTTCCTTTCACTATGGTCAAATTAATGTGACTCAGACCTATGTGATAAAGACTGTGCCACCAGAAATAATTAATGGGACGCTTCGAACCACACTTAACGGGATCTCATTTGTCAATCCTGACACACCAATCAGGCTTGCTGACAAGTATAATGTGACGGGAGCTTATAAGCTTGATTTTCCTGATCAGCCTCTTAACAGAACACCCCGGGTGGACAGATCTGTTATTAATGCTACATATAAGGGATTCATAGAAATCATATTTCAGAACAACGATACCGTGATGCAGAGTTTTCATGTAGATGGCTATTCATTTTTTGTGGTTGGGTAAGAATCTTTCCTTTGTTTATACAATATCTCATTTGCCTTAAGGTATAAGCATTGTAAGAAATTGATTGATTGAGTGCAGGATGGGTACTGATGAGTGGACAGTAGACAGTAGAAGTAGATATAACAAGTGGGATGCAATTTCTCGCTCCACTACACAGGTTCGTTTTTCATGTAATACAAGGGAATCATGGAGCTAATGTGACTAAATTTCTTTCAACCGTTAGATTCATAATTCTTAAAATTTCTGTAAGAATTTGAGGTTCTTAGAAGTGAGAAATGCTAGTGTACTTATATTGTTAATGATGGTTTCTGTGTGGTCCAGTTGTATGTCTTGTGTTGAACTCTTCAGTTTTTTTGACGTGTAGGTTTTCCCTGGGGGATGGACAGCAGTCCTTATTTCTTTGGACAACGTTGGAGTGTGGAACATTAGAACCGAAAATCTTGATAGATGGTATCTAGGTCAAGAAACTTATATGAAAATTATCAATCCACAGGAAAATGGTGCAACGGAGATGGATAAACCTGAAAATGTTTTATATTGTGGTGCCCTCCAATACTTAGCAAAGTATGTCTAGAAACTTAGAAACTCGTTCTCTCTTTCTAGTGCACTAACATTCATACACACTAACTTCTTTAATTCTTCTTTTGTTGGCATCTTTAGGGATCAAAACAATTCTGCAGGATCAGTTTTAAGAGGAAACTCAAAACTGCTTTTCACTTTGCTGGTGGCGTTCTTTGCTTTGATTAAAATTTTAAGCTAAGCTTTGCTGCTGATTGGTGAGAACTATGATACCAAACTGTGACGGCTTTGTCCTGACTCTGTTGCAGGTGTGATGTTTGTGTTGGAGATGTTTGTGAGACATATTTAGTTTAGGTGTGCAAACCTTTGTCAGTACAAAATTTTCTGGCAAGGACAACTGTTTCCTTTCCTTTTTTTTTTTTTTGAAAAAACATATTGGGGTTACACCTATTTCTTGTAATTTAGGCAACTGGTTATCCATCATTTCTTCTAGTCTTTAAGTTACACTAATTGTGATTAATTCATTCTTAATACCATTTGACTTATTGAGAAGAGGGTCTACTGAATTCATAATATACCACACAAATGCAATGCTATTTGATTTATTATGGACATCTTTTGTCATCATTTGGGTAATAATTCCATTCAATATGGGTGGTATGTGCTTCAAATGACAGGGATAAATAAATTATAATAAAGTTTCTAGTTTTTGCTCACATGCTCTTCCAGTGTAATTGTTTTGGGGCTACTATATAGTGGACTGCATACAGGACATTTTACCATGGGTTATATTGGACTATGGATATGTCATTATTTTAGAATTTGAATTGTGCCATACCCCATGCCCCATCCCCTCTAACTCCTCCCTTCCCCCTTCAATTTTGTATTGAAGCCTTGTAAGTTAATTTTCAAAAAAGATTTCTCACTCACATGACATATCTGCTTTGTCCACTATCCCATATTTGGTTGTCTTAAAATAGTAATCTATCTCGTTTGGAAAGGTGTATATGCTATATTTTATTATTTTACTAAATTTTAAAAAATTCGTAGATTTTACCTTATTTATTGAGTCATGTTAATCTATGCAAATAATTTTATTAATTGAGTTGAAGGACATTCCTCTACATAGGTTTGGACGAAAATATTGTCTATCAAGAATTTGTCCTCATTTCTAAAATTGTTTAGTGTCCAAATTAATAGGACAATTTTGGTAACTTACTTTTAGGGATTCACAAAGAACAAAATTGATCCTACACTGACCATTGAATTTGATAGTTCCAATGGAGTGGTTAAGCATCATTGTATTCTAAAGTCTATCACATCAAATCGAGACACAAAATTCCTTAGTCATTTTTGGAAATATATATACTCGGTTGTTATGTCTAGGTGGAAGACGCTAACTCAGATCGTCTCTCTACTCATTTTTTTCATTCAGCAAAAAATAATTAAAGGGGTTGAATAAAAATATTTTTGGTATTTGGTAGAAAGGCCTTAAGGAACAAGAAATGAAGGAATTTGTTCCTTAATCAATTTACAAGAATTCTATATAAATTCAAGGCACATTAAAAGTGTCTTTCCTTTTCATTTTGCTCCTAATTTCTCCTATCTCAGATTTCAATATGTCTAGAGGCATATCAGAATTGACAACAAATTTCACACATATTTGAAGTGGCAAGTTATTAATGGTGAATGATAAAGTAATGTCAATGATGAGCTATATAAAAATCAATAATTAATTACGAATTCAACAAGTGTGAAATTTGTTGTCAAAACTACTGTGCCTGTAACATTGCTCCTCAGATTTTGGTTGCCTTTGTCAAATTTCAGAATGAGCCTACTAATCTATTTATCTAAAAAAGTGACAATGACCCTTGTACACGGGACAAAGATTTGGATTAGGTGCAATATGTGACAGTGTCTAATCTATATTTATCTCAGAGTTCAGAACTCTTTTTTAAGCACCATAATTTCTCTACTAATTTAATGCTCCTCGTCTATTTTGCTCTCACATATATATTACATGCTCCACATTCCTTCTCAAAGCTTGTTAGAACAAGATATATTTGGTTTGCAGTAGATTTCTGCATCATCCACATTATTTGATTGTACATTAAAATATTAGATTTCTGAAAGCAACAATAATTTCACCATCTAGTTTTTTTACAATACTGAGCCATGGCTCCATGGTACTTTCTTTAATTTGGTTATGTATTGATGTAATAAGGATTCTAATTGCCTTCTGATAGGCTGATTCCTCAAAGATTGTATGGCATAATTCCCAGCTTTCCACAGTAAGTGTAGGCAATTACAAAATAGCTTAAGCATTAATAACATAGTTTGGAATTACAAACTTTTTTCAACAAGATCTAGTAAATAGACAAAACTTACCAAAAGGTCTGGGCATTAAGATACATAGTCCTTCTAGTAATCAAAATCCCAATAAGAAAATAGGTACCATGTTTAGTTTCACGTCAAAATCACCTACCAGAAGTTTAGGCAAGTTGTCCAAGTCTGAAGGTTGTTTTACTTGTCATGCAAACTCAGTTACGTGAAATATTGAAACTTTCAGCACAACTTCCATCCTGTTGATCAACTCAAAGACACATGCATCCCCTTCCTTTATACCATTGTCTCTAGCAAATGGTTTCCATCCCTTGCCGATTGTCCTAGGTGAAGTTGTACCATTTTTAAAGCTAAACTGGCAAGGCCACCATTTTCCACTAGAAGCCTGAAGCTTGACGTTTTTTTCCCCACAAGCATACTTTCTTGCAAATTCAGGACAGACATACTGCACAAGAAAGTAGAATTGCAAATAAGCATATTTCAAGGTGAATTTTAAAATACTTCAAGAGCTAATCATCTATATACAATAAAGGCTCACCACAAAATTGCGTTTTAAACTATATGCCGGAATGACACGGATGAAAGAAGGATTTTTTGGCTTGAACATTCTGGCTGCTTGCAATGCCCTTTCTCCTCCTCCAGATAACACAGATCCTCTTGCTGAAGACATGGGAAGGTTTTCTATAACGATCAATTCAGTATCTACTTCCTCTTTTACACACAACTCTTGTGGAGTAGACATTTCATTTTCATTCAAACTGCCCTGCCTTTTCTTATCCCCATTAGATGGATACTTAATCTCAGAAGTAGTCATATCAAACACAAGAACATTGAATTTTGAGTTCCCTTTGTATTTGAAGACTAGGAAGTACCCATAATTGATAGAATGATACTCAACAAAATCCCTCCAGCCGCCATGAAACCAAATATTGTTGTTAGCCTTCTCCAACCTCACTTGCCAAGTGCAGCCATTAGGAACAGCAAGGGTAGCAACACCGGAAAGTTTATTCCCATGTTCCCTTACAAACTTTTCAGGGAGCCTCTGCGGCACAAAAGCTAGTTACATTTTCTTAATTCCAATATAAAATTAAATCAAGAAAACTGTGCTTCCAAGGTTTACATCAATGGCTTCTGATCATCACAATTGCAACATTAGTGATCTTTGATCTTTGTAGCAATGCTACACCAAACCATGACTTGAATGAAACATTTTAGAGGTTGACCAGGCCTTTAGGCTTTTACCCTATTTCTAAGTTTTACCATATGTCCTTGTTTTTAGTCCGATCAAATACTCAAAATTGCTTTGATGAAATCAGTTACAGAACAATCTAATCAATAAAAATTTGACAAACACACAGTTCAACAATGATGTAGTTATAAGGAAAACATGTGATCTAGAGAAACTCTTTAACTATCTCATGGTTCATCATTTTCTCCAACATTTTAATCATTGACCACCACTCTGGCTTTTTTTGAGAGTTTAGAAACTTTGGTTAGCCATATATTTGAAATTTTGCATAAGAAAATCAGATGTTCTACAATAAAATAAACTCAGAACGATGCTTCCAAGTTCCAATTCATTATCACATGCAACATTGAATTTTGAGAGAATAAACTTTCCTTGTGACAGGTCAAGAAACTTGGCTTTAATTTGACTCACTTTAAATGAACAAAACTCCTAACCATCATAACATTTCAAACTAGACAAACAATACATTGGAAATAGCAACATATCTAACTGGATAGTGGATACATTTCACTTCTTAAGGTGTTTCCTACATTACAAAGCAGAGGTCAGTGACCAACAAGAACCAGGGTACCCGTTTTTACAGTGGTGCTGCTGGTGCATACAAAAGCACAAGACTCATATATAACAACAAAGAACAGCAGGGAAATAAAAAAATAAAAAAGAAGAAGCAAGTAATTTCAGATAAACTTAGCCAAAAGAAAACAATGCTGCATAGTAACGTAATACATTACCAGTTTCATGTCCTGCATGGTGGAAGGGAGTATTATCTTGAAGAAGTGTGAGTGTCTACACCTCGACGGCCGGTGATGGTCCCAGTTGGGCTCTACTCTACTCCGGTGAGTCCCTCCTTTTGGGGCCATATGGATTTTCAGTGAATTAGTTGTTGGTTGCGTGGTTTGAATGAGTTTATATGTACTGTATCTATATATAGAAGTACACACGGATACGGGTAGATTGAGCAGTGAATACTCCAGTCCATTCCCTTGTGCATCTTGACCAAATCTTCAGTTTTCTCAGTTCTGTCTCTGTGACTGTTATATCATATCTAAACGGTGTACTTGACTACTTGTCATTTGTCAAGTCTCCATAGCATTTTGGTAGTGATATAGAAGATCGAACACGCAAGTGCAGAGTGCAGTACTATTGGGAAGATGCAGGATCTCATACCTGTTGAACGAAATAGATATAAAGATTTAAAAAGTAAACCTACGAAATGTTAGACTAAAATATGTTTACAGACTAATACCATCTATTTTAAATAGGACAAGGATTTCCTGCTGCAGCAGTACAGGAAGTGTATCTTTCCCATAAAATGACAACTTAAAAAAAGGAGAGTATTGATTATTTCAAGAAGAAGCAAAAGCATTGAAATAGTGTTCTCTACTTTCACCCTTTATCTTCTCAGCAATATTGCTCCAATCCGATCCAATCAATGTGTGGGATATAGTTTTAGTTTTGTTAATATATATCTCTAACTCTAACAAGTTTTAAAGAAGGATTGATAGGTATATATAGTCTAGAATCTAGAAGAGGAGAAAATGAAACTCAAAAATATTGAGGCGGAAGTAGAGCACCAATATTACGAATCTGGGTTGCATTGCGTGAGAGGAGGTGACCTTGGTTGGGCCGGGAAGGAGGGTTGGCTCGTGGCCCTCACCCTCGCCCACAAGTCCGTCATACTCGTCCTCGGACTCGGCTCTTCTTCGCCTGATTATCGTGTCAAAGTCCGACCCAAAGGAGAAGGAGGATGAGAGAGAGAGAGAGAGAGGAAAGAGGCGTTGATGGTTTTGAAGATAGAGAGAGGGGTGTCATCACTGCCGTGCACGTGTGAGAGAGAGGTGTTGAAGGGGGTTTTGCAGAGAGACTAAGGAGAGAGATAGAAACCATTAGAGTTGACAGAAGTTTTCTCTTAGTATTGGTCATGTGCATTGCACATGACCTTGCATATGTGTCTCTCTTTTAGTTGGAAATCTGTCCCTGCATGCTGCAGCTGCAGTCTTGTGTACAGGGTTATGTCCGATTGAGAACAGTTGATTTAGTTAAATTTAAAAAAAATTTGTTGAAAGTATAGAAAATAAAATTTAAAATTAATTGAATAGTACAATAGGATTTATAAATAGTATCAAAAAGAAATTAAAAACTCAAATAAATTGAAACTTGTAGCTTAGCCTAAATGGACTGAATGATTAATACATCAATTTGTAAGGTTATTGTAGAAGAATTTACACTATCTCTACCCCACTCATTTAAAAAATAAATAAAATTAAACCTCTAATATAAGCACAATAAGAATGACACAATATATAAACATTTGAATGATTTATTTATTTATTTATTATTAACTCGTCAATTTGTAAGATTAATGTATAAGAATTTACGCTATCTCAACCTCACTCATTAAAAAAAAAAAAAAAATCAAACGTCTAATATCAACACAATTTTTTATTGCAATCTTTTACATAATTAATTATGAAAATGAATTTTTGTAATCGGTGCCTTTAATCATAACTTACAACAACAATTGTTAAAAAAATAAAAATAAAAAAAATTTCGCCTAATGTTATATTATATTCTTATTTCAATTCTCATGTCTCTTAAGAAAATATATAAACAGATGATATTAAAATAGCTGCAAAAAATAAAATTTTGGGTAAAACAGACTTTTGGTAAAATTTTAGAATCAAAATAATATTTTACCCTAAAATTTTTAATTTCCACAAGTGTCTCATTCATACATGTCTTTTATTATTGTTAGTTTATTACTATTAATTTGCTTCGTGTTCTTTGTCTTCTTTTTTCTTTTATAAGGACAATCTTTCCCCAGCCTTGTCGGCTATTTGTAAGGAAGATTATCCTCTTTGTTCCTCATTTTTTCATTAATGAATTGCAGATTATCAAAAAAAAAAAAGTTTATTACTATTAATTTAGGGCCAAATACAGAGTGTAAAATTGAAAGATATACCTAACACCCTAGGTATGTATTTAGACCTAAATTCCAAAATTTACCACCTAATCACTTTTAAATCTAAACTAACTTGAATGTCAAATGTAAGTGATTAACCAATTTCATATTGCTTGGATATTCATAAAACCACTAAAGCAAATAAAGTAATATAAATAGTGGAAAAGAAATGCAAACCTCACAATAACAATGAAGTGTTAACAAAGAGGAAAACCCAATAATCAGGCTAGAAAAACCTCTATGTAGTAGTGATATTGAAACTTCCATTAGTGAGTAGTTGTAGTACAAGATACATAATAAGCCCTCCAAGCCTAAAGCTTTCCTAGTACTTAAGCTCTCCAGGCTCCTGCTAACAGCCGACTTCATCGAGTCCTTTCTTTTACTAGTCTCCAAAAATGGGCGTTGAGCCACCAACCACTAGCCACCAAGTCTCCTAGGATTTGTGGTATTGCTCCAAATGATTCCAAGCTCCGATCAACTCTTAAACACTCAAGAATGATGGTGATGCACAAAAATCGTCAGTGAGTTGATTGTCTACACACGTGCCAATGGATGTACCTGAAGAACAAAAGAGAAGAACCAATCAAAGGGCAACAATGGGGTACCAACCAAAGACCCTCCGAAGGTTAAGTCAATGATAGAAAATTTTTTCAGAACTCAAGATTGCAAGAGTTAGGGAGAATTCATGTACCTCAAGAAGGGTAAGGCTTGTGGTTTATATAGTGGTAGAGAAATGACCCGAATCTCTTGATACAAGGAGATTTCCTTGTAAAGAGAAGGGTCTCGAGATACCCAATAATAACCTTTCCATATATGAAAGATTTGATTGCGTGATAAGGCCTTTGGTCGTGATGTGTAAGTAGTTTCCATGTTAGGATGTGTGAGTGGGCCCCACACGAGCCATGGGAAACCCTAGGTGATGGATCTTTCGAACCAAGGATTACCTGATTCGTCAGCCCCTAGGAGGATCCTTCCTTTCAGGTGGTGATCATCCCTTTCAGAATGACCTTTCCTTTTAAGGGGTCAACCTTCCCTTCTAAGGGCCAGTAGTCCCTTTTTAGGTTTAGCCAAAATTTTCCTCATCAAATGATTTTGATAGTAATCTCCTCTCATTGATAAGTGTATAAATCTCTCAATGGAAAATGGTACACGAGATTTGGATTGAAATTGAGCAGGCCAGAGGATAAGAATAAAATATATGTTGTGTCCTCAACAAACTCGTGGTAGTAAAACATCTCATGAATTGCCCACAAGTCGGTCATCACAAAGGCTGATTCTTTTTTTGTCACGCGGACATCAGAGGAACAACATGCATTTCGCATGAGCAAAATACTCTGCTTTGCACCAGTGACTAGGGTTCAAGCACATTTATCCAATCACTTATCACAATGTAATCCCAAAAATGCAAAGAAATAAGTAGAATTAGAAGTAAATTTAGCACTAAATTAAGTCAACAAAAACAATAACTTAACAAATGCAAATTTGAAACAAGCTTTCAAGTTATTTTTAACTTGTATAAAACGGATAAAGTTTTTCTCAAAACTATTCCAAAGGAATTTATGTCAAATCCCGTCCAATATGTGACTAATTATTCACTAATCAGTTATATGTATTTTTAATTAGATGATATTTTAATTATTTATAAACAATGAACATGATTATTAGGATAATAACTAACTTTTTTTTTTTTTTTCTTTCAGAGAAAAGATAATAACTAACTTATAATATCGTTCTTTCTCAAAAAAAAAAAAAAAATTATAAAATTTTTTCTCAAAAAGAGAAAAAGAAAAAACTTATAATATCTGTATATATTATATGCACGTATCCAAATAAGAATAAAGAAGCCGTGCCCTTTGTAAATTGCAACAGCTAATTCCAATATTAATGTTGGAACACGTGACACAATCAGGAGTTGTGCTGGCTATTCGGGGTTAGTGGGTTTTGCTATGGGATGTGGGCCTGAAAAAAGCCCATATTCATTAAAGTCTTTATATATATATATATATAAAAAGCAGCAGGAACTAGTTTTAACTTTTAATATGCCATTTATTAGGAGTAGTGAAAATCAATGTAGCTTTAACACATCATTCATTGACAATAGGTTTAGAAATTTTGACAATTTGTGCAAACAGAGTTAATCCTATATATATATAAAATAAATTTGAATTAAGTATTTTTATATTTTCTAAGTTTAAATGCACAAATTTTCTTATAAATAAATAAAATTTACTCAAAATTAGATTATAACTGAAAATTAGGAAGGACACTTTGCATGAATCTAATTACAAAATAGCTAAAGACACAATTAATTGACTACATAGTCATTGAAATGAAATATTGAGACCCTCATGAGCAAAACAGGACTTGTCTTGATCACCTCGAAGGCACAAACATCTCCTTCTTCTAAATGATTTTCTGTTGAAAATGCAGCCCATCCTTTCCCTATTCTCATGGCTGAAGATGTACCAGTATGGCGATAGCACCAGACACGCCATTGTTTTTCTCCACAAGTCCGAAGATCCACAAATTGATTCCAAGCAATATGCTTGTCAGCAAATTCCTTAGGCACATACTGCACAAGAAAGAACAATTGCAATAGTTAAGCACATATATTTTCAAGGCCATATTTAAAGAACTTCATAATGAAAATCATGTGTTTATCTACAAGACTTACAACATAGTTAAGCTTTATATTATACGGTTGCATGACAGCCATGAAAGAACGAACTTTAGGCATGGAAACTTTGGCTGCTTGGATTGCTCTCTCTCTTCCTTTTGAAGAAGTGTCCGAAGGCTGTTTGTCATGCCTTGAGATGTTTATATCATCTAATTCGGTTAAGTCCACATTATCTTTCAAATTAACATTATTGCTGGATAGATATTGAGTCTCAGTGGCAGTCATATCAAATATAACAACATGAAAATTTGAATTTCTTTCATATCTGAAGACCAAAAGGTGCCCAACGGAAATAGAATAGAACTCAACAAAATCCTCCCAACCATCACAAAACCAAATGCTCCCCTCAGCTTTCAACAATCCCACTTTCCAAGTACCACCGCTGGGAACAATGAGTGTAGCTGAAGTGGAAAGCTCATCCCCAAAATCTAGCACAAACTTTGGAGGGATTCTCTGCAACCATCAAATTAAGTATTACTTCATATTACATTAAGTGAAATCAAGGAAACATGTGCTTCCATGAGGTAGATAAAAAAGGATTCAAATCATTAAAGTTGAAAAATGAATGAAGTTCACGCAATATGGAGTTATAAGTTCCAAAAAATCTTGTCCTGTAGTAAAATAAATCTTGAAAAGATAGAATTGGAGTAGTGTCTAGATTTCAAGAGCAATTTCTCATGACAGCTTGGAGGATATATATGGTGTGACAGAAATCAAATGGGTGTTTGAGCAACGGAACAGGCCACAAAGTGATGTAGCCAGATCGAGAAGCAAGTGGCTAATTTAATGAGTTTAAGACCAATTTTAATTTGACAGAGCAACTTTTAAGGATTAGGACTGTTCTTGCTAATGTGATTGAAAAGACAAAAGCACTGCACAGTTTTTGCTACTAGGAAGTTGGCTACGGAAATAAGGAGGGAGGCCAACAAATCAGCTCATAAATTTGCTAGATATATATATTCACAGTGCAATGAAAAGTTTGTATGTAGAGGAGGCCCCAGGCTATCTAATGGACCAACTAAATGAAGATGTAAAAGCACTTGAGTTTGAGGCAATAAAATATTAATCTATCTTTTTTTAAACATAAAATTAAAAAAATGAAAAAGGAAAAATAATTTTTTTTAGAAACAAAGAAAAATCATATTGTAAAGAGCAACATTAGCTACAATAAATTATATTAAACTTTGTTGACAATAATTTATTTAGGAAATTTAACAGGCTGAATTCCAATAATTGTAAAAAAATAAATTTATTTGATGCTTTCCTTAATTATGCGAATTTGAAGGTTTTTTCAAGGATAGGTTAAATTATTATTAGGGTTTCTTGCGTTGAAATCTTTGTCAAAAAAGCCTTACATTTTTTTTTTCTTGGTTGATAATTCAGCAATTTCTTCCAACATCTAGAAGAAAGTAAAGCCCTTTGTCTCAAAAAAAAAAAAATTAAAAAAAAAGAAGGTCTCGATCTTATATATTAAGCAAAATATATATATATATATATTTATATACAAAGCTTTGACTAAGCCTCTGCAATATGTAGAGACACAACATGATCAATCACTTGGAAAAATAAAATCTACAACCCAATAAAATCTCAACAGGCCCAACCTGTAACACAACAAAGGTGGATCTGTTGAAAAAGGCCTACAAATTTGAGGAACCCATTAAAAAAAAGGGCAAAAGCAAAACATACAAATATAACTATAGCACAACAAAGATGGATCTGATGACAAAAGCCAACAATTCGACGAACCCATCATTAAAAAAAAAAAAAGTGCAACCGCATGCAAATATAACAACAAGAACACATTCCACAGTGAAATTTTATATTTTACAAAATCACAAAGAAAATAATATGAATTCAACACCCTTTTATACAGCTAGTGGAGGCTAGGTACATTACCAGTTTCATGTTTTCAATGGTGGAGGGGAGGATGATCTTGAAGAAGTGTGAGGGTGATTGGCTAGTACTCGGGCGAGATGTACTTGCTTTAGGTTCCATGAGAAAACAATGAGTCTAGCTAGCTCCTTGCTTATTTTTGTGTTTGTTGTGGTGGTCAAAATGGGTGACTCTAAATTCTAAAGCTATGTGATCAGATTTGAGTAAATGAGCTAGTGGAGTTCTATACAATACATACAGAGCTCAATCAGTAAACGGGTGAGTGGAATAGTAATTCTATATATCTATTGCTCAGTAAAAATGAGTGTGTGTGTGAGCTCTAATAACGGTTCTATAGCTCTAGATTAGTGATGATGTAAAAAAGAGAAAATATGTGAATTATTTTGGTGTCACATGTCAGTGGCAGAACTTGCAAGAAAAAAGGACAAAGATGTCAGCTGCATCATGTAATTCTGCATGGAAAATGTTAGGATCACTACTTATTTGCGAGTTATGAGTAGTAAAAGAAAAATAGTATTGGATCTACACTTTACCATTCACAACTCGCCACGTAGATAAAAATTGTATAATAAGATGTAGTCCTATCCTTGCTTATTGCGCATAAGTACGTAGGAATAGAAATAGAAATAGGAATTAATACTCCTTTGTACAGTTTTCCCAGTTTGTTCTATTCTGTCCCTATCTATGTCTCTATCTCTGCAATATCTACATACTATATTTCACTACTAGTTAAACTCTCCCTTTCCTTTTGGGACGTGGCATAAGTGTAAAGTTGCAAAGAGATTAATATTCCACTTTCCACTTATCTCATGGAAACTTTTTAAAAATATTAAATTAATACAGGAAATTTTTTTTTTCTTTTTTATAAAGTAATTATGTTATAAATATATAAATTTCACTATTCCTTTTTAAAGAAAAAAAAAAACTTTTTGAGGTAATAAATTGTGACTAATGGAACATGACTTTCACTAGAATCAATGTGGACATCATTTTAAAGTGGAGTATACTATATCTTAATCTTAGATAAAAGAAAGTTTATATAAGTTATTCTGAAATTAATAAATATTATATCATATATATTTGATACTTAAAAAAAAATCCTAAAGACTAGTATAAAGTTATTTAACATAATAAATGGTTGGATGGAGTTGGTGAAGAAAAAAACAGTAAGAATAATGACTATTCTTACTGTTCTGGGTTTCTGACAAAGAGAGAAAGAGAAGATGGCAGAGAGATTAAGGAAAAAAATAAATAGGAAAAGAATGAAGAGAGATATAGTATATGGGAAAGACTAAATGGCCGAGAGATGATGGTGATATGTCAAGGAAAAGGAGTTCTAATATAAGGATCGAGATTCTAAAAATAAAAAATGCAAAATGAGTAAGCCTTGGGGTAGTTCTATATAGGCAACCAATAACTTCAATTTGATTTAGTTTTTGGTTTCTCCCCATATGCGAATTTTCAACAGTTTACATTCCCAAAAGCTTTACATGATGAAGAAAAAAAAAAGCTAAAAGCTAAAGCTGTACACAAACACGCCTTCAGTGGGCAACCGAAGATTTTTTTTTTTTTTTTAAAAGAATAATGCTAACACAACAAAACATTCACTTTTATTTATATTCCCAAATTAACGTATCAAAACATTTTAAATTGAAGATTGTAGTGAGCCAATTGTTGTTGTACTCGTACAATAATATCTTGAAGCTCATGCTGTGAAATTTGATATGTCGGAAGGTAGTTCTCCCATGCAAATCACTCACACATATCACTACACTCTTAAACAAAAAATCTATAAAATGACATCACCCTCACCTCACAAGTCATTTGATTTATCTTATTTAGTATTTTTTTGGTTTCTAGAAAAGACTTGAAGAATTCAAGTTCTAAATTATTAGACTTAGTCAATATTGTTTTTTAAGAGAAAATATTTGGACATGTCATAACTTTAATATGATTGGCGGTAAGTGGTGGAGAAAAAAATATTTTCAAGTTTTTGAATTTAACCCAAGTGATCATTGTTTTAAATTATATATAGATTAGCAGAAACATTTTATTTAATTTTATTGATCAACTGTTAATGACTGTTTAATTTATAAATTAAATTATTTTGTTAAGTACACACCCTATTGAAAATTTCATCTTTTTAGGTGTAGTTTATCAAATCTAATTTGTTTTGTCCTTATCAAAATAAGTTATACTAAACATAAACTTGTCTTAAGGTGTTTGGTAAATCAGTATACATATACTTGTCATTTAAGCCGCCTAACACCACTTAAGCATGCTTTTGATGGAATTCATCAATATAGACAATTAGCTTCTTTGATAAAGAAAATATATAACAAAATTGGAAGAAAATATGGACAACATTTTTTATGCCAGAAGCATGCCTAGCAGGCTGTAAAATTATATGGTAACAAAATTGAAGGTACAGAGCCAGTTCTCCGAGACTAAAAGCAATTAAATCAAAGCAAGCCATATGCAATTAATATTTAGGAAAATTAGTATTTGTGTTCCTTTGGTTATTAGAAAAAACTAATTGCAAGTCATTTGAGGAAATATGTCAGTTCATGTTAAATTTAATTGTGTTCAATGTAGTTAATTGAGTAGTTACAAACAGTACTCCACATAACTTAAATATAAATTCTTCAATTAATTTCATTTATGGCTGACTTAATCACCTATGCTATGTATATATACCACCGGAACCACTGTCACAACCATAACCTTGAGTTCATTCATACTTAAAAAGAAAAAAAAAAAGAAAAAAAAAAAAGAAAAGAAAAAGATGGCAGCCTCTAATGGAAGCAATAAATTTATGTTTATTAGCCATTTTTTAATACTTCTTATTTTGGCACTTTTCTTTGTTCCCTCAGATGGCCGAAAGGGGAGCATGGAGGCTCTAAATGCAGGGTGGGGACTCGCAAAGAGTATATTCGAATTTGTAAAAAATCTCGTTTCTCCAGATAAAGATGGAAAGAAATGAGTACTTTGTACGATGGAATGGCAAGGGGGATCAAATAAGAAGAGAGCATGTAGACACTCTCAATTTGATTAATTAGGTGTTCATAAATCATAAGGATAAATTATCTTTATGAAATTTTTTTTTTTTTATCAAACTTATTTCTTCTTCTTTTTTCCCACAATAAACTTCATTAATAACTCTATTTTCTCTTTACCAATCTTGTTATATTTACTATGAATAAAGTTACTGAAATTGTCGACCCTTTTATTTTATTTTATTTTATTTTTTTTCATGCATTTTTTTTTTTTTAATAAAGGTGTTCAGGCACGAGTCCTTAATTTCTAAATAAGAAATTTTCTATCTCTACCATATACATATATATGGATTTTATTTTCATTATTATTTTTTTTAAGAGAGGAGGCACATCATATCGACAACATGTGTCATAAGAGCCAGAGGGGTAGGTGCTATTAGGCTACAAGGCCATTGACAATCATTCTTTTAGTTTTTATCGATGGACAAAACTTATGTACAGTATCTTAGGTACTATTCCTTAGATTCCCTTCTTAAGATTCTGTTATGTGGCTGCTTAACTTAAAGAATACACTTCCATCTATAAAAAAAAAATCATATGGCAGAATCTTAAAAGATGAACCTAAGGAGCAATACCTAAGTACTGGACCTAAGTCTTGCTCTTTATGGATTGTGGACGAATAATGTTTTTCATCATGTACATGAGATAATTATTCATCCCTTAAGTCTCCTCTCTTCTTTTAGACTGTTTATGCCAATCAAACATGAGGTTATATTTATTATTTAATACTCTAGTCAATTAATGTTAAAAAAAACCCAAATATTTAATTTATAAGATCATAATATCCACTTTAAAAATTAATGAGAAAACCACTGCGCATCCTTGATGCGGTGGTCACTTCACAAGTATAAATGCTTGTGGGGTGTGGGGGGCAAGGGCTGGGGTTCAAGTCTCCAAGAGGGGTTTCACACACATATACACTTAGATTAAGTTAGAGTAGAAATTCTATCTTGTAAATAAAAAAATTAATGAGAAAAATAGTACATACTATTGTTGAAAAAAAAAAAAAAAAAAACTTTGGATCAAATGTAAAAATTATTGTGTTGAGATGGTGACATGCTACAATAATTGCCTTGTCCCATCTCAACCCAATGGGTTCCTAGGAGTGTTTTGTCCACATCACATTAACATTTCAACCAATGGAATTGGCACATTAACATGGTCGTTCATATTCCTTCCCTATGCCTATAGCAGCTAGTTTCTGCAAAAAGCCAAAAACAGATGTGGAAATGAGGCATGCCAAATGCTTAGGAAAAAAAAAGAAAAAATAGAGAATAGACTATAGACTTGTGAGCGAGTTGCTTCTTGTGTTACCAACTCACATTTACTTCTTGAGTTTGTATAAGGTGTTTTGTCATGGAATTGCAAAGGGTAAAAAATAAAAAAATAATAAAAATAAAAAACTCCAAATCAAAGAGCTGTTCCTACTTCCTATTAAAGGTTTAGAAAGCTGTTCAACATAGGAGAATTGGTATCAATAAATTGTGGAAAATAAGGTCAGCTAATCTTGAAAAGGGATCAAAATTTTTACCAAGAAAGCATTAGCTACATATTAAATTTTATTTAACATGTTTGAATGTTGTGAACTTGTGAGACAATAAACTTCCTACTCCTAGTGACAACAAAAGAATACTTTTTTTTTTTTTTAATCTTTTCTCCATTTTGTTTATTATTAATTTTTTAATTTTTGGCAGCCAAAATTTATAATTAAATATTATCCTCACTTTTCGTCCAAGTCTTTTACCATTATCACTACAAGAAAAAAGACCTGTTACAACAATTAATATTGCAACAACAAAAATAATTGGGGTAATATATATATATATATATATATATATATATATATATATATACACTATTGCATCTGTGAGTTGTCTTTTGTTGTAATAGTAACTTAAATTTATTACATCAATTAAGATTGTTGCAAGAATTACCTTGTTACATCTAAATGTGTTGTTGTAATAACTAAACCATATTTTATTTTGAAATATGTTGTTGCAATAAGTAACCACTTATTTTACATCAAAATATATTGTTGCAATAGGTGAAAAAAGACTTGTTACATGTGTTTGATTGTAAACTCAACATATTATGTATATATTTGTGTTTTTGGACATATTAATTTGATGGAGTATTTTGACTTTTGCATTTTTTAATTTGTATCTTTAATTTGTTATTGTAGTTCCTCGATATAATATTTATATTTTCTTATAATGTGTATATTGCAAGACAGGGTAATAGACAAATTAATAATAATAATAAAAACTCAACCTATTGCAATAAAGTTTTTTGTAATAAGCTATGGCATTTTTCACGTGTTACAACAAAACCTTTGAAGCAGTAAACTATTGTCACAAAATTATTTGTTGTAATAAAGAAGTTATTGTATCAACTTATTTGTTGCAATATGTAGAATTTATTGCAATGAGATTTTTTGTTGCGTAAACCTATTGCCTCGAAGTTTATTACAACGGCTCACAATAACTTTTTCAATGTTGCAATAACACTTTATTGCAACGACTTTGTAGTTATTGCAACGATTTTTCCCGTTGTAGCAAGCCTTTTTTCTTGTAGTGAGCCTTTTTTCTTGTAGTGATAACCACTAGGCACTTGAACATACATTTTGAAAGAAACAAAAACTTGATTTTAATGCACAACGATGCCCTCCATTCTCATTGATTATTTCTTCTTGTAATATATGTTTTATCACCTGTCTTAACTTCTATATAAACCCCTGTCTCATTCTCATTCTCCAAGCACCTGCCTCATTCTCCACATAATCCAAAATGAAAATGAATGTGCTCCATTTCCTGTTCCTAGCAGCTATGGTGGTCAAAGCTGCTTCCCAACCACCAAACCCCACCCCTCTCCCAGGTCTCCCTTATGACTACTATTTTGTGGTCCTACATTGGCCAAAGTCTATCTGTAACACTGGCAAGTATCAATAGTAGTCTCCCTTATGACTGTTATTGCCACCAAATTATTTGTTGTAATAAAGAAGTTATTACATCAACCTGTTTGTTGCAATATGTAGAATTTATTGTAATGAGATCTTTGTGTTGCGTAGACCTACTGCCTCGAAGTTTATTACAACGGCTCATAATGACTTTGTAGTTATTGCAACGATTTTTCCCATTGTAACAAGGTTTTTTTCTTGTAGTGTATGGTCTTTAACAAGGTGGGATCCGAAATGACTTGTATTATTTTCACACACAAAAAAAAAAAAAAAAAAAAAAAAAAAAAAAAAATCCTTATCATACATTCTAACCTGTTGTTTCATATACTACTTCTTTCGATATAAATAAAAGAAAAAAATAAATACAAAAATTCTTAAGTTTATAGTTCGGTAATCAATTCTAATAGTTTACAAGTCTAATAATTCTATAAAAGAGTAAAATAAAACACATTTACATGTTATACATAAAACATCAAATAAAGTTAAAATTGTTTATAAATTAAGAGTGATTTTGAATTAACTTTTTGTTGAAAGTTGGCAAAATTATAGTTATACTTAAGATTTTTTTATCGTTACATAACAAATAAGTTAAAAATTTAAAAGAAAAAAAACTAAGGTAAATTACAATTTTGGTCCCCACATTTGCCGTGTGTTTCAAAATGTTCCCTAACATTTTGAATGTGTCAATTTAGTTCTGATCAACATTTTGGTATTGTGTCAAAAATCAAAATAGTCAATATCATTAGGTGGAGGATGAAAAAAGATGACGTGACTAACAGTGATATTAAAATATTATTTTTTTACCACCTAAATTGCCACTAGGCTACCACACATCATTAATTTAAAAATATAACAACATAAAATATTTGAAATTATTTTATTTTAGAGATTTTATTTTTTGTTCCTTTGCCTTCTCAGGAACCAAACGGGGTTTAAAAAACAAGAATTCAAAATACAATAATATGGCTGTTTTCTCTTCAGTTCGACTTCTTTAATTTCGGTGTTGAAAGAAGAATTTAATTTTTGTTAAAGAATTAATTTACATTCTTTGTCATCCAAATACTAAAATAGAAATTAAAGCTTTGTATATAGGCAGGACTAATAAGGTTTGGTAATTTCATGCGAGGTGGAAGTATTGACTTATAAGGTTTGGTAAATTTCATCCGAAGTGGAGGACCTGGCCTAATGTAGTCTGTTAACATCAGGCATAATGTGATAGTTCATTTAACTTTTAAGGCTAAAATATGCAACTTTGGAGTATGTGTTTGGGATTTGTGGAAATGTGCTAGTTTGTGAGTTGACTTATGTTGATGGAATGTGTTTGTGAGGACTCATGAGTATGTATCGTTTTCCTCAAAACAAAAAAAAAAAAAAAAAAAAGTAAAAAGAAAAAAGAAAGAAGAGCATGTATCATAAGTCGTAACAATTATGAGATTTTGTCATATCATTTGTGGTCTTGTGAATATAATTTGTATTATTAATAACGTACAGATCTTGATTGATATAGATATAGATATGGAGTACATGTAGGTTCCAATTAATTTAACTAGTAATGTTTCTTGTTGTCAAATAAGCAACCGAATTTGAATAATATTTTGGTTTGATGATAAAAAGTAATGATTGTATAATGAACTCTATAGATTTAATGAATATTATTTTGTTTGATGCACTCTGTTAAGCCCAAATTTCAACAAATTAACCTGGCCCAACCCAGTAAAAGTTAAAACTAGGGTTGTTCAAACACCCAGTAAACTTGACTAATCTGGTTCTTGATGCAATATATAAAGTCTTTATAGGAGGATAGAGTGCAATAAAATAATGTTTTAAATGAGTAATACTATTTTCACAACATATCTTAGGTAGTAAAGTGTACTGGTTGTAATATAGGTCCACTACTGATATTATTTTTTTACCCATTAATAATAGTCTGCCACCAAGAATTTGTTGTGAGCCTAACATTTCTCTTTTTTTCATTTGGTGCTGCACCTATGGTATAGATCACCTTGGCTTAAATCCATTGAACCCTTCTATATCTGCTTACAGAAATGTCAAAATTCTGCAAAAATATATCTCACATGAAAATGCTTCTTGTGGATGAAATTATTCTCTAGAAAATATTATATTTTGAGGAAATATATTCTGAGTTCATAAAAGTTTTGGCTAAGATTTGTATTAGTTTGTAGTTTTTTTTTTTTTTTTTTGGTTGTTGAGGAAAGTAATGTAGTTAATATATCTGAGTTCATGCATACACTAGCAGCTAGCTAACCTTTCCAGTCCCAGATAAACTGTTTAAAGATTTTCATTAAAAAAAAAGGGTAAAATGCAAAACTGATCTTCTAAGTTTCTTCAAATTTCATTCCAGTCCTCTAATTTTGTTTTTGTTCATTTCAGTCTTCTAAATTTCAAGTTTATTCAATTAAGGTTTTTCCATCAACTTTTGTTAAATGTTGTGTTTAATTTTTCAATTTTATAAAATTTTCCTCAATTTTTTTAAATTTAAAAAAAATTCAATTAATGATTGAAAAATATTTTCCAGATTTTTTTTTTTCAAAAAATTTCAACAAAAGTTAATGGAAATGCCTTAATTGAATAAATCTGAAATTTATATGACTGAAATGAACAAAAGTAAAATTAGAGAACTGAAATAAAATCTAAAGAAAGTTAGAGGATTAATTTTGCATTTTAGCCTAAAAAAAAATACTAGTTGCTATAACAATATACCACTTTCAAAAGCAAAGTTAAAGAGAATGTTGCTAGTACCTAGCTAGTAAATAGTACTGCACTAGCAAGTTGTAGCAACCATATATACCAAACTAATAAGTATACAGTGTATACCGAAAGATATGTGGAATAGAATGCACATCACAAGGGTGGATGTTTGGAAGGAAAGGACATATATAATAGTAGTCACATAATGGACTTGATTCAGGAGGTGCATGATGTTATCTTCCTTCTCTCTCAAACAACAATTAATAAAAATAATGACCTTAATTATTCAGTCACGTCCTGTCACCACCAAGTGCTTTTCTTGTCATGCGTAAGGCTATCCTTTGACTTTGCAGGACTCTCTCTCTCTTAGTTAGAAGGAAGGAAGGATAAAATATTTTTTTCATAATTGTTGTAATTGGAGTAATATGTCTAATATCACTTTTATTTGGGTTTATTATTGACAATTTGACACTAATTTTGCTTTTATTACCAAGTTATTATAACATATAGGTGATATATGTGGACATTTTTAGAAATATTGTACCTCTAACATAACCCGGGAAGGAAATGCTGGTCCACATTAAGTCATAAAGTAGCAACAAGCCAACAAGGACTTTGTTCACTAGACTTTTTTTCCTTGGATTCCATACGTTAATCAATTCTCTCTCGAACATGGCTAATGAGTACGTTGTCTAGAACATTCATTGCTTAAAAGGGACTTTCAATAAGCTTGACTTCACCACAAGTAAACGACCTATCCATTTAATAAATGTTCTAACATTTCTAATCCCTATGAATCACTGGAAAGCTCTCGTTTCTATATTGCCACAAGTACCAGCTAGGTCCAAGATTGTTTTCTAAACCATACCCAACGAATCCGTGAAATATTTTAGTTCAACACTCCTTGTCGTTTATCCTTTGTGCTCTTACATTTGCATTCCCTACCTGCAATGGCTCAAACTACTTGGCATGCATGCAGGTACTTGTTTCAATACTGGAAGTAAAATATTTCAGTTTTTCTTTTGCTTATAACTAGCAATAGCAGTGAAGTTTGGGACTTGGAAGTCTTCAAGTTCCATAAGGATGCTGTGTTTTTTAGGTCACCAATTTGTTTCAATTTTTGACTCGTTATCTTCGTGATGACAATAAGAAAAGAATGGTACACAGTTTGTTGAATTCTCTTTTTATTCTCTATTTTTAATTTTCTCTCCTTTGTTTTCTGTGTATGGTACTTCATCAGCAAAAAGAGCTTATTTCTTTACATGAGCTCCTAAAAGTTCCATTTCTTTTTGGTCTAATGCATCTTTTTGTTTTTGTTTTTGCAACTAGTTAAATACTGATGAAGGTAAGAGGAATAAAATGAATTTTTGAAGGAATGGATTTCTTTGACTTTTTATTAAAAAATAATAATAATAACAAAAGGTATATTGCCTTTGAAATCTCTAACATCGTAGGGATAACACGAATAAAAATCACTGATGCTTAGTATGTTTTATTCTATGTTTCACCAATCATAATTTATTATTATTTTTTTTTTCATATAAAAAAACCAAAAAAATAAAATCACACACGTCACGCGACTCATTGTAATTTGTGAAGTATAAAGTGAAATGCTTTTAATAGGATAGATAACTTTTGTTTGGACAATGCAGTCTCTTCAATATGTGGTTGTGATTGTTTTCTAGCCAAGAATATTCTTTTAGTCATGGCCATTTTTACGGGTTCTCTGTCTTGTGGCAGTCAAATATCCTCCACATAATTCAGCTCTTGATAATGATTACGTGAATAACATGCCCGGCATCAAGGTATTAGAGTACACATCAATTAGAGGCTTAGAGTTGTTCCGTGCTAGATATTACAATTTACATTTTACAAGCTTTCATCGTGGCAGGAAAGAAAGCAACAAAAAGCTATCTTCTTTTATTGCCAAACTTTATTAGCATATTCTAGATGACCACTTGCTTGCCTTCTACACCTATAAAGAATAGAATGCACATGTGAGTTTGCAAAACTTTGCAGCAAAGCATTTCGTTATCATTATTATTATTTTCTTGTCATGATACATATGGCTAGTAAAGGTGCATGTATAACTTTTTACTTTTTTTTTTTTTTAATTTTTAGTTGTAAAATATTCACGTTTGAGTAATGTGATTAGTTGAATAGTAACGTTTTGTATGGAATATAATGACATGAGTGAATAGTTAATATAACATATAAAGTTGGGTCAAAACTCACAAGTTTAAACTTTTAGCTTAAGTCGTATTCCTATATATTATATTACCATTTCAATTGGAGTCTCTTTAAGATGTTCTCTCCTCAACAAGTGGCATTAGAGTAATCAATCAATTAGCCAAGTTATTAATTTTAGAGTAACTAGTAATTAATTCATAATTCACACAGGATACAAACAAAAAAAAAGGAAACTTCGGAGTCCTTAGTTTTTAATTTGGAGTTGTAAGGATAGTTGTAATAATTCAAATTTCAAAGGATTTTGAGATGGGGCATAGGATATTGAGCATCACATGCTTTGGTTCCTTAGGCTTACTTTTGCTATCAAATGGAACATACAAACAATCTATTGAAGAAAAGAAAGAAAGATGGAAATAAGGAAACAATCTATTGAAGCATAATCATAGGAACTCAATAAACTACAAAAAGCTATATCTTATTTATTCTAAAACTAATTCATGAAGTTGAACATACAAACACAACTGTGATCGACCACCTGGCTGACTCCATAAACAGCACATGTACGCTGTAAGTCCTTAAGCTACACAATAAAGCCCTTAATTTGTACTTATAAAAAGAAATAACAAAGCTCACTACACACAAACCATGCTCCATCTATTACACTCAGCTAGCTTCATAGTACCCTCCAAGGATATATCTTCATCATACAAAGAAATACAATTTTTTTTCACTAACTATTTGGTAGTATTAACTTAATACTAGCTAGTAGGAGAGCCAGAAGCTCACCAACTGTTAAAGTTACACTGTCTTAGTTCATTATGTACAGAAATTTGAAACATTACTTCCTTTTTTTTTTTCCTTTTCAAACTCAATATTCTATGATCAGCATAGTAGATGTCACTTCCACAAATCAATTTGACCACTAGAGCTTGACATAGACACACTTTCCGGCACCATTTCTTGCTTATCCATACGTCTGACAAATACATTGGTGCTGTTTGATGTGTGATAGATGTTGTTGGTACCAGTTGAGTAGCCATTTTGCTTGGATGCATCCTCATGGCTTAGTTGAGAAGCAACAAATTTGTCAAGCACTCTCCAATCTGTGACTTGATCCACTGCTTGCCCATTGCAATTATTGTTAGCATAAGCCACATAAAAGTTTTGTTCATGGGGTTGATGTTGAATTTGTTCCTCTTGTGAGAGTGATGAGGATTGCAAAGTGGTGGCATGGTTGATGTCTATAACATATGGGGCTAAGGAATTGGAGCTTATAGTGGGAGCTGATTGGAGCAACTTTGGGCTCTCTAAGAGTGGGAGCTGAAGGAAGTGGTCATGTGGAGCATGGAATGGTACCAAATCTAGCTCTTTCTTGCAATAAGGGAGCTGGTACACCAAATTAGACTGGGAATTATGCTTAGGTGAGTCTAAATCAGGCATGAATGAGACTTGATCATCGTACCAACAGGGTGATCCCTGCTCGTTTACTTTACGCACTGTTGCTATCCTTTTCTTGAATACCCTGCAGACCACCCAACCTTCCTCCTGCTGATCAGTTGCACAAAAAGATTACATGAGTAATTTTGCTGCAATATATACTTTCCTTTCAGGTGATGAACACCATTGCATAGGTTAAACCAAAAGAAAGTGGTACTCATTTCATTACCCAAAAGGCAGACTGAAAATGAACAAGATGGTTTGCTGTTTTTCTCTCAAAATCTGTTAGGACCTTAGGATTCCAATAACAACTTAATTTTTGCTTTAAAAGGGTGAAGAGAGAGATTCAAACCCTGATTCTTGTCATAGTAAGAACTGTATGATACCATGCACTTAATTACAATACTCTTAGATAGTATCTAATATCCCTATAAATATGCCAATGTTGCATATTATATTAAAACATAGTAAGGTGTTAAAATACATTGAAGAGATGAAAAAAAATTCAATTTCTGGGGGTTCCTCAATTCGTAGAAAGATTGGTTCATAATATGTTCAAGATTTTCCTTTCTAGTTCTTATGGGGAAGATTGAAAGTTAGTAGAGGGAACACTTATACTGCATTTGAGCTCCTGCTTATATATATATATATGCACCAATATTCCAAACAACTGAACATGAAATAATGTTTCTGAGATAATTAAGTAGTGTAAAGTACTAAAGGTCTGTAGTCTATAATTCATTGAAATATGGCTGAAACAAATAAGTAATGCAAAAATTAAAGTAGTCGTAATAATAAAAAAGTATTGTCTCTACCACTTGGTATCCAGGCAACAAGATATGGCCAATATTTTTCTAAAATAACCCAAAAACTTCAAGAAAATGTGAAAAGGTTTGCTATATTCAAAAGGAAAAATATGTTAATAAGAGTGATGTCAATGTTTTTACAACTGTTCTAATGGTAAGTTATAATTAGAGTAACTTTACTTTTTACATGGCTCATCATTGACATTATTTTTATTAATACTAGATTCAAGTTTCAATATGTCAATTCAACAATTATTAAAAAAGTTGTGAAAATTTGTTAATTCCTGAACTTATTGCGGTGATAAATAGCTCAATATACTTCAGATGGATATAGACAGCCTAATGAATTTTTAAGTTATATACTTATATTGCAATTCTTACAACAAGTTCTGAAACTAAGAAGTTGGCTGACATTCATAAGAGGGACCATAAATTAAAAGACCAAAACTATGCATGAGAACAGGTAGTTTATGTTGAATTTTCTATGTAATACAAAGGAAAACATATTTTTAAAAGGTACATGAGCATTTGAAGTTAATGAAAGTAAGGAAATTTAATTAAACTCCTAGGGTTTTGTTGTACTTGCCTGTGGAGTCCCATTTTCTTCAGTTTCAAGCCGGTATTCATGCATAATCCAGTCTGATTTTTGTCCATTTGGAGCTCGACCTTTGTAAAAGACTAAGGTCTTCCTCATTCCAATTAAGTCATGCTTAGAGTATATAGCTTTGTCTCTTCCTGTTGCTTTCCAAAACCCTGCTGTTGTGGCTCTATTTGTGCGAGTTCCTGTTGGATACTTCTTATCTTTATGGCTAAAAAAGTACCATTCATTTTGCTCTTCTGTTCCTATCCTGCATAGCTCTTTCCAAATTTTGCAGGAATGTACAAAAATAACAAGATTTATTTGATTGTCTAATTTCATAAAAAATAATTTGGAAATTGAAAATTTTATGAAATCAGTACCACATACCTTGAAGATCCCATGGCTCAATTTTGTAGAGGTCAACATCTTTAATGACATCTAGGTCAATCCTTCGTGAAGAAATTTTTTTCCTAAGGTAATAATCAACTAGTTCTTCATCTGTTGGATGAAACCGAAAACCGGGTGGAACATGAGAAAAAGTATTCATATTCTCCCTCCTGCACTGCATAAATTAAGCATACTCATAAGCATGTTCCTTTCATTCCAAATTTATCAATTATAGAAGGTTGAATATTAATTGGATGCAATCAAGTTCATTTGATTTCAGGCATCTCCTTTACCCAAAGATACATTACACATTACTTTTGACAATGACTTTTAGGTTGAATTACTTTTTGTGTGTGTGTGTGTGTTTTTAATGGAGATACTCAATATTGATACCCTTCACTCCCACTTAAAATGTGTACAAAAAAAAAATGATACATTACTTTTGAGTATAACAATAAGGAGTAACTTCCTCTATCTCATTAGGAACATCAACACAAAGCAAAGTATTCAATGACCACAAAAAAGGTAATATCACATTGAAGGATGTGAGTTCAAGAAAGATTATGCATAGGCTACTCTTGTAAGAGTTATTGAAGTGATTGTTCAATCTTTTCATTCTTCAGTTGTTACTGGTACTGATGGACTTAGACATTACAAGATGTATTATTGGCTCTCATTGTAGAGCTTATTTGCCAGGAAAGGAAAAACAAAATTAAAGAGATAGTAAAATTTATAAAAAAAAAAAAAAAAAAAAAAAAAAAACCTAAGTAATGCATGAGAAGTACTAACATTGTAGCCCTTTCACATGGTGGTAAAATCAGTATAGTACAATGTGTATCATTACCCCCAACAAAAGTCTTCTTCCTTGAACAAAGTGTGTAACACATGATTTTTTTCTAAAGGAAAGAAATTATTGACTAAATTTCACAAATTAGAATCTTGTTTATTATCTTGTCACCATCATTAGTTGATATTCAAACTTACATTTCAAGATAATTTCCTGTAAAGCCTTGAAGGAATACTACATGTTTTTATCATCATAAGTATGTCGTATCCAATGCATAAGTTTCTTCTAAAGATTTAGATAGAAATTCTACATTGACTAATTCTTGTCTCCAATGTCAACTATCATAATTCTTCTGAAAGGAGCTAAAGAAATTTGATTATCAGCCAATTTGCAGTGGCATAAAAATATGCCACAACTAATTTCAGCTAATAGATTTTCAATTTTTGGTGATAACTTATATCAGATACAAGATGCATGAGAGTCCATTTATTGAATAATAAAAAGCAAAACCAATCTAAAAAGAACTGTCATGAATATGTTGAGCACATTGAGTCCTTATTCATGGGAAGACTATATAAACAAAGTGCATAGATTATTGTATGGGCACCATGACAATAAAATCGAAACAGATATGACAAAATTGTTGAATTAAATTTTCTAATCATCCATATTATCATAATTGCCACTAAGGGTTATGGAAAAATTTGAATTAGTTTCATAGTCGCTTCCAAGGGATAGATCTAAGAAAAAAAAGGCAGAAAAATACAGAAGGACAATTCCTAAATTATCCAAATTGCTCATATTCACTTCTTCAAATGAATGAGGGAACGAGGTATAAAATGCTATGTTTCACCCAATATTCAAATCAAGGGAATAAATTAAATGACAATATCTCATACACAATGGTTGGAATTCTGAATTTAGCATGACATCAAAATGGTAGTTCATAGAGGTTCATTATCAAAAGAGAACTAATTAAACCTAAAAATATAACAAGACATATTCAAGTAAAGTATTAGCAAGCATAGTAAACTTGTGTTCCCTTTTACTTTACCAGGTTATTTATAAGACAAGTATATTTAATATTCTACTTTTACAATTGACATAAAGTATACATATCCAGGAGGCATTGATGCAGTGCAAGTCAATCACAATCGAAGGCAGATACACAAAATAATTTTTTATTGCATCTTATAATGTTTTGTAACATCATATGCAAAAAATATTTTTAATGAAGCTATGATTATAAAATCCAACTTATTCTCTTTTTTGCATAATCATATAATTTGATTGATTGTATACGAGCCTTCGTCACCAAGTAGGAATTCTCGCATTTAAAGCTAGACTTAATCCATTAAAAGTCCTTTATCATTAATTTATCAATAGATATTGACAATATGAGCAATAATATTTCCTATATATATATGATGAAGTAAGACTCCCAAACAAAATAAAATTATAC
Organism: Quercus tomentella; assembly: GCA_028535165.1. Lineage (NCBI taxonomy): Eukaryota > Viridiplantae > Streptophyta > Magnoliopsida > Fagales > Fagaceae > Quercus > Quercus tomentella. The sequence continues at coordinate 19,493,196 of JAPQVY010000144.1, forward strand.
TGATATAGACTGGAACTTGGAGTTAATATTTTGTCCATAAGATCTCTAAAAGTCATTTTCAGCATGAGGAAAAATAGGGGAATAAGATAGATCTCTAAAAGACATTTGACTAAATGAAGGAAGAAGGGAATATTATTTCCCATGTAATAATGAAAAAGTGGCATGTAATTATTAACTATCAACTATAGCTGAATGATCTTAAAAAAAAAAAACTCTTTTGACCTTCCTTTGTCATGAATCATCCATAGCTTCCAATCTTCTCTTTACTACTAAGTCAATATAAAGATAATTTCTTGATGGAAAACATAATACATAGATCAACATGAAATTTCATATTGTGTGTGTGTGAAACATTTATCTGATTAATTGACTAAGCATGTGATATGTTGGGAAACTCATCATAGATGTTTCTAAGACCATAGACATTTCTAGCATTAGAATGAAAATACAAAGTGACATCCAATTATGAGGGTCACTCATTGTTGTTCCCACCACAATGGCTGGAGTGCAATGAAGAAAAAAGAAAATACAGACCAAAGAGAAGGAAAAAATGAATAGGAGATAAGAAGCGTATATGATGAAAGAAGAGAATAGCTATGCGGTAGTAGAAGAGAATTCTCCTTGACATTTTAGATCTGCAAGTCAAGATTCCTGATCCAAATACGTGCTGTCCAACCTCATACACATTCAAGTCTCACACACAAAGATCCATTGTATCAAATTATACCCCATAAAATGTAAAACATCAAAAAGAATAAGAAGAAGAAAAGAGAGCTCACAGATCAAGCAAGAATAATGGTCTCCAGCTCTTGTTGTAACCCACAGATCTGAGGTGACTAAGTGGCTGAGTCAATCTTTCACCAACAACCAAGAAAACCCTTTTTTCTACAAAAGTAGATTGAGATTTATGATCTGGGTAGTCTCACTCAACTTCACTAGAGGAAGCTCCTCCTAGCTAGAGAGCTAGAGCTAGATCAGACAAGAAACAAAGACAACAAAAATACAAAAGAGTTGTATTTTTTAAGTACTTCCTCGGGAATTGAACCCCCAACTGTTTTTGTACCAAAAAACTGACTCAAGGCTGTCGTGTTTTCTATGACCAAATCCCGAGGCACATCAAAATAAGGAAAGGCTGAGGAATGGAAGAATATTTAGAAAACAAGTAGGGTTAAATAAGAGGCACAAAAAAACAAAAAAAGAAACCCTAATGACAAAAAAATTGGAAAAAAATAAGGATTATCTTATAGCTGTAGCTTGTTTTCTATATCATTGTCTCTCATTATCGAGATAAGCTGAATTAGTGGAAAAGCTTTTTGGGCGGGAAAAAAGGTGGCGCAAAAATTGGCTGAAGGGAGAGAGAGCTAAGGAATGAAGGAATGCTCTCTCTTCTGCCACCTCTACCCGCAACTGATAGAGACCCAACCGAGAGTTACAAGAGAAATATCGATATGTTTCTCTTTCAAGGCTCTCTCTCTTGTGCTGTGTGAAACATATATGTGAAAGAGAAAACTTCTTTCGTGTCTGTGCTTAGTGTCATATATATTGTTCAGAAAGAAAACAAACGGAGAAGTAAGAAGGACCTAAACGGCACAGACCAATCAGCAATATTAAAAGGACTCCAGAAAGACCCCAAAAGGAGAGAATAAAATACAAGGATATTGGTGGTGACGTAATGAAGCAGCCACCAGCCAAAAAGTCACCTACAATACAAACCCATTTCTCTCTCTCTCTCTCTCTCTCAAAATGGGGCATGGTGGACCTCACTAGCGAGAACTCTATTCCTAGTCCCTACCATTTCCACCATCTCTTTGAAGTCTTAACTGTAACAAAATTGGGATGATGATGTTCAAGATGATGGAGGGGTGGTCATGACCATTAATTGGTCTCATCGATTTCTCGTGCAATCTTGGTCCAACATCAACATTTGGAGTTTGGACATTGATGACATTGTCTATACCTATATAGTTGTTGATCTTTTGTCCTTTCCAGATTAATATAGGTAAACAAGGTTGCTAATTAGTGCTATTATAGTATTATATCACACTAATAATTACCGTAAATTTGGGATAGGATATCCCATCATCAAACTTTGTGTTTGAAACTTTGAAATTTGTTTTGGTTTTTATGGCCTATCGAATGAGTAATTGTCCCACATTACTTAAGAGAGTGTGTTATATATAGTATAACTTGTTTCACCCTTCCTTAAAAGTTACCATGACTTTTGAGTGGAGTTATGGTGTGCCTTTGTGTTAGAACCCCGATCCCTCTCCCTTGATGCCTTTTGAGTGGAGTTGTGGTATGCTTTTATGTTAGAACTCCTTTTCTCTCTCCCTTATATGTGTGTGTGTGTGTTTGTTTCTAAAAAAAAAAAAAAAAAGTTTTAATTTTTGGATCATAAAGTAGAACATTTTTAATGGGATAAAACAATTTTGTTCGATTATCACAAATAGTCGTATAGTGTGCTAAAATATGGTTGGGAAAAAGAAATTTATATTATCCTTATTTCTTGGGGTGTTTTTTCTCATAAATAAATAATTATCTCAAGGGATAGAGATTGACATAATTGAATTAACCACCTCCACTTCAAAAAACATATATGATCCATGATCGAATGAGTGTGTTACTAATTACAATTATTTCTTATTTCCTTTAATCTTACCTCTTTCTTTTTCATGTAACTAAAGATATCTCATTCTACTAACAATCTATACCAAAAATGGATTTTACCCCCTGATAAACTGATTTGACTTACTTCTTGTTCTTCACTATTTATGATATGTAGAACAAATATTTCAAGCAAAAATCAACAACATCTTGTAAGTCACAATTTTGACAGAATTGAAGTTTTGACTGCAGATTCATTGTTAGGTAAAACCAAGAGCATCACAATCTAATGAGTCCTTCTCAAAAGGTGGTAGTCTAAATGGTCCCTAGGAGAAAAATTATGCCAAAGTCATTTTGAACTCAATATTTAGGTAGTGATAAAAGAAAACCAACCTCAACACTTGTCAGTTGGTAACCTTGGTTTAGAAAAACATCCAAATGATTGCTGGTGAATACAAATAAGCACTCTCCTATCAAGTATCAACTAAGAAGTAATTAATTTCACTACCAATGTTACCCCCTTCCCTATAACTATAAACCTATCTCTATATTATTATTATATAACATATACTTTTATTCAACGTACCAAATTTTGCTCTTGAGCAATACGTTTCCACTGTCATAATTATACATTACATTATATTATACTATTACTATCTCTCTCACTGAGTCGACTATTTCGGAGCCCCAAGCCCCGTTCCAACAGCCCACCGTTTTGTCCAATTATCCTGTCCTGCCCTAGTTTTCAAATGAATTGAGAATGTTGGTAGATACAATTTTTTTATCACAATTCTGATATAATCGATGGTAAGTAATTAAGAAAATATAATAAATTTATATGAAAATAACAAATAATTACTCACAACATCAAAGTTATGACACGAAAATTGTAATAGTTAAAGATTATGGGTTTTATGTTAGGGATATTTGCGAAAATGAATTTCTGATACCGCCAGTGGCTATATACGTGGCTCATTTTGATTGGCCTTTCGTTTGTTTAATGTTATCCTAGGAAGTTACTGGGTCTTCACGGGTGGTTTTTCATGGGATAGGTCCCACAACAAAACCGACTTTTATATATGGGGCATCACGATTCACGAATGAGACATTGCTCCAAATTACAAAGCTGGCTATTTAAGTGGAGCCTGACAAGCCGAGCCGAACCGAGCCAATATTTTTGGGTCTAGTACAGTACAGTGTGGTGGAATGTGGGTCCCACAGTAGGAAATGATGGCCCTGTGAGTCTGAGACTCTGTACTTGGCGGCTTATGGTCCGGCGTGGGCTAGCCACTATCATTGAGCTCGCAACTTGGATGGTCTTGGTTTGGCTGAGACCCTAGTTTAAGCTTGTGTGGTGGGGTCCATCTGTGGGTCCCACACACGTGGTCCCTAGTGGGTCCCAAAGCGGGTGGTCCCAACAAGTTGGGTCATACCAGGTTCATTGTCTTTCAAGCCTCACACGTGCACTTTAGCCCACATAAAATAACAATAAGAGTGGCGATGGAAATAACTTTGTAAGATTTTCACTCGCACTGTAATTATTGTGTGAGTGCCTGAAAAAACAGCCTTTTGCTTTGCTAGCTTGTAGAACTCTTTTTGAGTTTTGAGTTTTGAGGAGCATTTGATTTGATTTTGGTACAGCCTAGAGGCATGCACCGCCTTGACCCAAGTTGCATATCAGATAGGTCCCACAGTCTCTGTTCCTGTGATTTAGGTCATTTTAGTCGTTGATTGTTGTGAAAGAATCAATTTGTGCAACATTAGAAAAATGAAAAGAAATTAACTTGTATAATTTATGTGATTCGGATGTATGTTTACGTCAACAATCATCTTTATTCGTTTTATTTTGCTTGTTACGCTTTACTCTACTCTACTCTACTTTGCTATACTTATAAGACTTCTAAACTAGTGGTTTATAAACAAATATGAGCCAACTCTAATAGTACTAATTAATTGAGATTATTTATTTTCTTGATTATGTTTAATATGGTTTTTTAAAAATCGATTGTTTTGGAGTGTTTTAATTTATTTTTTATCAATGGAATTAGACGAGAGCATAAAGAAAAACATTAAGCGTGAAACAAAGTAATTTTCATTCATTTTACGAGGGGGTGAAGTGAAGCAAAAGTCTCATTTGTGATCAAAAACAGTAATTTTACACCACTATCTTCTCCCACTCTAACATCCATAAAACAAAATTAAAGCTTAATTTAATAAAGTAAATCTTCACCATAATTGAACAAGAGCCTATAAGTTCATTTTTACGAGTAGTTCTATGTGAAAACGTATTTACTTACATCTTATACAATTCCATAATGAACAAGCAGATGTATTTTAAATTAGCAATTTTGTATGGCACCCGAAATTATGGAAAATTACTTATTCCATAAATCACTAAATCATATATACTTTTTTTTTTTTTTAGAATTTCTAAATCATATACTTAGTTTAATATTTGTTTGATATAATTTATTTTCATTTGTTAATTTTACTTTAAAAATAAGTTGGATGCCAAGAGTCTTATAACTCAATTGCTTGTTATTTCTTAGTGTTTTCAATAGAGATATACATGATTCAAATTTTTTCTCTCTCAAATATTAAATTATTAAATAAAAAAAATGACAAAAAGATAACTTACATCTTAAAAAGTTGATGCTTTGAAAAGTTGTTCATTTTCTTTTTAAGTTGAATTTTTTTTTTTTTACCAAACATGCATTTCTAATATATAATTCAATAAGAATCACATGTAACATATGATGTAATAATATTCATATATTTCTCTTGGAAAATAAGAGTCTATATATTTAAAAAATTGTATGATCATAATTGGTAACAAGTACATATAAGGAAAGGTCAGATAATTGCTTAAACACAAAGTTTTCTTGTTGATGCATGCATCCATACAATAATTAAGGTGAATTTGGACTAGATTTTTTACTATAACTAATTTATTTATATTACATACTTTTAAAGTTTTACACACTTTCAACAAATCAACAGAGAAATTTATCCAAACGCACTGAATCTCCTGACACAAGCAGTTAAATTAGTAGGGTGACAATTTTAAGCTCGTGAATCATAATTCAAAAGGAATGTGATTCTTATCAAAATAGTACTGTAAAAAACAACAATCATCAACGATAGCCAAATTAATTGGAACATGTCACATGGAAAACACACTACTGTCTCCATGTGCATAAAATTTTTTTAAAGGAATACAAAATTATGAACAAAAATACAAAATGGACTTTTGCCAGAAAATGTAGGGTCGAGATTCAATCGTGTGGGTCCCACATTTTTTAATCATGACGGCTGTGTGAACATCATTGTTTTCGGCCCCGAAACGTTTCGGTGATGAAAAAAAGGGTAACTCCGTTTCAAATCTGACTGTGTCACCGTTTAGGCGTGACTCAACTTGACCGCAACCAATAGTGTGTGATGCGGCTTTTCTAATGTACCTTGGGCCCCACTTGTAATGTCACTGTTTCCAATTCATTATCATTAGCTATACCCCCAAATACGCGGAGAAATCTTTCATTGCCTTATTTCTCATTGGTCCATCAAAGCCCATGTGGACAGTACCTATTGACACGTTAATGTGCGAAAAGATAAATTTATCCTCTTTTGATTAGGATGGTAAACTAGTCGAATTGAGTTAAGTACTAAAAATTCAAATTTGTTACTTAATTTTATTTTGAACACGTATTGAGCTCACAAACTATTTGATTAATTTAATATTTTTCAATATATATACACTACAAATAATGATTTGATATCATGTGAATCTATTTAAAAATTTATACAATCCATTATCAAGTATAAGTATATTTTTAGAGAAGGATACATATAAATATGATATTAGATATAGTTAAATCGAACCTCATGTTCACGAGTTTTGTCTCAAATGCATTGTTATGTTTGAGTTTAGTTAGTTTAATAGTTCAGCCTAAACTTGGGTTTGTGCTTGGACAGACAAATATAAATAAGCATTTTCTCGAACCAAACTTGAGTTGTTCATAAATATCTTAGTTCATTTTTACGGTCCTAATTTTGACTGGTTGAATAATATTAGGGACAAAACATTTTTCACGATTGTTGATATGATCTATAATAGTTGGACCAACATCACTTTTGCATGACTCCATTACAAACACCACTTTTATTATGCATCAAATTGCTTTTTTAGCATAAAAATTATAATCTTTTACTAATAATTATCTCATGTATCTAATATAGACAACTTCCTCATAATAAGTAGGTTATATATATTGTGAGAGATGTTGTATATACATATACGAGACATAAAATATAATCTCATTAGGGAAAAAAAAGTAAAAAACACTCTTATTTTATGTATCACTTTTTCTTTGTACAATGGATATAAGATCTACCTTCACTGGATTACTCGCATAGTGTGCTTATTACTTTGGGGCTTGACATAAATCGAAAGTCATTCAATCCATACTATCAATCATAAAATTTTCGAAGTATTTTTCTGACAAAAAAAAAAAGTAATAATCTGTCCAAAAACATGTCACATCACTTCTTTATAGTTTTTATATATATAACTTGAACCTTTCTCTACGAGCTTTCTTAGATATGTGAGGGTAGCCTTGGCATAGATATTCCAAAAATATAAAAAGCGTATAATGTACCTTTCCATGAGTATGGAATACTCAAAGCCAGAGTATGAATACAGGTAGGCCAGATGTGATGGAGATATTATACATACTAAATCATTTTGTACAGCGAAATTGAAGATAGGACTGGCCACTAGCTTTTTTATACCCAGCAACCCCAACCAGGAAAAAAGAAAGGAATGTTCAAATGCAATAGGGTTTTGGTCCAAACCCAACCTCTTTATAGCAAGTAAGGGCCAACCAGATTCAGAGTCATGTTACATGCATGTTATATTTTCTACATGTCATTATGTTTTTCCTTTTTTTTTTGCTGTTCTTTTTCTTGAGAGCGCGCGTGCGTGTATATATATATATATATATGACTCTTTATTGTCCATTCTTCTGTACTTTAAAAAATAATCAATAATTTGATTGATCGCAATCTAACAAACGAAACAAATTAATACAAAGGTAAATTAAAAAATTTAAAATTGTCCATCAAATTTTACTCTCATTAACCTCACACACAAACTCACATTAAAAATAAAAACCACATTCTCAAAGTAAAAGAATAAAAAAAAAAAAAATTCATATTTCATAAAATTAGGACACGCATTTTATATTTAAACCATAATTACTTGTATTTACAACTTAAAATGCTATCCTTTTTTAATTAAAAGAATATAAGAGTATGTGAACATGTGCCATGTATGAAAATACTATTTATCATTTTAGTTTTTGAACTCCTAGTCCTATAAATTGGACTACATAACTTCTGAGTTAGAATGGGTGGTAGTCAGAATTGACATATTATCAGCCCTAGTTCCACATAAAAGGCACCTGGGGTGGGATATAGCCTATAACCTTTTTTTGTTGTTGTTGTTGAATAATAGTCTGTAACTATACTATCCATATCAAATAGTTCAGTCGAAATCTCTGAAGATTCGACCATAATATCATAATGTAAAGGAAGGTAATTTGAGAGTGATGGTTGATTATCAGGCTAGAAAACTATTTGTCTATTTGTATCATATCATATACATGACTGATATTAGTAAAGATTAAAGTATTGTGAGCTAGCTAGTTATGAACCAAATGTTTAGAATTGTTTAGGTTTTGCACTCCTGCTGTTTTCATTGTTCGAGAGGATCAATGTTTGCATAGTACTCTAACAGGGGTTTGGTCCACAAGTTAGACATTAAGATTATGTGCACCTCTCACTCATTCCAATCCAAAAATATTGACAGAATTATTTAAGCATTTTGACACGAAATTATAATAGCAATTGGTTGACCAAATATCTGGTTCAAATAGGGAACAAGGAAAACCTTGGATTAGTTCTTTAGAATTGTCTATATTTCTTAGGATAATTCTGCCCAGAGTTTTTAAAACTCGACAATTTATTGATAAATGAGTGGTTTAATTTTTTTTTTTTTTTTTATATCATCAGCATTTAAATAAATATTTATTCTTATTGTTTTGACATCTATTTAAGTTATTAATGGTTTCTAAAAAAACAAGTTATTGTTGATTTGACAAAATTTGACCTACTAATTGATCAATGAATGATCAAAATTATAAAAATTACTACAATAAAGTTATTTCGAAAATTTTAGAGGAAATGAGTCTAAAAACTTTAAAGAAATGACCCTATATAATTAGGGTAGTATCCAAATGACCTTTGCATGAATATTGATTTATGTAAATTAACCTCACAATTTAGAGGGTCTCATTCCTGTGAGTTGTGGTTTAATGACGTTCTTATTGAGGAGAATCTGAGTTCAAATAATCGCTCTCACTTAAATGGCTAAATTCAATGTTGCAATGAGTTATTTGGCTTGTAACTTTAGAGGAAAAGGTAATCATATGTGACTTATTTATTTTTTCAAACCTCTCCCAAACCAAAAAAATAATAGTAATAATTAAAGAAAAGGAAAATAAAGAAAAAGAGAAGATTTTTTTTTTCTTTGAAAGTAGAAGAAAGAACTATGATAACAGATTTTTTTGACAGTTTAAAATGGGGAAAAAAAATTAACTGCACATTAGCTTTGGGGATCAAAGATTCCGAAAAGGCCAAAAACTACTTAAGACCAAGTGCCAATTTTGTCAATGGCATCATCATAAACCTTTTTGGCACGCACTCTCACGTCGGCACTATACACTAATAATATCCGACTTATAAGTAAAATGGTATTAATAATTGTTTTTTAAGTGTCTATTTGCATTGTCAACTTTTTTGCAAAATGATACTCCATCTCTTACCTAAAATTAAAATAATTACTAAACATGAGGATTTATGATTGCATGTTGGTTTATATGTCATCTTCAAAATTATAATACCAATTATAACCATAATAATAGGAATAAGATATGAGAACAAATAAAGGCCTAAAAAAGTGGAAGTTGGAATGATTATAATCGTATTTTACCGACTATCTAGAAAAACCACAGGTGTTTTTATGACGTCAAAATGCAAACAACACAATGTGAAAAACTGGGAAATATAACGTAATCTGAGCTCATCACAATTTGATGACTCACATAAGAATCACAAGGGAAAAAAATGACTTTCGTTTTTTTTGGATAAGTAAAACAAGAATCATTACCATGGGATGATTTTCGGATCAATTAGTGTAAAAGAACAATGCATTAGGAGAAAATTATCTACCATTACCTTTTATTTTTAGTTTTTATCATCAGTGAATGATGCAATTAATAGAGCTTTAGACCCTTTTTTTTTTTTTTTTTTTAGAGATAACTACAATATGCTGCTAACTTTGCAGCTTGAACCTTTTCCTCTATAAACCTCAAGCACTTTGTGTATGGAGAGGTGTCAATTTAGTTATAAGGCCCATTGACAATAGAGCTTTAGACCTCAAATCTGGCACCAATGATAAAGATTAAAAATAAAAAATAAAAAATAAAAAAAATAAAAAAACCCATACAGAGTAAGATTTATTCTATAATATTCCTTTATATTTTTTGAGAATGAAGACTTTGAATTTAATTAATCAAAGAGGTTAAATCAACCAGTATGTAGAATGTCTAGTGGTACATCTTTCATCTAGAAAGTTAAGTTGAGCAAATTAATTGCTCATTTAGCCAATGCATGGGTTATAGTATTTCCTTGACGTCGAACATGGGTGAAACTAATGCGAGAAAAAAGTGAAACTAGAAGTTTTACATCGTGAATCAAATGCCCATGTAAAGCTAAAGAAGGTTAGTGACTTGTAAAGTCCTTGAAGATAATGTCCGAGTCCCCATCAAAAATAGCTTGGGTGATACTGATCTCCGAAGCAAATTCAACAGCTCTTCTAGATTCCAAAGCTTCAACTTGGGCAACCGTAGAGTGATGACTAACGTTTATTTATTTATTTTTTTTTTGTATACCTTATTGTGATTCGAACATGACCCTTATGTAGGACATATGGTAATAGACTCCTATAGTAAATCAAATTCCCCAATATTCCAATGTGATTAGGGTTCAAATTGGGGAGAGTTTTTGGTGATAAGGTTTTGAAAGTCAATCATATGATTCTTGAGGTCCATTCTAGGAGTAGTAGTCCAAATTGCTTACCAAGTTTTAAAAAAAAATAGTAAATCAACTTAGCCCTTTGTTCTTAGAGCCAAAGAGCAAGAGCAAGCCCAAGCTCGATGTAATACATCTATTGGAAATACTTAAAGATGTTAATTAGATTACAAACTAAAGAGAGAAAAATATTTAGGGCCCGTTTGATAGAGAAGTTTGAGTAATATTGTTTGTAATTTTTTGAAATACGTGTAGGTAAAAAAGTGTGTGGAAATGTGTGTAATGTTATTTAAAAAATAAAAATGAGTTGTTTAACAATTCTACTAAACACACCCTTAAACTCTAAACACCGCTATTAAAAATATCAAAAAGTATTAATTGAGCTATCTTTTAACAACGAGGAAACTTTCTGCTAATAATTACCTCTGTTCCCTGACCAACCTAATCTTTTTTATTTGTCGGCATCCATGAAGTCCAACCTAATCTAGAGAATTGCCCCCAAAGGCCTAAAGACTTTATGGGCATGTAATTCATGACAATAGAAGTCCAGATATGAAGGGCTTAGGTCCATAGAGTGAAATCTGGCAAGTCGATATTGTTCTTGTAGTAGTTGAAGCCCATCCTGACCTTTGGATTCCTTTGCCCAACGCTGGCAGAGTCCTAGGCCCAGCTAAATCAAACCACATGTGTGAGATCCTATATTCCTATTACCATTGTTTTCTCTTAGATTTTTTTTTTTTTTTTTTGCTTGAAATTACTTTCTATTAAAGTATAGCAGGCCATGAGATGAATGGAGGGTACTCTCTTTACTCCATTACACCCACAGTATAATAAGTTTAGGGATACAACATCTTTTTTATAATTGATGATATGATTGAGGCAAAATAAAAATGATGTTATTAATGAACTCCAATAAAAATTATATTGCCCGAATTACAAGTTAACAATTTAGCAAATTTTTTTAAAAAAAATTATCTCTAAAATTACTCAAGCGGAGAAGGGAGAAAGAGAATTTGAATCTAAATTCTCTCCATGATTAAGTGCCCGTTTGTTTCAACGTTTTGAGCCCAAAAAGCACGTTTTGAAAAAAGCCAGCCCTTTATGTGAGTTTGGTTCAGCACAAAACGCAACTTTTTGGAAAAAGTTGCGTTTTATATTTGTGAAGAAACGCGCATATCACTTAAAGGAGCTCAGGGCTCCATTTTGGCAAAAGCCCCGTGCGCGTTTGAATCTATCTGTTGGACTCACAGGGCAATTATCAAATTACCCTTTCACACCATTCCTCATTCCTCTCATCTCTCTGCTCTACCCTCTGCCCTTTCAATAACAAATTTCCAAATCCAAACACAAAAAAATCTATAACAAATTCCCAAATCAGCTAAGGAAAAAAAAAAATCAATCCCTTGCAAATTAGGATTCCTCAAAATGCAAAAAAAAAAAAAAAAAAAAAAAAAAAAATCAGAATATAGCAAAATCTTTCAAATGGAGAAGTGCATGGGTGTTACAGACGAAGTGCTAAGAGAAAAGAAAAAAAAAAAAAAAAAAAGGAAGAAGGAGAGCTCTGGAACGTTCTGGAGTTTGGAGGAATGGTAGGGAAAAAAAAAGGAGGAAGAAAAAAAAAAAAAAAAAGATCATTGGTGTTACAGGCGAAGTGCTAAGAAAAAAAAAAAAAAAAAGAAAGCTCTGGAACGTTCTGGAGTTTAGAGGAATGGCAGGGAGAAAAAAAGGAGGAAAGAAGGAAAATAAAGAAAGGGTAAGGGTATGTGTGTGGAGGAGAAAAAAGGAAAAAAAAAGAAAAAAAAAGAAAAAGGAAATGTTATCACAATATTTTCACAATAAATTTTAACGGGTAGGTTATTATTAGCTAATATTGGTGAGAAAAAAATAATTTTTTTAGAAAGAGAAAAAAATAATTTTAATAGTACGTTCAAATTAAAATTAGTATCAATTTTTATCACAATACTTTCAAAATAAATCTTAAGTGGTAGGTTATTATTAGCTAATATTGGTGAGAAAAAAATAATTTTTTTAGAAAGAGAAATATTGATTTAAGTATATGAAGTAGTTGATTTAAGTATAAAATAAACTATCTTATATATACATTGTCCTTTTTGGTAATTTATCCCTCAAACTGCCACTTTTATAAGTGCTAGTCAAACACTCAGTTTTTTCAAAAAACACTTTTTAACAGCTTTTACCAAACATTCAGCTTTTTGAAAATGCACTTTTTCATTATGCACCTTTTGAAAACTCCACTTTTTCATTATGCACTTTTACAAAAAACTGAACCAAACTCACCCTAAGACTTAAGCAATGCTTCTAAAACACACACACACACACCAAAAAAAAAAAAAAAACTTTACCACCGTTCTTTGTTCCAAAAGTTATCTTGTCAAATGTTTACAAATTAGCTTCTATAGCTGCTAAGAGGCCTATAACAATTTTCTTGATTCTAGTTCATCTATATTAACATGAATAAATAGTAATACTTATTAGAACACACACAAAAATAATAATAATAGTGTTCTAAACTGGGTTTATAATACATTACATAACCAGAGTACAACTACAAAAGTGTCTAACCTTTGTAGTTGTAGATTGATATTATAAACAGCGGACACTAGACACACACAACCAATGTGGGATAAACATCTCTATTTTTTTTTTGAGTAAACAGTAATACTTATTAGAACACACACGAAAATAATAATAATAATAGTGTTTTAAATCGGGTTTATAATACATTACATAAACCCGATTTAAAACACTATTATTATTTTTATTTTCGTGTGTGTTCTAATAAGTATTACTGTTTACTCAAAAAAAAAAATAGAGATGTTTATCCCACATTGGTTGTGTGTATCTAGTGTCCGCTGTTTATAATCTCAGTCTACAACTACAAAAGTTAGGCCCTTTTGTAGTTGTACCCTAGTTATGTAATTGTAGGAACAAAGTTTGGAGCCCAAACCCGAACTGTATGGAATCTTAGTCCAAAAAGCCCAATACAATAAATTTTGTAGAGTATGGGTCAAAGAACTAGGTTTAGATGATTTGAGCAACGGCTTGCATGGGGTTAAGAAGCAGTCAGACACGAATAAAAGCTGTTATGATCAAAGGACCTTCCGTCCAAGGAGACTAGAAATTAACTTATAAATATAAGTCACCATATTATGGTTCTTTAACACGCTGCAATATTCTCTCCTATTTTTTCTGCCCCTTCTTCATGGGGGCTTTTCCACATTATATAAGCTCTTCCTAATCATCTGGACCTTACACTTGTTGATCACCTGGATCCCCACTTGAGTACCCATCCCATCAGATACCCCTTTCAGTCCTCTGTGAGTTGCGGCAATCAAGGCAACACTGTTCAGGGGTCTTCTCCACATTAATGCGGCCAGAAAAGTAGCTGCAGTGCATTTAATGTGGTGGTGGCAGCTTTTCCTTAGATATTTTGAGTTTTCTTCCCTCTCACGTGTTCAGGAGGCGTGCTTCAACTGCTTGAGTATACACTTGGTCTGCGTTTGCCGTGTCTGAGGAGGAGTTCCTCCTCAGACCTTCTCCCCTTTGTCTCCCACTGGTGATGCTTGTAACGTGGATGATCTAAGTCGTGTTTCTCTCTCCGAACTTGTTAGTGTCCTCGGACAAGGCCCAATGCCCAATATATTATTTTGGGCCTTAGTCCCAACAGTAATGTATTATAAACCCAGTTTAAAACACTATTATTATTATTTTCATGTGTGTTCTAATAAGTATTACTGTTTACTCAAAAAAAATATACTGGAGTATATATATATATATAGAGAGAGAGAGAGAGAGATACATATTTTCTAAATCATTAGATTTAAGCAGATTCAACGGTCAAAAAAGACACTCATTAATGCTAATATTCTAATTAGAATCTTATTAATTAGTTCTTATTTATTACATTCCATACCTATCTCTAAACTTAAAAAAGGTATACGTCTCTCTCTCTCTCTCTCTCTCTCTCCTCCACCACTCTCCACCTCCACGGCTAGGTCATCAGCAAAAAAAAGACTTAATTTAGTGTCAAATACTTGACCCGTTTATATGAAATACACTTTGGGCTAGAGACCTAGATATTTGTAAAACTACTTATTCAAAAACTGCTTTAACGCTGCAAAACTTAACTAGACCATGGCCATGGGAAGCACCTTGCAAAAAGATTTGTCCTTATTAATAGAATCCTATGATATAGCATGACATTGACATTAAATTTATATTTGAAATATTCATAAATTTTATATTTGACACTAAATTAAGTCTTTTTTTTTCTTTTTTTCAGTCGATGACCTGGCTGGGGAGGTGGAAGAGTGGTGGAGGAGAGAGAGAGAGAGAGACGTATACCTTTTTTAGGTTTAGAGATAGGTATGAAATGTAATAAATAAAGTATAATTAATGAGATTCTAATAAGAATATTAACATTAATGAGTGTCTTTTTTTACCGTTGTTAAATCCAATGGTTTAGAAAATGTGTAACTCTAACTTGAACCCATCTCATATATATATATATATATATATATATATATATATATATATGTGGGAAATGCTAATGAGTGCCTTTAGGGCATTGATTAACAATCTATTTTAGGAAAATTTTGACATTTACTTTTATGGGAAATGAAAAAAGTTGTCAAAATGTTAATTGTTTTTTTTTTCTTTTCCCATAAAAACTTTCTTTAACTGAATTGTTAACAAATACCCTAAGGGCCCTCATTAGCATGACCCTATATATATACTCCCTCCATCCCACTTTTTTTGTCCTATTTGAAAAGTCAAACTTTTTAAGGGAACATCATTTATTATCTTGTCTACCTTTTAAAAATGTATAAGTTTCCAAAACTATCCTTAAAAAAATTTATCAAAAAATTGAATTAGTAAATTAATAGGGGTATTATAGGAACATTAGTAAATTAATGACTTTTATTTTTAGAAACAGGACAATATTTTGGGACATCTCAAAATATAATAGAGGATAAAAAAAGTAGGACGGAGGGAGTATATATATATATATATATATATATATATATATAGGGTTAGGTTCAAATTACATCTGATGTAACTCTAAGTAATGTTACACCACTCAATATTTCTTAATTAGATGTGAATTTTATGAAATCTATCATTAGATTACATTATCTTCATATATTCTTTATACTTGCAAAATTTCAAGGTAATCAAGTATTAATAGCCATGTCATCAATCAATTATTTAAATTCAAGTTTTTATAGTATAAAATAATGCATAAAAGACTAGTTTATGGATTGAATCGTAAATTACATCTTATTGACATGAAAATTTACATGCATGTTAAGAACATATAAAACATGTAATTCAACAGTTAGATTTTTAAAATATTAATCCAGTAATAAGTTATTGGGTGGTGTAACATTGCTTAGAGTTGGGTTCAAGTTACACATGGTGTAACTCTAAGCAATGTTACACTACTCAAGTACTTGTTATTGAATTCATATTTTGAAAATTTCACCATTGAATTATATGTTCTATATGTTCTTAACATTCATGTTAATTTTCATGTCAATTGGACGTTATTTACCATTCGATCAATAAACTCATCTTTTATGCATTATTTTAAGAAACAAAAACTTGAATTTAAACAATTGATTAATGACAAGGCTATTAATCTTTGATCACCTTGAAAGTTTGCAAGTATGGAGAATATACGAAAATAATGTAATTTAATGGTGGATTTATCAAAATTTGCATCCAATTAAAAAATATTGAGTGGTGTAACTTGAACCCAATCCTAAATATATATATATATATATATATATATATATAAGTTGCATATTAAAAATACTAGACTCATCACATGCACTTTGTGCATGCAATAATGTTTTTTTTTTTTGGTTTAGTGTTTAAAAATGAGATAGAGATAATGTCCTAAGTTTTAAGCAGACTGATGAAGATAAAGAAAAAAGCCTAAAACATAATTGAAGTATTTGAATTCAAATAGATAATAAATACAGATTGGAATCAAACATTTGAATACAGGATAAGAATGGATAGTTTTTACATGATTTTTTTTCCCCTTTTGTACATGAGATAGTATTACTCTTTTAACCTTTTTTTTTTTTTTTTTTTTTACAGGAAAAAAAAAATAAGGTGAAAATATCGTTTTGGTCCTTACATTTTGGAGTTACGGTCAATTTGGTCTTTACATTTTGAGAGCAGTCAATTTGGTCCCTGCTATTTTCAAGTTACAATCAATTTGGTCCATACCGCTAGATGACTAACAGAATCTGCTTAGGTGGCAGACAGAATGCACATGTTGCAAAATTAAATTAAAATATAAATTGTCCTTCCATTAAGCCCTTTCACATCAACTTCCACTATTACTAATCCCATGTGACTCTCACATGACCCACTTATCATCAACACCCTCCTCACTAGTTAGACAACTCAGACCGATTGAAATCAAAATCCCCAAAAATGAAATTTCAAATCCTTAACCCACGATGATATCCTTCTTGACAGTCACTTGGACCTCGTCGTCTTTCCTCACATGCATGGACCTCACGTTGTGCTTGCTCAACTGATATGACGGGTAGCTTTTCAAAATTCATTTGTTAAATAAATAGACCTATAGTCCTACCCATTGTTAATTGTAATGGCTGAATCTACCCTTCTTTCTGCACTTCTTCTTCTTCTTTTTTTAATGAAGTCAACAAAAGTATTATCGCTAATAAAATATTTATAGGGAGTATATATTAGTAAAACACCATCTCAGATAAAATTACAAGTAAAATATCATCAAGTAATAATACAATGTGGAAACATAAAGAGGTGACCAACACATTTGCAGCCTATTGAAAAGATTCTAATTAATTTACAAAAAAAATAACAGAAGATTTCCATACAAAACTTTTTGCCATTATTAAGAATTTAAGATCCAAAAAAGAGGATTAGGCAAGAAGAGATGTGGTTGTCAAGAAGGATTTCATCTTGGGTTAGGGTTCCAAATTTCATTTTGGGGATTTTGAAATCAATCAGGTCTGAGTTGTCTGACTAGTGAGGAGGGTGTTGATTAGGCCTGTCCATGGGTCGGGCTAGGTCAGTTTTGGATCTAACCCGGACTCAACTCGCCAATGTCAAGTGGAGGGTGGAGGAACCCAAAACTGACTGCTAGAATCAATCGGTCGAGTTAGTTTCGGGTGAGGGTGAGCATCGGTCGGTTCGATCGATCGTCGGAATCTAAAAAAGGTCATCGAAATTTGCAAAAAACATCGCTGGAATATGGAAAAAGTCGCCAGAATCTGCAATTTATCGTCGGAATCTACATTTTATCATCAGAATTTGCATTTTTTGGCTGGAATCTACATATTTTTGCTAAAATTTGCTGGAATTTGGCTGGATTTGGCTAAATCCCACTAGATCTAATCGGATTTGGTCGAGATTTTGCTAGATCTGACTTGTTTTTTTAGATTTGGCCGGATTTTTTATATGGCTCTAGTCAAGTTCGGGTTGCTCGGGTTTTGGAGAAGCAAACCTGCCACTTGACTCGCCGGTGTCGGTTCTTGAAAATGGAAACTCGTTGTTGACTGACTAGACCTTCGGTTCGGGTCGGAATCGGGTCAGTGTCGGGCAGTTTGGCCAGGTTGTCGGGCTCCGGTCGGGTCTGGATAGCCCTAGTGTTGATGATAAGTGGGTCCTGTGAAGTTGATGTGAAAAGGCTGACTTAGAAAGACTATTTATATTTTAATTTAATTTATGCCACGTGTGCATTCTGTCTGCTATTTAAGTAGATTCCATTAGTCATCTAACGGTAGAGACCAAATTAATTTTGACTTGAAAATAGCAGAGACCAAATTAACTGCTCCCAAAATGTAAGGATCAAATTCATTGTGACTCCAAAATGTAGGGACTAAAGTAGTGTTTTTGCCAAAAATTAAACTAAAGAGTATGTTATTTTAAAATTTATATGAGGATGTTTTGGTATGTTAAAAATTGAAGACGAAACAGTGGAATCATCTTATTAGTAGTATATAATAGATGCTTATGCTGTAGGGTAAATAATTTCAATTAATAATTTTTTTTAAAAAAAACTAAAACCCTAAAAAGGATAAAACTCAAACCCATTCCGGTTCAGCAAACCGACTTGGGGTTTATCAGTTTAAAAACCAAACAATAAAATACACACAAACAAAGAGGAAGGGTTTTAGTCCGTTCATCCTATCAATATTCAAGTGTCAAAAACGCTACTTTCTTCTTCTTCTATTACTACACTACTTGTTTCTGCTTCATTCTTGCTACCTGGGTTCGATTCCTCACTTGGGTTAGTCTCAATTTTGCTTTGCCTTTGAAAATCTACAACTTCTCATTCATGGTCTTCTCCAGTAGTATTGGTCTTTCTTGCTTCTGGGTCTGTGAATCTTCTCAACTTTATCGCTTGGGTTGGTCTCGTTTGTGCTTTTATTCGTAGATTTATGGTAATTTGGCACTTGGGTCGGTCTCAAAATGCTAAATTTTGTCTCTAAAACCCTTCATTTTCTTGTAATCAGATAAGAGTGATTGAAAATGATTAAGAAAAGGCCTGGTTCTTATTGTTATTACTATTTCTTCAGGACCAGAAGAGCAATTACAACTTGTACTTTGCCAATAGAGCCTACAAATGCTTTTGTCTCACCTATTGCCAATGACCACAAATCTCTGTGTCTCTCATTGGCAGAGCAGCTCATTCAACGTGGCTTGTTATCGTCGGCGCAGCAAGTGGTTCGGCGAATAATAGCACATTCTTCGTCGGTTTCTGATGCTTTTTCGGTTGTTGATTTTGCTGCTTTACATGGCTTAGACCTTGATTTGGGTAGCCATGGCGAACTCATTAGGAAACTGGCGTTTTCGGGTCAGCCCCAATTGGCTGAGGCACTTTTTCGCGACAACATTGTTGGTAGAGGTATTGATCCTGATTTATCGATTTTGAATTCTATGGTTATTTGTTTGTGTAAGTTAGATAAAGTAGAGGAGGCAGGAGCTCAATTTGATAGGCTGCTTGAGATGGGTGGAATTCCTTGCAAAGCTGCTTGTAATGCAATGATTTGGGGGCTTTATGCTCAAGATAGAATTTTAGAAGCATTTGATTTTTTAGTTAGAGTTAATGAGGCTGGAGCTACTCCTGGTATTTTGTGTTTTAATAAATTGATTTATGGGTTATGCTATAAGGGGTATATGGATGAAGCTCTTGAATTGTTTGATGTAATGCGCTGTGGACATGGTTATCCACCTACACTCCATCTATATAAATCAATATTTTACAGTCTTTGTAAGAGAGGGCTGGTCGTAGAGGCAGAGTCACTATTCAGAGAAATGGAGTCTCAGGGTCTTTATATAGATAGGGTGATGTATACTTCTTTGATTAATCAATATAGCAAGGATAAGAAAATGAAGATGGCAATGCGGGTTTTCTTGAGAATGCTGAAGACAGATTGTGAGCCAGATAATTACACATATAATACATTGATTCATGGGTTTTTGAAATTGGGCTTGTTTGATAAGGGGTGGCTGGTTTACAAACAGATGGCAGGGTGGGGAATCCAACCTGATGCGGTAACTAATCACCTTTTTATCAGCAAGTACTGCAGGGAAGGGAAAGTTGATTGTGCTTTGATGCTTTTGAACAACATGGTTAGTTGCAACTTAGCTCCTAATGTCCATTGTTACACGGTTTTATTCAATGCACTTTACAAGGAGAATAGGCTAATGGAAGTTTATGATTTGTTCAAAAGCATGCTGTTAAGGGGGGTTGTTCCTGATCATGTGCTGTTTTTTGTCCTTATGAAGAAGTATCCAGAGGGGCAGAGGCTTGACCTTGCTCATCTGATTCTGCAGGCAATCGCCAAGAATGGGTGTGGTTTTGACCCTTCTATGCTCTCATCCTCTGCTAGTGTAAACTCTAATGGGGATTTGGAGTGTGAAATTGAGATCCTGCTTGATGGAATTGTGAGATGTAACTTTAATTTGGCTAATGTAGCATTCGGTGTTGTTGTCAGTGCCTTGTGTGGAGAAGGAAGGCCAAATGATGCCTTGCTTTACATGGATAAAATTGTGAGAGTTGGATGCATGCCTTTGCTTTTTACTTATAACTCTTTGATCAGGTGTCTATGTCAGAAGGGCCTTTTTGAGGATGCCAAGTACCTACTTGACCTTATGCAAGATCGAGGTGTGGTCCCAAATCAAGCAACTTATTTGATAATGGTAAATGAACACTGTAAACGGGGTGATCTGGTGTCAGCCTTCAATATTCTGGACCAAATGGGTGAGAGGGGACTTAGACCTAATGTTGCTATATATGACACTATTATTGGTTGTCTAAGCAGAGAGAAAAGAATCTTTGAAGCAGAAGAAATGTTTAAGATGATGCTCGAGTCTGGTGTGGATCCTGACGAGGTTGTCTATGTGACAATGATTAATGGCTACTCGAAGAATGGAAGAGCTATTGAAGCCCACCAGTTGTTTGATATAATGTTGGAGAATTCCATTCAGCCAAGTTCTTATTCCTACACTGCACTTATAAGTGGGTTGGTGAAGAAAAATATGACTTATAAGGGATGCATATACCTTGATAGGATGTTGGGAGATGGTCTTCAGCCAAATACTGTGCTATATACCTCGCTTATCAGTCTTTTCTTGAAGAAGGGTCAGTTCGAATTTGCCTTTAGGTTAGTTGATTTGATGGACAGAAACCAGATTGACACCGATCTCATCATGTATATCTCACTTGTCAGTGGTGTTAGCAGAAATATCTCTGGTATTAAGAGGGAGTTGTGCGTTATAAATAAAAAGTCTGAAAGGGAAAGAGAAATGTTGTTCCATTTACTCCATCAGAAAACTCTTATGCCAATGAAGAAGATTTTAAGAATTTCTGCTGATACTCCCGAGGAGACGAAATGCTTTGCTTTGAAGCTGATGCAGAAGTTTAAAGACATTGAGTTTATGCCAAACTTGTACTTATACAATGGTATAATCTCTGGATTTTGTAGGGCAGAGCAGATGTGGGATGCCTATGATCATTTTGAAAAGATGCAAAGAGAGGGTGTACATCCCAATGAGGTGACTTACACCATTCTCATTGATGGGCATATTCGATCTGGTGATATTAACAGTGCAATAGGATTGTTCAATAAGATGAATGCAGATGGTTTTGCTCCAGACAGAATTGCGTATAACACTTTACTGAAAGGCCTTTGTAAGGCTGGGAGACTACTTGATGCCTTATCACTCTCATATGCAATGCGTAAGAGGGGGGTTTTCCCAAATCAGTTTTCTTATGAATGTTTACTCAGTTGTTTTTGTGCAAGTGATATGAGTGTTCCTGCCTTCAAGATATTTGAAGAAATGCTTGCTCAAAATTATAAACCTAAGCAGTTTAATCACAACTGGTTGTTTTGCAAATTATGTGAGAATAATAATTTTCTTGAAGCCCGTATGGTATCTGATATGATGCTTCAGAGAGGGATAACTCCAAAACATTCAACAAAGAGGTTTTATTTGAAAACATGCAATGAGGGAAGTGAAGGTAATCTAGCATTATGTTGTTGAAGGCATATCCTTGTGCAAAGTAAAAGTTATTGCCTGATACTGTGCAACACATTTAGAGGTTGGTGATAAGGAAATTTTGTTATGCCAAATATGCATCTCATCAATTGTCTCTACATTCTAGCTCCCAAACCATCCCCCCTTTCACCTCAAAGTTCAAATGTACAATTTATAATTATTTGACTTGGGAATTGTGTGTTTGTATGCAGGAATGATGCCTACGAAAAACAAAGTGATTTATGCAGGAATGGTGGAGATCGTGAACTCCAATCTTTGCCAATGAGGTCATTTGCATGCGGCTGACAAGAATCAGGTAATTTTAAATTCTGATGTGCCCTGCTACTTTCCTAGAAGATATGCAAATGAAACTGATGAGAGAGAGAGAGAGAGAGAGAGAGAGAGAGTTTCAAAATGATATTTACTTTGTTGTTGAAGGAATATCATTTCTGTTGATTTTCCAAATCTTAAGCAATATTCACTTATAAATATGTGTTTGTTAAAGGAAACCCTGTGGAATTTTTGTTTCCATTTTTGGCATAAATTCTTTTTGATAGGTAAGATAAGATATCATTAAAAAAGACTATGACATGGAAAAAAAACATGAGGTAGCCACAAAAATACAAAAGAGACATAAAGCTATGTACAAGAAGAAAGGGAATCTAAAAGTATTGGGAGGGACTCACAAGATGTGAGTCCCCAAACCCATGACCAATCAAACAAAGTCCCTATAAAAGACAAGAAGTTGCTCCCTCAAGCATTCCATATCCTCAAAGGTACACCTGTTCCTCTCCCTCCAAATACACCACATCAAACACAATGGTGTCAAATTCCAAATCTCGGAAGAATGCTTCCCCAACCAATTCCTCCACCCAAGAAAAAGATCCTTCACTCTCTTAGGAATCACCCGTGCAACCCCTTAAGGATTTAAAAACAAAATTCCACAACCAGTGAGCCTCCCCACAACAAAGAAAAAGATGGTCCACTAATTCCCCATCACATCTGCACATGCAACACCAATCCGCTAAATAAAATCTTCTCGTCTTTAAATTATCAGTTGTGAGAATCTTTCCCCCATGCCACTGTCCAAAAAAACAGGAAACTCTTTTGGGAACCTTAACCCCTCAAATTGCTTTCCAAGGGAAGCTAACAAAGGACGACGTCCTCAACCCACAATAAAAAGACCAAATCCCAAACTCCCCATTCATCCTCAACTTCCACCTCATTTGGTCTCCAACCTCATCAAAAGGAATATGGGTCTCCAAGATGTGAGTAAAAGCCTTAAAAGCCGCCACTGCATCCAATTCTCAAATATTCAAAGCTCGATAGAACCGCACATCCCAACTCGTCATCTCCTCCCTTTGATGCCATGCCAATAAAGACTCCACTGAAGCCTCCTGATCCGTAGCAATTTCATGCAAGACCGGGAAAGCCTCCTTAAGAGGTTGATCTCCACACCAACAATCTAGCTAAAACTGCACCCTATTTTCCATACCCACCTCATACCAAATAGATCTACAAAAATCTTCCCAAACCAATGGCTAACAGTACGGTATTGATTCTATTGAATATTCATCTCAATATTTATTTGGATTGAGAAGCTTAGGGCATTTGTTGATTAAATAGATCTGATCAGAGTCTACTGATTTCTCAGCCTCCTACTTAATGTTGATAAAGCAGATAGAACTTGAATCTGATTTTCTTAAATTAATTGGAGGCAGAATTGCTTTAAATATACATGCTCTCATAATCTAGTTTTGCTTTGCTCAACATATTATTCTTTATTATATAATATTCAATTGTGGGTTGTGGTTTAGTTCTGATTGTGCTTGATTGGGTGGTCAAGGTATATGGGTATTCCAAGAGTGAGATCAGTTGGTTTAGGTATTGATTTTCATGTGACTATGGAAATACAAGTCAAACCAATTTATTAGTTCATTTCTTGATTCTGAGTTTATGGTTTATCATCACACTAGTTAGATTTATAGTATGTTGGATGTACTTGGATCCAGTAATTGAAAAGAATGATTTCTGGTAAACAATAGAGTAATGCTTCTGGCTTTTTTCAGTTGACACTGTTGAGCACACAATGGATGAATTGGTTTAGCTATCCATTATTTGCACTTATATGATTTTACTCTGAAACAGTTGGGCCTGGTGGAAGTCCAGATGAAAATGGAGAAACTACAATTGGAGCTCTGGTCATTGATGGGGTAACCACCACTCACGTTTGATTTATTTATTTTCTTCCACTGTTGTTCTCTTTATACTGGCATGTTTCTGTGCACATTGAAAATGACTATCTATCGTGCTTGCTGAGGGCATGCATAGGTGACTCTGGAGGTTGTTATGATCATGAACATCATAAGTTACTGGTTAAAGGGAACCACATGAAGTCCCAGTTGCTAATCTTCCTACAATATTGAATGGCTGGTTTAAGTTAAGTAGCACAATATGCTTTATGTGAGGTTAAGTACTGAAATATAGGTAACAAAGAGAAATTATAGTTGTGTGACTCTGATTTGACCTGGCACACAAAATCTGAACAAAACCTTATTACGTGTCCCACGTCAGAAGCATTAAGCCTAAGATCATTCCTACAAGTTTTAGGCATATGACTTCCTTTCATTTCAGATCTTGTGTTGCACATAATATTCATTGCACTAGGGCAGGGTTCATGTCACTGATTTGTTTGGCTTTTGTTATCTTTGACAAGAATGAAACATCTAGACTTTGTTACTTATCAAAAAAAAAGAAAAAAAGAATGAAAACATATAGACCAAATGACTTAATTGCATAGCAGCCTTGCATGGAAGAATTTTATCATGGATGTGGTATATGCACATGATTAGAAACTCATACCAGTTTTAGATTTTGCCTTTTTGTGAACGCAGTCAATAAAACATGAGCATTTTCCTAAATGCGCATTGACTAAGGGAGCCAAGACTTCTTTATACGTGTCATTCTTATTACTTGTATCCTTTTTTTTTTTTTTTTTTTTTCAAATGATATTTTTTGCTATCAAACGAGTACAGGAAAGAAATTCCTTGCTCAAAGTGAGACGGTTCTCAGATATTGAGGCAATTCATAAACATAGAATTTGATGTCATTGCTGGTAAGCAGAGGACTGTATGATAGCTTGCCTCTTTAATGTATGGTATAACTAATGTTAATGACTCTTAATTTTCAGAAAGGGTATGGTTTTCATGTAGTGCTCTTGTAAACCATTGAGGGCCTTGTGACCCTGAGAGAAGCACATGGAACTATTTGATCCTCCTAATTGCTTAAATAACATAATTAGCATTGGTTTGCAAATAGTTGGGGGGCTGAGTGTGAGTTTTTGGAAAGTAAATTGCAGGTTCAGTCAAGAGCCATTCATTTATAAATTTTGTAATTTTGAATGTGTAAAGAGCATATATGTATGCACAATAACCAAAGAAAATAATTTTAATATATTTAAAGTTCTTTTTTTCCTCAGTCTTCAAACAATGAAATGAAGCTTGTCTGAGAACTAGATTCACCTCAATTGCTTCTCTACAAAGACAATGGTGGAGGTGTTGTGTTAAAGAAAAGGTAAGTTTTCAAGGACTGAGCAATTCTAATATAAGGAATTTGGTGAATATGAATTGAAGTTTTGGTTTCTTTAGAAATCCAAACAACCCAAAGAAGAAAAAAAGAAAAAAAGAAAAAAAAAGAACAGTGCTATTAGTAATCATAGGGAGAATCAGACTCTTGAGGGTTTGAAATAATGGAAGTGATACCTTGGCCTATAAATGAGCCATTTGTTGAAAAATTATTTACTTGAATTTTGTTTACCTCTAGATGGACTAAATGAGATCAAAGCAGCCAAGGGATCTGAGCTATTAATATAGCTCAGATCTCAACTTGTGATAGCCTTGGAGGGTTTCAATTGCTTGAAATGACCCATGTGGAGACCTGTTGGGTTGAGAGTAGAGTGGTGAAACTTCAGTGGGAGGACAAGAGCGGGTTACGACATTCAGTAAGGCTGCACAGGCATCTGGGTGCTTATTTTGGAGAGTCCAGGCCAGATTAATCTGCATGAGGCCTCATAGTCTAATGGAAATTTGGTTTATTTTAGGCCCAAAGCCACTTTGGGAGACTTGCAAATTACTAAACTTGGCATGCTGCAGCATTTGTGGCTCAGTTTCAGTTGTAGCAACAGCAATCCAAACCATATATTAATGTAGCAGTCATAATCTTGGATGCTGGGAAGGTGATGACCATGCTATGTTATTGGCATTATATTAGTCCTATCACCTATACCTATGCTGAACTGGGGGTTTTATGTTTAAACAAGGTACCTGTAGCTTATTCAGCAAAAAATACCATGTAGATTACAGAAAGGAGGGCTGCATTGAGTGAAAAACGGATGTCACTTTTTAAGTTAAATTTTCATTGAGTGAAAGTTTGGCATAGTCAATAATGAAATTGGTTTTGGTTTCATGTGGGCAGTCCCAATTGGTTGGAACAGGGCTCTGTTGTGTTGTGTATAAAAAATCCACTCTTCATTTCATTGAAATAGATTTTAATTATTCAAAATTTTGTTTCTGTTTTCGTTGCTATTGAAACTTCATTTCTTGAAGCATGTTAGTTGTGTGAATATGTATGCCAAGTTTACACATCATGATTGTCAATTTTTTGATATATATCATGTATGCAAGAAATACCCCAACTCCTAAAGTTTTAGGATTCTGAAAACCATGTTTTTGTTGGTAAATTACAAACACATCTTGTGTACTGCCAAGTTATTGATACTATAGCCTCTTGCTTTTAGTTAATTTTAAGCATTTAATTGTTTTGTGCAGCCAACTTATGGTTTCTTAATACAATCAGGAGATGATCCTCGGGATTCCTGCTACAATGAGCAGTTTTACATCAATGAGAGGGAGGTGGGGGTTATACGAACTTTCACTCCTTTGAAGTTTCATTTTATATGATGGTTTACAAAATGAACTTGCATTAGTAAATTCATGTGCAATAACTGATTTGCTAGGGGATATGTACTTTTTTTTTAAAGTAGATTTACAATTCCTGAGATTTGGCTTTACAGTTCATAACAATTGTGTTGCAGATATAAAATTTATAAATGGCAAAAGATTGCTTAGGAACTCTTAAGTCTTATATGACTACGTAAATGGCAACTTCAGATGAACAACTTACAGCTCTTGGTGAACTATTGTATCAGGTATATACAAATATCTAGTTTTGATAAATTGTTAAGCTTATGTTTTGAAATTTTGTTCTGCATATATATAGGCAGGCCTCATAATTTAAAGACTTAAGCTGAGTCATAAACATAAATAATGCAATGGAGACCAATGACATCTGGAGAATCAAGTAAAAGACTTAAAGTAGCGGTATACCCATAACACTCAGCCCCTTATATTCCTTCTATGAATGTGTTTTATCAATGGATCTGAGGACTTCTATGTGAAAATAACAATATATATCACACTATTTACTGGAAGGTTTTTATGTTGAGGCTAAAAGTCTTTTTTCTTTTTCTTTTTTTTCTTCTTCTGTAGTGGATCATAGATGGTGAAATTGGTCTAACGGATAGCCCTATTCCCTTGAGAAGAACTAATTGGGGAAGCTAAAGCTGTTTTAATGGCCAGGCTGTGACTCCATGTCCCTTGGTCCGAAGACTTTGATTGGTTTGTGTCTAATTCCTGGTTTCCGAACCCAAGGGGAGTCGGTTATTTCCTAATTAAAAATGCTTCAATACTGCTATGTAGATATTTGTTTAACTACTGGAATGTGCTACATCTCAATAAATGTAAGATAATGTAATAAATGTGTTAGATGATGCAATAAATTTGTCATGGATTTATCCCATGGGCCATTTTTTTCTTGTGTCATTACTTATTGAGAAACAAGAAAGTATTTTTGTACACCCGGAGTATAGAATGTGGGTAGCTTTATATGAGGAGAATGTGTTACATATTGGATGCACTGAATAGTTTATCATGAAAAACAAATCTGAGTAGTTGAAGTCTTGGAGAATCATAAGGGAAAATAATTTTATTTACATATTTATTCTGATAGAAATAACAAAGAAACTCTATTGAATTTCATTTTACCAATGATGGTATTTGCAATCACAAAGAATCAAACAATAATCACCAAACAAATCGCAATCACAACGCAAAATTGACGTTAGATGTGATTGTCAGAGGCCGGCAACAAATGGCACACCAGTTGCAGGCAACCATGACTTCCCACCAATAAATTTCTTTACTGAAATACTACGCTTGCACATTGTAACATGAAAACCACACCACCTCACTCTCTGACTAGTCGAAGAAATCAGAGGCCAGCAACAAATGGCACACCAGTTGCAGGCAACCATGACTTCCCACCAATAAAATTCTCAACAGTGAACTGTGATGCTACACTTGCACTTGTTATAACATGATAACCACCCCACTTCACTCTCTGACTAGTCGAAGAGCGGGGGCCAATGTTCTTGTACTCTCCATAATACAGAGTACTCAATGCAAAATTGCCATTCCATTCCAACCACCCTGCTGGATCCACCAAAGTGTCAAGGTAAGTTTGTAGGTAAACAGTTCTTGAATACTCTTTCCATGGTCGACCCAAGTATGTTTTCACTGAGCTTAGCACCGGTATAAGGTCTGATGCTGCCATAACACGCGAATCATAGATTGAAATCCCTGTGTTTTGATTAGAATCGGTTCTACCTTGAGCTGTAACCGTGCTTTGTTGCCCGATAATTGGTTTCCTTGCATAAATCATGCAGTTCTGGAAAACAACTGCGGCATTTCCAAATATGAAATCTACTGTGCCATAGATGTAGCATTCTTTGTAGAATTGTCTCTGTGAGTGCACATAGAGGGTGTCTTGGTACCCTTCAAAGCCACACCGGTAAAAGACAGAGAGGTCAGCACCTGATCTTAGTGCCACAGCCTGATGGTTTGATGGACCAGCAGTGTTACGAAATGTGATGCCACGAGCAATGAAACCTTGGCCAGTCACAGCTGATTGGAATAAAATATTAAGTATTAGTGACAAAATTATAAGGCAAATGACATTTCCAAGACATAATATATTAGTATTGCAATAGCATAACGAGTGTAGGTATCAAGTATCAACTTCTTAATTATTTTTCTGTTTCGACATTTTCTAAATATTGTAATTTGTCGTTAGTACTTATTCTAAGAATTCGAAAGAAGGTACATCTACTTCTTGATTATTCTTCTCTTTTGACATTTTGTAAACATTGCCATTTGTCTTATTCTAAGATTTAAAAGGAAATAGTGACAGTGTCATGGTGCATGCTCTCTCTCTCTCTCTCTCTACTGTGACTGTGCTATATGGTTTTATATAAAGATAGAATATGGAGTAATAAACACAGGCTAAAGAAGGAATTTAGCAGGTCCAATTCTATTGGGAAGTAACAAAGTTATTAAACAAATATCATTTTAACTAAAAGTTGCTTGATTCCCTAAAAAAAAAATAATTAGTTTATTGCAACAAAAACTTAACATTAATCAATATATATACTTCGACACTCATTACTTAGATCCATAAAGATAAAACTATTCTTAGCCAAAAAAAAAAAAAAAAAAAATGACAACTATTTGGGAAGATTATTAGGGATACCGACCGTACTCTTTTAACGAACATTATTTTTTTTTTTTTTTTGAGAGAAACATTATTTTTATTTGAAGTGAATAAAAATTACAAATTGCGTCATTTGTTTAAGGAGGTTATAATTTTGGCCATCTAATTTTGGTTTGAGGGTATTATATATTTTACTACATATACTTTACAAGCTTATATGTCAATTTTTTAACACGAAACTAAAAAGTATTTAAAAAATATTTAATGCATTATTAATGTGACCCTAACCATGTACATTAGTTTATTTTTGTTTTAATAACTTTTAAGTTAAATGATATATTTTAGTGCTTTTAACGAAAATATTCAGGATTTGAATTCCCTCTTCTCACCTAAAATGTATATATAAAAAATGCAAAGTATTTTTTTTTTCTTACAATAAATGAAGAATGGAGTCTTTGATTTTAGATTCTCTCAATGAGAGAGAACAAATTGTGTCAAAGAGCCACAAAACTTTTATCATCAATCACTTAACTTGTCATGTTAGTTTGTAAGTATTTTATAATTACATTAGAAGTGCCTTTTAACATTATCTTCACGTTAATATTTGAGAGAGAGAGAGAGAGAGAGAGAGAGAGAGAGAGAGAGAGAGAGAGAGAGATCAAATCCCTTACCAACAGTTGCAGAGTTGAAAGTTGTGGAGCCTCCTCCAACGCTCTTGCTACCAGTAACAATGGTCCACCTTAGCCCATCACCAACCAGCATAACATTCTTCAATTTACTCCCAATATTAAGGTTCTCCTTGTAAACCCCACTTTTCATATATATCACAAACCTCCCACTCCCACTTCTCTTAGCCGCTGCATTCAAAGCCTCAGTAATAGTTTTATAATTCCCTGACCCATCTTGTGCCACCACAAGGTTTGCAGCTATTGTAGAAGATTGTAATAGCTTCCTATCACCACCCGAAACCCAACTTGGAAAGCCATCTTTGTACCTTTCTGTGTCTGGGGTCATTGAGTCATTTTTGTTGATAGCCAAAAAGTTGCTTATAAGGTCAGAGACATTGTTGGACATGAGGGGCAAGACATTGTTTGAAACATTTAGCTCAACAAAGCCCGCTTTGCAGGTTTCTAGGTTTGTAAGAGCAGTGCTAAGCCAAGTTTGCATGTCATAGTTGGTGCATTTGGTGGTAGAGTCTAGGGTTTGGTTGAGTAGGGTTATGGTTTCTTCATAGAGTTGCATGCAATCATTCCATGCAGCTTCTTCCTTGCTGTTTCTACATTTCAAGCCAAGCCACTTGTTGTGAGTTTTAGCTTTAAGGGACTCCTCCAAGGCTATTTGGACAATGGTTTTCTTGAACTCAGACTTTACCTTTGGTGTACTATTTGTGACCTTTGGATCATGGGTCATGTAGTAGTGTTTGCAAATTTTAGGATGTGGGGTTTTGTTGCACCACCAATCTATGTCATTGGAGATGGTACTTGATAGAGTGGGTGAGAGGAAGGAAAGGAAGATTAAGGATAGCACTAATAACAAAAGAGGTTTTGCCATTGATGTTTCAAGAATATTGGGTTTGAAGAATATAGTGATATACCTATGGCTTTGTTAGGGTATGTATATATAGGGGAATGAGGATTGATGGAGCCAGGTTGGCTGGGTTTGAACATGCTAAAGAGTGATAGAAAACTCAATCAGAA
This sequence comes from Quercus tomentella, assembly GCA_028535165.1. Lineage (NCBI taxonomy): Eukaryota > Viridiplantae > Streptophyta > Magnoliopsida > Fagales > Fagaceae > Quercus > Quercus tomentella. The sequence goes on from JAPQVY010000144.1 coordinate 19,524,818, forward strand.
ATGCAATTAAAAAAGAAAAAGAAAAAGAAACTTAGATTCTTGACCATATCAAATTATCAATCGTCTTTGGATGAATTTCACGACCTATCCAGGGCGAGCGTGCCCTATGATGCTTGACCAACTGATCCAGTTTTGTTTTCAACCATTATACCTCATCATTGATGTGTTTTATAATATTTAATATCGTTTACGTAATTAATTAACCAGAGAGAACATGATGTGGACTTGTAAGCATGTCACAATCAAACACATATCTAGCGTAGTTTTGCTAAAAAAAGTCAGAATCTAATGTCAAGTCATAATTGTATAACGAAGTTTAATAGTTTATATATGAAGAAACTTTATTTCGACTGAGGGTTGCAGGGATTTCCCATGTAATAATGTTACTAGGAGGACACTTTTTTCAATCTTCCCGCTTAGTAATTATCACCTATTTTTATAAGGGTATCAATTATCTTACACTCTTTATTGTTTGTCCACATTATTCATTTCACATTTTGAATATAGACATATTAATTAAAAAAAAACCGATATTCGGTGTAAAATTATGAATATTATATATAAGAATTAAGAAGTTTTGAATATAAACATTAATAAAATAAACATTGATATTTTATGTGAAATTATGGATATTATATATAAGAATTAAGGAGTAAATATCAACAAAGTAACAGAACAATTATGGATTACCCTTCTTATAAAACCATGAAACAAGAGAATACTATTTCAAACTCACTGGAAAATCTTACCAGCTTGTTAATGTTATTCAGGTTGATTTGTTTCTTAAAAAAAACAAAAAAAACTAACTGGAAATCAATTTCCATCCAAAATTTCTATGTAAAGAACATACCCTAATTAAAAATAAATGTACCACTCAATCATGAATCTATTTACCATGTACTTGTCAAAGACTCAAAGACTCAAAGGTATGACTCATAATTCATTGAACTTCCATGCTCCACTTGGACAAGGAAAACCATGTCCTTATGTATGCCAGTGGTGTATCTATTAGAAGGACGGCTAGTGTACCAGTTGTCTAAGATCTAACACTATAACATGTTGTTGACTTTGAACAATTCCAAGGCTGTCCCAAAACGTGTTGTTTATTCGATTGTATTAGAGCATGTTGCACTCTTATCCTTTAATTATTATATCGAAGAAGATTACCCAGCCACAATTCTTTTTTTTTTTTTTTGTTATTTTAGCCACAATTCTTATTGATTCAGGTATGTCAACTATAGTTTATTTCTTTGTAGCTTCCAGTTATTTCAAGCTTGATGTTTATGACCAGATCTAGAGAGGTACGTAGGGAAGGTTCTTATAATTTGAGAGATCATTGACAAAAATATTACAAGTCTAAAAAGGAACACTAATTAATGATTTGTGAACCGCAAATTCCTCCTTTCTAGCTAGTAATACTCTATGAGTTTGTTTGAATGACATGTGAGGTACTATGCTATATTCTTCAACTTTTTGTTAAAAAAATTATCCGAATTATGTACAAGAAGTACCAATATATTTGACCTTACAGAAAGGACAACCCAATATGCAAAACAAGAAAGATTCTTAAGAAAATATTAAAGCATATATATATTGAAATTTGAAATGTAGCACCAAGAGATCATTAGCTGGGCATTAATGTTCGTAGTGCTAAAGTTGTGCTTGCATTACAAAAAACGCGGGCTTTAGCCGTGTTTCAAAAACGCAGCTATAGACCCTAAAATGCAGCTAGAGAGGGGTGGGTTGAAGGTGAGGGTTTGGGAGTCAAAGGGAGAGAGTGAGAGAGAAGGTGAGAGATCAGGTTAGAGATCAGAGAGTAGTTTAGGGTGTTTTTTTTTTTTTTTTTTTTTTTTTTTTTTTTAATACCAAATCTGTAACCACGTTTAAACAAACGTAGACATGCTTTAAGCCGCATTTATATAAAATGCGGCTTAGGTATACAGTTGTAGCCGCATTTATAGAAAACGTAACTCTAGGTAGGGCTTAAGCCGCATTTATTAAACGCGGCTTTAGGAAATATTTAAAAAAAAAAAAATTTGGATGGGTCTATAGCCGCGTTTTAAAACGCGGCCTAAGCCCAACCCACAAAAACGTAGCTCAAACATAAAAAATCACGGCTATAGAGTTGATCTTTGGGCTGCATTTGGTAAACGTGGCTGGTGTAGCTGTGCTTTTGCCAAACGCGGCTTAAAGTCAGTCAATAGCCGCGTTTTTGTAAACACCGCTTAAAAAAACACAACTAAAGCTCGCGTTTTTTGTAGTGTTGGAATTTCCCCATATCTTTAACCCTGATAAGATTTTCCTTAGTTGCTTCTTGTTCACCAAATGAATTCTTTATATATAGATTCTTTGGTTTAATTTGGATGAAGGCCTTCCCAAGTTATAAAGAGTATGTTTAAGACCTAAAATATGAATTTTAACTTAAGTGAGGTATTTTTTATATTTAAATATTATTTAATTTAATTTTAAATTTCTATTTTCTATATTATAATTTTTTTTTTTATATTTCAAATTCATTTTTCTATACTTTTTGAGATGCAAAATTACAAATTAATAAAGTTTTGTTAACACCTCTTTTTAAATTCCATTTTGGGATGCAAAATTACTATATTCTTTTGTGACAAAATCAAAGTTAAGTAGGATTTTATTATTTTTAATTTGGAAATACTTCATTTTTCAAAAATACCTATAACAAGTAATATCAATAAAATTCTGTAAGTGAAACATGCTTTTTTGAAAGAGTTTAGTATATAATTACAAATTATTATAATTTATGTTTTGAACATCATTGTAATTATTTTCATTTTCATTATTTTCAATTATTTCATTATTTTCTAACACTCTTTTTATGAATTTGTTATTCATAAGATTTTTTTCTTCTAAATTTTCCATAATATTTTTTTATATTACTAGTAGTAAAATTATTAAGTGATCATGTTTGAGAATTCAATTAATTATTTAATTTGTATCTCTCTCTTTCTTAAAGTTTTTCATATATAGATTGATATTTCTTTTTTGGAGAAGAAGATTGACATTTTCTCGTAAATATTTATAATTAAAAAATATTTATTAGTAAAAGAAATGCTATACAATATAATAATACAATGATGAGAAAAATATAATATAATTTGTTCAAAAAATTAATACCACTTCATTTAATAATAGAATCATCCATCAATCTAAACCTGTTTAATGCTAACCAATTCAAGATTTTTTTATATTAAAAATTAAGCATATTGTTTTAGGCATAAAATTGAATAAATGTAGATTTTTTTAAAGAAATTTTTATCTTGGGTAAGGTAATGCATAGTGAAGGAGAATTAAAATTAAAATTTCAATTTTAATAATGAGAGAGAGAGAGAGAGAGATTATTTGATGTATGGCCATGTGGAAGATTGGATGGCTAATATTGACAATCAACCATGTGGAAGATTAACTTAAAAAAGTTGAAGTCTTAAGTTATTAGAATTTAGAATAAATTGATTGTCAATAATGATATGACATATTCATATCAATTTTTTTATTTGTTGAAATAGTTTATCGTTTGTGTTGGATTTCCATTAACCACAATTATTGGGCCTTCTTGAGGATGAGGGAGAGAGAGAGAGAGCGTACAATCCACCAATTTTTTTGAGAATGCTAAGTATTTTTAACATACAAACCCACCAATTAAATTTTTTTTCTTTATAAAATTTTTACAAGTAAAACCAATCGTTAACTCAAATATTTTTGAGCTTTTGTATTTTAGGCTCTAAGCAATGGGTTAAGTGGCCTAGAGCTTGTGCTGTCCCTATTTGTGAAGAAGCCTAGTTAAAGTTTTGGGTTTTAGACTTTGCTTTATGGAGAAGAAATGGAGGGGGAAAGGAAAAATTTATATATATATATATATATATATATATATATATATATAGTCAAAGTTGAGAGAAAATTCAATTAGGTTCTAAATTGAATTTCAATTGTTGTCTATTTTTCTCCCATGTGTTTTATTTAAATTTTTTTTGTTCTAGGTGATTAATGAGGTGCAAAAGATGAAGAGTCTAATATAAATAAATCATCAAGAACTCAATAAAAAAGAAAGAAAAAAGAAAGAAAGAGTAAATTCATGTGTATATCCAAAAGAAAATAAAATAAAAAAATAAAAGGGAGAGAGAGAGAGAGAGAGTATAATTAGAAACCATATATGTGTGTAATTGTATTTTTTTTTTTTAATTGTACCATGTATATGCACGGGTTATACACTAGTCTATACACACACACACACACACACACACACATATATATATATATATATATATATATATATTAATAGGCAAAGTAGAGAGAAAATCCAATTAGATTTCAAATTGAAATTCAATTAGAGTCTAATTTTGTGCCACATGTCTCATCTAATCTTAGTTTTTAAATTTTTGTGCCAAGTTATTTAATTCAGTGTAAAATTTAGAATTCAATTAGAGTTTAATTTTATGCCACATGTCTCATCTAATGTAAGTTTTTTAATTTTTGTACCAAGTGAGTTTAATTCAATGTAAAAAACGAGCAGTTCAATATATATAAACCATAAAAAAATCTAATCATATATATAAAACCAATGCTTAGAGAAAATTTATTTAAATTCAAAATTGAATTTTGTTTTTGTTAGCTTTTCATACAAATTAAATTGTTTAGATTTTTATTATTATTTTTTCTCTGAACTAATGAGCATATTTTTTATAATATTTCCATTTAGATATTTTATATGCCAAGATCTGGAACATAACATATTGCAATTGAATTGAACGATCTCATGCACCTACCCCATTCAATTTAGGAGATATTATTGGACCAATTTATTTATTTTTATTTTGTGTTATATTTAGTAGAATTTCATGAATAGTGATTGTGAATTGATATTGTATATGTAATATTCAATAGTGATTTTCAAAATTATATACATAATAACAATGTAATGAGAAATTTAGCGTAACTAATATCATGAAAATTGCAAGAAAAAACTATTTTAGTACCTCCAAATATCCTGATCGAACTAATATCTTATATGTTTTATAACCCAAGTTAATATCAATAGCACCACTGCAATTTATCATTTCTGTGCGTAAGTACGGGTTACATACTAGTCTATATATATATATATATATATATATATATATATATTAATAGGTAAAATTGAGAGAAAATCCAATTAAAGTTCAAATTGAAATTTAATTAGAGTTTAATTTTGTGCCACATGTCCCATCTAACCTAAGCTTTTAAATTTTTGCGCCAAGTGAGTTAATTTGGTGTAAAAATTGGATTTTAATTAGAGTTTAATTTTACACCACGTGTCCCATTTAGTCTAAGTTTTTAAATTTTTGTGCTGAGTGAGTTAATTCGGTGTAAAAATTGGATTTCAATTAGAGTTTAATTTTGCTCCATGTGTCTCATCTAATTTAAGTTTTTTAATTTTTGTGTCAAGTGAGTTAATTCAGTGTAGAAAAAGAGGAGTCCAATATAAATAATAATAAAAAACTTAATCATATATTTAACTCTATATATAAAATTAGATGAAAAGAGAGTTTGGATGATTTTATATTTATGGGCCATTTTTTTGTGTAACTAAAAATAATTCAAATTTATAAGTTATATATATATATATATATATATATATATATATATATATATATATTAATAGGCAAAACTCAGAGAAATTCTAATTAGAATTTACAATTGAAGTCTAATTTTGTACCACATATCTTATCTAAAATTTTAAATCAATATATATATATATATATATATATATATGTAAGCAGAGACCTTATGTAAGAAAACATGAGATTATGCCAAGTGGCACATTGTATTACATTCTTTTCATTTAGTCTTCCACCTCATCTAAATTTAGCATTTATGTCAAATTATTAAGTAATGGCAAATGCATTTATTTCAATGCATTAATAAAATTCAAAGAATTTGTATACATTTATAACTTTATTAATATATATATATATATATATATATATATATATATAAAAGCAGAGGTCTCATGTGAGAAAGTATGAGGTTCTGCCAAGTGGTATATTATATGATATTTAGTCTTCCACTTCATCTAATTTAGCATTTATGTCAAATTATTAATGTAAGGACTTAATTTGTGACAATCCCAAATGATATGGGATTCGCACGTAAAAGGCCCTTGCAATAAAATTTATAGAGCGTGGGTTTGAAAGGCTAGGCCTTGATCACTAGTCGGTGGTTAGTCGTGGTGTTCATACAAAAATAAGTCGTCTTCGCTCGAGGAGTCAATCTCCTCAATACGGTCTGGGAGGCTCTGGCTTTTGGCCTTTTTTCCTAGCCCCCTTCCTAGATTGCTTACTTTTCCTTTTATACTAGTTTGTATCTCGTATCCAACGTCCACGTGTAGGTTCGACTTTCCAGGACTGATACTTGTCCCATCAGCCTATACCCAAAGTGGCTGGGGGTGGTTGTAAAAGCTGAAGAGCATGGTTTTGTCAGATGCAGAGTATTCAATGGCAGTAATGGCAGCTTTATCTTTGTCCTTGGTCGCCATACTGTCCAGCGGTCATTTCTCTATCAACATGGATATTTTGGGCTTCTTTCTCAAAACTATGCCTATACCGCTCTTGCCTTTTCTTTTAGGAGGACCTCGGGAATGCCGAGGACAGAATCATCCTCAGCTACGTTTCAATTACTACTTGGACTTCCATTATGTATCCTTAGTTATATCCCTCCTCGGCTCGGGCCTTGGGCTCCAATGTAAAAGTGGGTCAGGGCCTCAAAATATTGGGCCCCACAATAGCCCCTCAAAATCCTGCTGTCGGACCTCTTGGTCGGAGAGGAGGGTTTTGATGATGCCAAGACTTTATTACAGTTCGTTTAGCTTTGCCTTTCATTAATGTTGGCGTCTCTTCATCTGCTTAGGAAACGCGCCGGGTTAAGAGACATTCTTCTAGATTTACACACGATGAGCTCCCGCCGTTTCAGGGTACGAGGCACGTCCTTAATAAATTTCCTTTGCGAGGCCAATCAAATCTGATAGTTATAGATGACATCGGGGAGCTGAACAGACGCTATATCCTTTGTAGCTCTTCTTGGAAATTTGTACGGATTAAATGCCACTGGACTTACCTTCCATATAAGAAGCCAGATGAGAGGGTATTCCTTTGCATAAAGACCCTTTAACCTTTCTGAAGCCTTAAACCTTAAGTTGCGCTCAAAGTTTTCCTTATCAGCATAGTCAAATCTTATAGTGTGATATGTCTGAGGTGGAAACGGGGGTGAAGAGACCACACCCTTTCCAAAAGCACCGTGTCCCTCTGAAGCTTAAGATGGCTCGGTCAGGGCAGGGTTGGCAGAGACTCAAGATATTTCTCATCCTCTTTCAGCCAAAATCCGAAGCAGGAACTAATCACATCAAGTTTTTGGTGCGATCGAGCTGGGGTTGCTCATTATCAGTACCACCCGCTCTCCTATGAGCATAGCTAATATGGCACCAGCGGGTTAGGAGTCAGGGTTGATGCAGGGACTAAGTCTCCCTGCTTCTTCCTCTCTTCCTTCATTGGTGCCTCATTTTGCCTCCCCTTCTTCTTCTTTCCCATCACCAGATCCATCCTGGTGCTTTTCCTTCTTCCTCTTCTTCTCCTCCTCCACCAAGGGAGGTCTTTCTCTCAATATGGGTGCTATTGGGGCAGAATTTGGAAAGACTTCGGAGCAAAGCTTAAAAAGACTTCTAGTTGTTTGTTTGTTTTGTTTTTTGTTTTTTGTTTTTTATTTTTTATTTTTTATTTTTATTGTTTTTGCAATTCGTTTTTTATATAGGCTTGTTTAAGCCCCTCATTGTACGCTGTACTGCTTCTTTACATCAATAAAAGTTGACATTGTCTTACTCTATGTATTCTTTCTTTTCTGCAGTGGTTATGCCATAAATAGATGTGCGATCATATAATTTTCTTTCATGTTCTGAACGATGCTTAGGGCAAAAACTCATATTAAGAAAAAGATATTATTCTGAGTTTATTGAAACTACTCGGCATCATAATGCCGACATGAAAAAGCAATATCTAGGGCAGAAACCCTTATTAAGAAAGAGATATTATTCTGAGTTCATTGTAACTACTCGGCACACTAATGCCGACATGAAAAAGCAATATCCAGGGCAGAAACCCTTATTAAGAAAGAAACATTATTCTGAGTTTATTGAAACTATTCGGCACACTAATACCGACATGAAAAAGGGTTGCATACCCCCAAATTAACCGAGAGGGCAGCTGAATGCTCGGTGTCGTGCAAGAGGTAATCATCCGAGGATGGGTAATCTGAAAGGAACAGCCCATGCGAGTCGCCAAGTGCCAGGGTGCTTCGCCACCTTCCAAACGACCCTCATAGTCCTAGTTCTTTCCAGCATCCGGTCTGAGGACTGAGGTGCGATCGTACCGAATTTAAACACTCGTTTTCACCAGTTCCCTTAAAACTGAGGATCTGAGGACAGGTTGGGACCTTCATTCCGTTTAAGACGTAATCCAATTTTTAGCAGATAACCATCCTGTAGGACTGAGCAATCTAGAATTCTCCTTAAATGGTTGGTTTTTCCACAGGTTTGAGTCCGAGGACTATGCAATACCTAGGTTCTGTCCAAAACTTAGATTTTCAATCTCATGTACTTGGTTTCCCCATAGGTTTGAGTCCGAGGACTATGCAATACCTAGGTTCTGTCCAAAACTTAGATTTTCAATCTTATGTACTTGGTTTCCCCATAGGTTTGAGTCCGGGGACTATGCAATACCTAGGTTCTGTCCAAAACTTAGATTTTCAATCTCATGTACTTGGTTTCCCCATAAGTTTGAGTCCAAGGACTATGCAATACCTTGGTTCTGTCCAAAACTTAGATTTTCAATCTTATGTACTTGGTTTCCCCATAGATTTGAGTCCAAGGACTATGCAACACCTAGGTTCTGTCCAAAACTTAGATTTTCAATCTCATGTACTTGGTTTCCCCATAGGTTTGAATCCGAGGACTATGCAATACCTAGGTTCTGTCCAAAACTTAGATTTTCAATCTCATGTACTTGGTTTCCCCATAGGTTTGAGTCCAAGAACTATGCAATACTTTGGTTCTGTCCAAAACTTAGATTTTCAATCTCATGTACTTGGTTTCCCCATAGGTTTGAGTCCGAGGACTATGCAATACCTAGGTTCTGTCCAAAACTTAGATTTTCAATCTCATGTACTTGGTTTCCCCATAGGTTTGAGTCCGAGGACTATGCAATACTTAGGTTCTGTCCAAAACTTAGATTTTCAATCTCATGTACTTGGTTTCCCTATAGGTTTGAGTTCGAGGACTATGCAATACCTAGGTTCTGTCCAAAACTTAGATTTTCAATCTCATGTACTTGGTTTCCCCATAGGTTTGAGTCCGAGGACTATGCAATACCTAGGTTCTGTCCAAAACTTAGATTTTCAATCTCATGTACTTGGTTTCCCCATAGGTTTGAGTCTGAGGACTATGAAATACCTAGGTTCTGTCCAAAACTTAGATTTTCAATCTCATGTACTTGGTTTCCCCATAGGTTTGAGTCCGAGGATTTTGCAATACCTAGGTTCTGTCCAAAACTTAGATTTTCAATCTCATGTACTTGGTTTCCCCATAGGTTTGAGTCCAAAGACTATGCAATACCTTGGTTCTGTCCAAAACTTAGATTTTCAATCTCATGTACTTGGTTTCCCCATAGGTTTGAGTCCGAGGACTATGCAATACCTATGTTCTGTCCAAAACTTAGATTTTCAATCTCATGTACTTGGTTTCCCCATAGGTTTGAGTCCGAGGACTATGCAATACCTAGGTTCTGTCCAAAACTTAGATTTTCAATCTCATGTACTTGGTTTCCCCATAGGTTTGAGTCCAAGGACTATGCAATACCTAGGTTCTGTCCAAAACTTAGATTTTCAATCTCATGTACTTGGTTTCCCCATAGGTTTGAGTCCGAGGACTATGCAATACCTAGGTTCTGTCCAAAACTTAGATTTTCATGTAGTTGGGGGATATTAGCCCCTTGGCCCAGGTATAGGACATTGGTTTGGGGGGATTAGCACCTCGGCCAAGCCCCTAGTGAAAAACGCAGCCCGTAGAGGTTAGGACACTACAACGGGCTGCTGGAGGTGATGGGGGGACTTTCTCGACCCACCGCCTGTGCCAACACACAAGCCTTCCCACAGACGGCGCCAATTGTAAGGACTCAATTTGTGACGATCCCAAATGATATGGGCTTCGCACGTAAAAAGGCCCTTGCAATAAAATTTATAGAACGTGAGTTTGAAAGACTAGGTCTTGATCACTAGTCGGTGGTTAGTCGTGGTGTTCATACAAAAATAAGTCGTCTTCGCTCGAGGAGTCAATCTCCTCAATACGGTCTGGGAGGCTCTGGCTTTTGGCCTTTTTTCCCAGCCCCCTTCCTGGATTGCTTACTTTTCCTTTTATACTAGTTTGTATCTCGTATCCAACGTCCACGTGTAGGTTCGACTTTCCAAGACTGATACTTGTCCCATTAGCCTATACCCAAAGTGGCTGGGGGTGGTTGTAAAAGCTGAAGAGCATGGTTTTGTCAAGTGCAGAGTATTCAATGGCAGTAATGACAGCTTTATCTTTGTCCTTGGTCACCATACTATCCAGCGGTCATTTCTCTATCAACATGGATATTTTGGGCTTCTTTCTCAAAACTATGCCTATACCGCTCTTGCCCTTTCTTTTAGGAGGACCTCGGGAATGCCGAGGACAGAATCATCCTCGGCTACGTTTCAATTACTACTTGGACTTCCATTATGTATCCTTGGTTATATCCCTCCTCGGCTCGGCCCTTGGGCTCCAATGTAAAAGTGGGCCAGGGCCTCAAAATATTGGGCCCCACAATTAAGTAATGGCAAATGCATTTATTTCAATGTATTAATAAAATTCAAAGAATTTGTGTACATTTATAACTTTACATGCTTTGAATAGATACAGATGGATCTAAAAAGTCATGGAAAATGTAGGAATTAAGAAAACTTTTCAATTTTCTGCATAAGACTAACTTCAATGTAGAATTGCAAGAGTCGGATTCAATGAATTGGGTAAATATTATTTGTCTCCACATTTGTCCAATATAAATCTCCATTTCCATTGGACTTAAAAATTAAACTTCCATAATTTTTCTTGCAATATCTTTGTTTTTCTTTCTGAGAAGTATGTTAATTTTCAAAAAATATGTTCGTCTTAAATATTTTGTTTAGATTTTATGTATACATTTTTACTTATGTAGCATTGTAATGTATTTAGGCTTATTTTTTCATATTATGTGCCAATTTATATTTTTGGTTTTCCGTATGATGCATATACTTGGTAAGGATCTGTTTTTGGTTGCTTTTAGTTCAATTAAAATTTGCAGGTTAAATTGTGATTTTGTTGCATTACTATGGGATTATTTTTCTTGTTGTTGTATCATGAAATTCTAGAAGTTTTTATAGCTAATTGATATATAGAACATAAATCATAAAAGAAAGACACCTAGGAACCAATAGGTTTGTAAGTGATAATGTGAAGTGTGATTTGGTGACATTTCTTGGTTGCGTAAATTAGATGAATTTTGCCCTCAAGGTATTTAGTTTGAATTTAAGTTTAGTAGAAAACTTCACAAATTAAGTGTGACTAACAGTAAAATTATTCATGAAATCAATAGTTCATAAATAATTTCTTACAAAATTTATCAAAATACACCGCGCATCGCGCGGGATATCGGCTAGTATATATTAATAGGTAAAGTTTAGAGAAAGTTTAATTATAATTTGAAATTAGAATCCAATTTTGCACCATGTGTCTAAATTTATGTAAGGACTACGCCATAATTATCTATTTAAGTTTTTAAATTTTTGTGCCAAGTGAGTTATTGAGTGCAAAATACTAAGAATCTAATATTAATGAACTATTAAATAAAAAAAAAAAAAAAACTAATCACATATACTCAATACAAATCATCACACAATAAAAATCACTACACGTTCTATCTTATTAAAAATTAGAAAAAAAAAATTATAAGTAGTATTAAATTTAGGTAAGAATTTTAATATGTGACTAATTACGTTTACTTAAAAAAAATGATTAATTCTTTATATTTTTATGATAAAAATTGTGTTTAATGTTAAATATATCTATCTGTATGCATTAATGCATGTGTTACATGTTGGTTTTTTAATAATAGTTTGACCAATTATTTATATTTTTATAATAAATATTGTGTTTAATTTTAAATATATCTATGTGTTTGTATGGGTTATATGCTAGTATATATTAATAGCTAAAACTCAGAGAAAATCCAATTAGATCTTAATTGGATTCTCAATTTTGCGCCATGTGTCCCATCTAATTTTTAATTTTTTGCCAAGTGAATTATTGAGTGTAAAAATCGAAAAGTCCAAATCTAATTAGATTCTAAATTGAATTTCAATTGAAGTCTACTTTTCCCCACGTGACCATCTAATTTTTTAATTTTTGTTGCAAGTGAATTATTAGGTACAAAAACTGAAGAGTCTAAATTCAATTAAATGTTATACACACACACACACACACACACACACACATATATATATATAATGAGGAACCATGATTTAAAGAAAATGTAAACTAATACCATGTAAAATTTGAACCTCTTCTCAAAAAAAGTTGTAATTTAAACTATATAATTGAGATTGTTTTTAATTTTACTCGTGTATATGCATGGGTCTACACACTAGTATTAACTAATGAAAGTAGAATTTGTTGATTTTGGTTTGGATACTAACAAGTGGACCTGAGAGGCTTCTTACAATAAAAAATACTAAAACTTATCAATCAAACCAAATATTTTTTATGAAATGAACTTAAGTAGTAACTTTGTTTTTTTTTTTTTTTTTTTTTTTTTTTTTTTTTAAGGATGCCATAAGCAGTAGTTGAAATGCTATCAAGTTCTAATAATCAAATCTATAACCTCTTCTTAATCTACAAGATTTGCATGAGATAACGAAAATTTTTCAACCATATATAACTTGCTTTTATATATGCAGGTATCGTCTTGCGATTGTGATATGTATTCATACCAGTTATTAAATGTATTAACATATAAAAGAAAGTCGTTTCAAAAAGATGTTTGATGAATTTCTAAACACTAGTGAAGCTTCCCCTATAATTTTAGCTCTAAAATCTGAAGTTTTTAATGCATGGCACTCAAGTATATTATGCCTGCAAGATTTAATAAAAATTAATAGAAATTACAATTTTTTTTTTTCAATGGTATTACAATGTAGAAAAATCCAACATTAAACAAATAACAATAATGTTATTCCTTCCAAACAAATAAATTATAAATGAATGATAAATTACTTCAATGTATTATATTACATTACAATGCAACATGATCACAGGCCAGGCGTGAATGGTACACCTGTTCCTGGTAGCCAAGAACTCCCAGCAATAAGACCTTTAACACTGAAACGCAAGGCCACATTTGGGCTGGTTATAACATGAAATCCAGGCCATCTCACTCTATATCTGGTGGATGAACGAGGCCCAAAATTCTTATACTCCCCATAGTACAAAGTACTTAGAGCAAAACTAGACCTATCCCATGCCAACCATCCCACTGGACTCACCAAGCTGTCTATATAAGTATGAAGAAATACTGTGCGGGAATATTGCATCCAGGGCCGGCCCAAGTACGTCTTGAACGAGCGAATGTAGGGCTTGAGGTCTGGTGCGGCCCGTACTTGAGAGTTTTGGATCGAAATCCCAGTGTTTTGATATGGATCGTTTCTACCTTGGGCCGTGATCACATTGACTTGGCCCCTTAGTGGCCTTCTTACATATATCATGCAATTTTGGAATACAACTGCAGCATTACCAAATATGAAATCTATTGTGCCATAGATGTAGCATTCTCTATAGAATTGGCGTTGGGAATGGACCATGAGGGTGTCTTGGTAACCTTGGATGGCACACCGGTAGAAGACGGAGAGATCCGAAGCTGATCGGAGCGCGACTGCTTGGCCCCTTAAGGGACCAGCAGTATTTCTGAATGTAATGCCACGGGCCATGAAGTGAATGCCATCAATGCCTTAAAAAAAATAAAAAATAATTTTAGAAGACAGATATATGGTCATAATTTTTTTTAACTGAATGAATAATTAGCTAAAAGAATGGTTATAACTTATACATCATTGTTTTTATGATGACAGACCTAGATATTTAAATTTTTGTATTATCATAGTAGATAATACACGGTTCTTATTAATGACCAAAATAACTTTCTATATATATATATATATATATAAAAAACTCTTGGTTCACCTTTTGCTTTAAAGTTTAGGTTTAGGGTCCGTTTGGATATAACTTATTTTGTTGAAAACTGAAAACTGAAAATACTGTAGCAAAATAATTTTTAAATGTGTGAAAAATTACTGTTCACTCAGTTTTTTACTGTTCATAAGCCTAAAATCACTGTTCATAGACAATGAACAGTGCCAGACGCGCATCCAGGAAAAAAAAAAAAAAAAAGCTGAAAATGCGCAAAGAAGCAAAACGTGGCCGTGGACGTGAATCCAAACCCACACTTAATGTCTTCCACTTACTGATTGAAATTATATATTTCATATAAAAAAAAGTTGGGATGAGGCAAGCTATAGTTTAATTTATAAGTCAGGACAAGATACATTCAGATTTGAACTTTTCACTTTGCAGAGTCTCCATCAAGACCAATTACAATTAGTTGATGTTGATCCTGAACTCCTGATGGTATTTAAATTGTCCTGATATTATTAGCTGTGTAAATTGCATAGCAAAAGTGAAGTCCAAGTCCTATTCTTTCGCCCCCCCCAAAAAAGTGTTCTATACTTGAAACTCAATTTTCTCACACATGCATATGCATAAATTAATCATTATTTGTGAATCTCTCACTTACGTTTGAGTGCAACAAAAGGCATAACTTGATTGTTTTCAATTTTAATCAAAAGCTTTTACATGCGTGAAATTATACTTAAGTAACATAAAAGGCATCGTACATTTTTTAAATTTTTAATAGTAGTCGTATCTTAGTTTAAAAATAATTGATAAAGCTTCAAGCAATGTTCTTTTTATTTATTTATTTTTTTATGGAAAAGCTTCAAGCATTGTTCAAGACACTACAAGAATGTATTTTCGCAACAGTCTTTAACACTCATATATAACTGACAAGGAGAAAGAACAATAATCTATACATATATACTATCAAAATTAATTTAGCAGTAAACATCAACAAATTAAGAAAAATAAATCCTTAATTTCTCTCAATCAAATTTCTTCAATAAACACATATTTCTCTAGAATATGACACATTCTCATATGCATGGAGAAAAACAAGCAATAACTATACATATATTTAAAAGAAAATGATTTCTTCATTTTAAATGGATTTATTTTATAATTCAAATAGGTATCTTTTTTTTTTTTAATATCAATAACAAAATGAACAGAATATGACTATCTCTATTTCAAGTAAAATGAAGAATTCTCAGTTGGCGAGATAAAGAAATCAAAATGCTTACCTGCAGTGGCAGAACTATAGGTGGTGTCTCCTGCTCCAACACTCCGGCCGCTTGAGATAATCGTGAACCTCATGCCATCACCAATGAGCATAATATTATTGTTATTGTTGCCAACCTCAATGTTTTCGAAATAAACCCCTCTCTTCACATGTATAACAAACCTTCCAGTACCTCTCCTCCTTGATGCTGCGTTAATGGCTGCTTGAACCGTCCTATAATTCCCGGAACCATCTTTAGCCACCACAAGATTTGCCTTTATTGAAGATGTTGATGCTTGCAACAGCTTCCTTTCATGCTTTGTAACCCAGCTTGGAAACCCATATGTATAATTACTTTCTTCATCTAGAATAACACCATTAATGGCCAAACTATTGCTAATGAGCTCAGACACATTGTTATTGGACATGATAGGTGAGATAAAGTCTGAAACATTTAACTCCAAAGACCCTAGTCGACACGTATCTAGGTTTGTGAGGGCTGTGCTTAGCCAAGTTTGTGCATCAAAATCTGTACAGCTACGATTTGTGCCTATACCTTGAAGGGTACGGTTTAATTGCAAAATAGTGCACTCATTAAGTTTCAAACAATCTGACCAAGCTGCTTTTTGGCGATTGTTCTCAATTTTTTCTCTAAATTGCAAGGCATGTATTTGTGCACTCATGGCACGATCCAAGGCCACTTGGATCGCCATTTTTCTGAAATCAGATAGGTTTTCTGGTGCAAAATCGTGGTGGCTGTTGTTCATGAAGTACTTGCATTGTTCAGGGTGTGGGGTTTTGTTGCACCACCAGTCTATGTTGGAGGAATTGTTGGAAGAAAGGGCTGTGAAGAAGGTTGTAGAGAAGAGAAAGAATATTATGAATAAGAGTTTGGTGTTCATGGCCATCATTGTGTCTTTTTTGTTTCTATGATTTGGGTATTGAGGTTTTTAAGGGTCATATCTCGGTGGTGGTGCGTGGTTTCTATATGTAGGAGATACAGGTAGTTAAAATAGGTTGGCTTGTTTGAAAGATGATGAATGACAAGTATATAATACAAGTGCAAGGTTGACATAATTAAGATATTGCATCTTGACTTTACTTATTAATTGTGTGTACAATTATAATGTACCTTCTTTGCGTGAATAGTTGATCACACTATCGGGACAATCGATGAAGTAAGAGAAAAGGGACCAATCATATTGGAGTAACACTAATTATGTCAAGCTATTGCACCAAAAAAATAAAAATAATAATAAATAAATAAATAAATAAAAGACCTATATAAGTTTTGCAAATTGATGTTTCCCTAATCATAAAAAAAAAAGTTCAAATAATTATTTATAACCAATTTGAATGGAGTGGGAGAGAGGGGGAGTAGAGCTCGTCGATCCAAACGTACTGACCATTATTAAGTTATTTAAGCGGCACTAATCATACTCTTGCCACATTAATTTGTAAGTATTTTTTATAGTAAAAATTTCAAATTTGCAGTAACTTTAGCATTTTTTTATAATAAAAATGATTGTAATCATAACAGATTCATGTTAAAATGATGTTATTCAAAACACAACTTATTATATATTATCTTAGAAAGTTGAGTAAGAAAATTGTATTTATGTCATTGCTCAATATTTTATGCTTTTATGATTCAATGGTTTAATGCACCGTGTTTTGAGCAGCTAACATGTTACAATATACTGACAGGTCGGTGGTTATGGCCTTTTGACAAAGAAAAAGCAAAATTTTAGTTTAGACGAAAATTACAAGGGAAACAAAAATGTCTATTATATAAGATAATAGAATTTAGAAGTTCTTCTTGTTTTAAACAAATGCTTGAGTAGGCTTGAATATATGAATCTATTTTAGATATAATTGAAAAATATAAGGTATTATAAGTGAGTCTTATTTATTTATGTATTTTTGTTGAGTGTATTTCCATTATATTCGAAGTAACAGTTTCTTTGAATGGAAGAAGTCATGCATGTTGAAGTCACTCAAACTAGATGTCTAAACTGACCTTAAATTTGGGTTAATCCACGTTCTTTCTAATTTGTAGAGTAAGCAACAATCTCTTTAGTCATTAAGTTCAACTATGAAACTTCAAAGAGAATATGAACACTACTAATTAGCCAATTAATGTTTACTTAAAGATTATGTATATTTATGTGTGAACTTTATGACAAAAAATTGAAACTCTATTTCATTGTCACCATGTTCATTTATATTTAATGATTTCAAAAGCTTAAGAGAAAAGTTTGCACGTGAAGGGTATAACTTAGTTCAATAAGCTAGGTTGATTTACCTAAGGATTAACACTTATAGTAATACCCAAATTGTTATCATTGTAAAGATGGCCACTTGACATATATAGCATCAACATGATAGAGATCTTTTTATTTATTATATACTTATTTTGTCTAGTTTCCATGCTAGCAAGGTTTGCTAATAATGTCCAGGATTTTCTTGATTTGGATGGAAGATTAATACATTCACAATTACTATGACCATTATATACGTAAAACCTAATTACTTCTTGTTAGGATAACATCAACATTAATCTATGGGAGTTATTTTTATGTTAATAAAATAAACAACAAGTGTCAGGGATTGATAAATGGGTAACATAATCAAAAGAGTGAATAATACACTACAGCATTACTGAATTAATGAATGGCAACAAAAAACACTTCATGTGTTGGGAAGAAAATGGGAGGGATTAAAGGTGAAGGAAGGAAGGAGAGAAGAATGGTTTTTCTCTTGTTTGGGTTGATTGAAAATGAATTGTCGGAAAGGAATGAAAGGGACCATATAAGGAGTGAAGAATTGTGTTTCTGGTTGAAAATGCATGGTAGGAAAAGGAATTGTTTGGGAAAGATTAAAGGAACCGGAAGGAGGGGGAAAAATGGTGTTTCCCTCATTTGGTTGGTTGAAAATGTATGTTAAGGAAGGTTTCCTTTCTGACAAAGACCTCTTTTCATTTGGGGAAGTTGGGGCCGGGGGTGAGAAATGAGCCTAACTCTTAACCTAACCCCTACATTGTTACAAATTCTTTTTCAGTA
Organism: Quercus tomentella; assembly: GCA_028535165.1. Taxonomy (NCBI): domain Eukaryota; kingdom Viridiplantae; phylum Streptophyta; class Magnoliopsida; order Fagales; family Fagaceae; genus Quercus; species Quercus tomentella. The sequence continues at coordinate 19,543,428 of JAPQVY010000144.1, forward strand.
TGGCCAAATCTAATGCATTCATTGATCATAATGGAGTTTTTCTTTTACTTACTTACAAGTAAGGAAGCGGAAATTCAAACTCAAATTTTCTTTCATGGGAGAATTGGATAATATCACTAAATCAAAATAAAGTTGATTATAGTAAAATCTTCAAATCCATAGAGGATTATTTGACAAATATTTATTAAATAGCAATATTTATAATAATTAGATTATATCAATTCCTAGTTTCAAAAAAAGATTATATCAATTCCTTGGAATTAATATAATAATTTTATTAAAATCCGTCAATCATCACTAAAGTAAATTGAGGTTCATTTATATAGATCGAATAAGATCCGATTCAATTATTTAAAACAAGTGATTGCATTTTATTGGGTGAGAAGATAACTAGATTCTGTGAATAATTTCACATGCAATGAGGTAGGAAGTTCTCCCAAGAAATGCATTAAGTGATTGTCTTTTAGGATGGTTAGGAAAATGTAATCCATTGCACTACAAAAAACGCGGGCTATAGCTGCGTTTACAAAAAACGCAGCTATAGCTAATCTATAGCCGCATTTCAAAGAAACGCGGCTATAGACTTATTGGCAACGTGTTTGGTATAAGTGTTTTTTATTGGAATGTTTGAGTTATGTTACTCATTTAGGGTGTTTAAAAACTGAATTTAGAAAACTCATTTTACCCGTTTTTAGTTTTCAAATAACGTTGCTTAATGGTACTTTTGTAAATATTTTGAAAACCATGGGGCCCACTCTTGATTAGACAACATATAACTGACTTCCCTCTCTCACTGGTGGGGATTTCTTTCTTGTCAGCTTTTTAAAAATACAACACACGCATACTAAACACACAACTATATTTTTTCACACACTGAAACATGTTATTTGAAACATGGTACTAAACACATTTTTTGCTTTATGGATATTGTAAACACGTATTTCCACAACACTTTTTAAACTACAGTTTTTACATCATTTTAAACAACCATACTAGAGATCTCCAATCAAACTTGCAATGGTTTACGAAATATGGATTCCAACTATTAGGAAATATGATAATTCCTTCCCTGAGTTTGTGAGTGAATACTCTCATTGCCTGATATTCAAGAAATATGACTTCAAAGTCAACCAATCTAGCAAAACCAAGCATAGTAAACAAGATCTTGAGCACTATAGATTATAGAGCAAGCCTAGATAAAAGGAATTTTTTGCAACTGATGTCAATGAATTAATTTTAGCCTTAATGAATAGAGGTTCATTTTTCCATGTGAGGTGTATGGAGTTTTTGAGAGTATTAAAACACTATTCTCTATGAAGCCTGGACACTAATAAATGCTAATCTTGTGTAAAATACATATTAGGCAATTAACCATTAACGGAATTGGCGCCAAGATCCGACCAGGGTTTGATTTTTTTTTTTTTTTATCTTCAATCATTCCTGCCCCAGATAACATTACTACATGATTTTAGATAAATCCTCACAAGATACATAGATTTTTGTGCAATTCCTAACACATTGTTTTGTTTGTTTATTGTCTTCTATTTTTTATAAAAAAAACTATTTATTGTAGTTGAAATATATACTTCCTCCGTCTTAATTTGTTGGTCCTCTATTTCATTTTGAGATATTTCAAAATGAAGTCTTCTTCTTAAAATTAATAAATAAAATTTCTATCTTATCCTTTACTTTATTTAAAAAGTCAATACCATTCTTTTTCTATAGTTTAAACTAATAAGGGTATTTTGAAAACTTATACATTTTTATACAACAGATAAGACAATAAATAATGTTCTTTTAGTTTCTCAAAAAAAAAAAAATTCTTTTACAAAGTTTAATTTTTGAAACAGGGCAAATAAATTGGTATAAGATTTCACATTTATTTTAGTCTTTGCTTGCATGTGATTGTCCGAAAAGGTTAAACTAAAATTTGACTCTCTCTCTCTCTCTCTCTCTCTCGATCTAGAAAAGTGAATTAAAGTTAATTACCACTAGGCCTATTGGGTTAGTGCCTTAGCAAGCTCGCATTCTATGTTTATGGGCTCACCACGCGTTGCAACATAAAATTGGAGGAGAAACATGTTCAAATGGTGTTGTCAAGTGAGCCCACCACGAAAAATGTTTGGGCTAAAACTTTCCTTGATGTTGGTTTTTTTTTTCTTTTGCTCAGAACTCTTACCCATTACTTGAGTCTGGAGAGTGGAGAGGCCTCAATATTCAACCCCCACCCACCCCCCCCCCCCCTTTTTTTTAATGGAAAGAGAAACACAAAAAAGTTTAGTGAGGAGGAAGTGATTGGCTTAACCAAACCAACAAATATATGAGAATAAAATGCATTCTCTTCAAAAGTATTTGAGCTTTTCAACCGAAAATTTTATAACTCAATAGTATTGTTCGGTCTCATTATATGGAAAATTTGAATTTGAATTTTCATTCTTTCACTTATAAGGTAAAAAAGCAATTGAGTTTTCATTCATGGATGAATAAAATGCATTCTTTTGATAATGTTAACCATTCTTTTGACTAAAAGTCATCAAAATTTGAGTCTACATTACAATAATCATCATTGGTGGATTTGAATTCTCATTCCTTCATTTATCGAATAAAATGCTATCTCTCCCCTTATTATGAAAGTTATATAATTTGACAAGATTAGCTATATATTTTACAAGAGAGGATTTTTTTTTTTTTGAGATGAAGATAGGTGTGAATAGACAGTTACATACTTATATATATTATCCTAAAAGTTAAGTAATCATTTGTTAAAAAAAGAGGGATGGAAATGGATGCAACCCTTTCCTTAAACTTTAAAAAGTACAAACCCTTTGGTGTGTGCCGTTGGGAAAGCACTTTTCTACCTTCCCTAAAATAAACCCCGAAGTAAAGACAGAGACACCTCCAACTCCAAGGCTCCAATCATCAAGAAAAGCCGGGCGTCCTTTCATTTCAACTTCCTCTTCTTTTAATCCAATTGCTAAGCAAACCTATAGCTGACTTCGCCAATTTTGTGGCTTTGTAAATTTCTTGGAATTCCAATTCTTGAAAATTTAATTATTAGGGAAGCTTATTGGTTTTAACGCAATGATAACATATAACTATTGTGGGGTGGGCCTTGTTGACTCATATATAGTCTTGTTGTGAAAAAAAGTTAATTTTCATGTCATGCCTATTGGCTTTTTGTTAAGCACATAATGAAAAGGTGAAAACCTTATCATGGACTACTTGAATTGATTTGGAAGATCACGTGTATAATCCAACAGGAAAACTAGATAAATCTTGGGGAGAGATCATGACTCATGAGATGAATCATGTAAAACCTTAAAATAAGGAAAAATGAAATATGTTTTTATTTATTTTTTATTTTTTTAAGTTTCTTTTTATATGAGATTTTCATACATTAGTCTTCCGTTAAAACGGTACGTAAAAATATAATTAGTTTTTGACACAAAACAATAGACAATCCACCATTTTTTTTTTTAAAAAAGTTACTTTACATTTGGGTTTTTGATAGTTTTATATAAAAAATTATATGAGATTTTCATACATTGGTCTTCCATTACATCCGCAATACATAATTAGTTTTTGACACAAAACTATAGTCAATCCACCAATTTTATTTTATTTATTTTTTAATTTTTTCCTTTTGCAATCCACCAATTCAAGACGGTCATTACATCATGGAGTTTTGATAATTTTATATCAAAACTATCAACATAAAGATAAAAATACAATATTATTGTCGTTAGAGACTGAGACTAATAGTTTTCAAGAAAGTTTATTGAAGATAAACCGTTTTTGTAAGTTTGTTGTTGCAACTAGTAGGATATGACACGTGATGTTAGCTTTGGAACAGCAAAAAATTCAAGTGACCTTCCCACATTTAAATATGAACATAGTTATTTGGCTTGGAATTTGAATGACATATATAATGCTCTTGCAAACTATATACATTGGGTGCAAGTTTCTTTAGTATGGTATATATCATATTATATAGTACTTAACTATATGCATTGGGTTTCAGTTTCTTTGGTATGAGATATATTATATGGTACTTAACCGCCAAAAGAGAAGGAAGAAGTATGTATGACTTGAAGTATTAATGGTACCCGTTACAAATCCATTTATCTAAATACACTGTAACCAACATTCACCGTCTTATAAAGGGGCGCAAGAAGTGTTTCTCTCCCAATTGTGTGTGTATGACTCTCTCTCTTTCTCCACTGGATGAATTGAATGTTTCCCTTCAATTTCCTTAGTAAAAGAGAATCATTGCTTCCCTCTAAAGTACTAAATGCGAGTATGTACTCTTTCTCTTGCATTTTCTCATAGCCTGTGTATATATGTATAGCTCCTATATTGTCTTATGTATGATACTATATCCTAGAATAGATACTGTAAGTTAAAAGGCAGTGTTGTGTTGAGAAAGAGAGGGAAAAAACAATTGAGACAATGAGTCAAGTTCAAAGGTTGTTGGTTTTGGTTGCGATGATGATGATGGTGGTGACAAAGGTGGCTTCACATGATTATGGGGACGCGTTATCGAAGAGTATCTTGTTCTTTGAAGGCCAAAGATCAGGGAAATTACCCCCTAATCAAAGAATGACTTGGAGGAAGGATTCAGCTCTTCGTGATGGTTTTGACATTGGTGTAAGTCTTTTTATCTCTTCTTGTAGTTAAAGTCTCTTTTTGGTCATAGATACGATAAGATTAATAAGATTAGAACTTATTGTGTTAGCTCTATTAAGATTGCTCTTTGATTATTGCACTTGCCACTTACTCAACATGCTGTCTAATTTTTATATGGTTATGACTTATAAATAGAGCAAGGGAGTACTCTTTTATGGAAAAGATTTAGGTACAGTACTTAGGTGCTGTTACTTAAGTTTCCCTCTTAAAATTCAGCCATGTGGTTTTTTCTTATGAAGTGAAAGTGTATTTTTAGTGTGCGTTTGGATATAACTTATTTTGCTGAAAACTGAAAACTGAAAATTGAAAACAATAAAAAAATATTTTTTAGATTACTGTTCACAAGAAAATTACTGTTCACTTGCCTTCTTGCACTGTTCATATCTCATGAATAGTGCAAGATGCGCTAGGTTAGTAAAAAAAAAGGGGCTGAAATGCAGACGTCCGCAACACAGATGCCAATCCAAACCAACCTTTAGTTAAGTATGGAAGTAAATTTTTAGTCAAGATTTTTTATTTTTTATTTTATTTAAGTAGAATGAAATATTTGAATGTGCTATTGCTAGCTGACGATAGCAAAAGTTCCAAACAATATTATGATTAAATACAAACACAAACACAAACGCACAATCTTTTGGTGTATTCAGGTTGAAAAAGGTAATTAATCTAGTTTTTGAGTGAAAAAAGTGACTGGTTTGTGGTTTTCCATGCTTGTGAGTTTAGAAAATGAGTTAAGAGGGGATCATTAGTGTGATGACTAACTGATGTGTCTCTTCGGTTTCTCAAATTTAGACATGATGAAGAAGTGTTTGTGAGTTTAATGAATGATATTGATTATTGTAAGTTTAACTTACGGCAGTTATTAGTGAGTTGAATTTAAGTGTTACAAATTTGGGAAGATTTGCTTTAATAAACATAACGGAAAATTGTCCAGTTGCCCATTGAGTAATAGTAAATATTGAATGCCAATTACCTGTTCATATCCATGTGATTATTTTTTGGGTTAACTTCTTTAATTTGCTTGAATTCTTTGGGTCTAGTCTCATGTAAATTTTGTGGAAAATTGCATAAAAAATGTTGAAAATTAGAATAGTTTGAAAGATGAGGATCATTAATCATGACTCAAATTAAAGAAGTAATTTGAAGGATTAAAAAAATGGTTTTAGGTACGATTCCTCTCTGAGGAAACATAATTCTTAGTTTTTAATTTCTTGCAATTCCTTTCAGAAATCAGAAATTGCAACTTGGGGTATGTTTGGTATACTGAATGTGGATTACAACAAGAATGATAATCTTTATTACCGGGAATAAAATGTATTGTAATGTAATAACTAAACCTATTCATTAGTTTGGTTGTGAGTTGTAACATTAGAATAGAACTTATGATCTATTTTAGAAAATATCTTATTTATACAATTATATTTCCTAAAAAATAATATATTTTAAATTTTAGAGAGATGAGTTATTTTTTGATGATTTTTTATTTCCATAATTGTTAGGTAGATATGGAAAGTTTATTTATTTGGAAATATATTAATGTTAGAAATTATTAAATCCACTAAAGAATAGCTATTACAACCCTTTTAAAGAGGAATAGTTATTCCTCATTTTAAAGAATAGTTATTCATAAGGAATGATTATTCCTTGTAATAAAAACATAACCAAACTATTGAATAGCTAAACCATAAGAATAACTGTTACATTACAATGCCTATTACAGTCTACCAAACGTACCCTTATAGTCAAATTTCTGTGAACTACCGAGGGAAAGGGATTAATCAACTTATTTTATTTTATTGAAACAATTGTTCATAATTTGTGGGCCTGCATTTTATTCACCAATGTAACCTCAAGAAGTTTCAGAAAAGACTTAACTTTTTTAATACTGAATTTCATTTTCTTCACCAATTTTCTAAGACTTCTAATAGAAAGTAAATTTAAAAAAAAAATGGTGAAATTAATATGTGATAACTGATTTAGATGACTTTGACTCTTTGAGGCAAATTAATATATTTATGTTTATTACCACCACGTATCCTTGGTACGGTGGTCACTCTACAAGTATAAGTACTCGTGGGGTGTGGGGATAAGAGCCGGGGTTCAAGTCTCCAAGAGAATGCTTCACACCCATATACACTTAAATTAGGTTAGAGTAGAATTTCTATCTTGTATAAAAAAAAAATATATATATATATATATATTTTCATTTTATTGCAAGTTGAGCACTTAAAAACAAGTACGCTTTTGGCTAATTTTTTTTTTTCTCACATAACAACCAAGCATTTTAAAATTTTTAAACAATTTAATCCTATGTAATTGAATAAAAAAGTTTGAGGAAAATTTTCAAGTTGTATCAACTATCAAGTACATATAATCCCAAAACAATACAAACTGAGGTAGAGCTAAGAATTTTTGCTTGGGGGCCAAACTATGGTATTTATAAATTGGCCTAGATAAATTTAAACGTACACTCACACACGTATATAAAATTTAACTACATGTCATTTTTTTGAATTATTATTTTTTTTTTAACGAACATCATTTTCCTAAACTTAGGTATAGTTCCTTATGTGTAGCATATTAATTAGATTCTCCATATAAATTTAAACATAGTTATATTGAATTTAGTTGTCATTGGAAAAGAAATCGTTGTTTATATTCATATAGGTCTATTACTAACATAATTTTTATTATATACTAATCACAATATACTAATACTATCTAAACAGTTAAAAGAAAAAAATTATGAAATTTTTTGTATAGATTAACTTATTGATAATGCCATGCCATCCCTAGGTTGATTTGGTAGGTGGCTACTATGATGCTGGTGACAATGTTAAATTCAACTTTCCAATGGCATTCTCAACAACAATTTTGGCATGGAGTGTATTAGAGTTTGGAAATTTCATGGGCTCGGACCTTTCAAATGCTTTGGATGCTATTAAATGGGCCACAGACTATTTTCTTAAGGCCACAAGTATCCCTGGCTTTGTGTATGCCCAAGTTGGTGACCCATATGCTGACCACAATTGTTGGGAGAGGCCTGAAGACATGAACACACCTAGAACTCCCTATGCTGTGAATAAACAATTCCCTGGCTCTGAAGTTTCAGCTGAAATTGCAGCAGCACTAGCAGCCTCTTCCTTGGTGTTTAGAGCCATTGATATTGAATATTCTGCAAGGCTTCTTAATAGGGCTAGAACGGTAAATGAGACCCACTTCCTCTTATTTAGAAAATTATATATATATATATATATATATATATATATATATGGAATATATTCGCTTTTATTAAAAAAAAAAAAATATATATATATATATATATATTTATATATTTCTGCTTCTTTTTTTTTCCCTGCTTGCTTCATGTGCTTGAGTTCACTAGCCAAGTATTAATAAAAATCATCCACTTCACTTTATACTTTACCAAATTACATTATGTCGTATGTTTTTTTCCCCCTTATAAAGTAAATAAAGTTTAAATTGGAAAAAATCAAACACATATCATATACTACAATTGGTAAAGTATAAAATGAAGCACTTAGAGTGAGACAAATGATTTGTATTTAAAAAAGACGTGACTCGTGTTCTAAATAGCCACAAGTCAATCTCATATCCAATTTAGTTAGCTAAACTTCATTTGTTTCGTTGGAAAATATTATGTAAAGATAATTTTCTTCATTTTCCTGTGTTTGGTAATAAATGGATATCAAAGGAAAACTATTTATTAATTTCCTTTATTTAGTCTTAGGCTTTTAGCATGAAATAAAATTGTTATTTGCTAAATTTTTTTGGAAAACAACTTTATCTCACGCAAAGCTAAATAAGTAAAACAATTTTATCTCATGCGAAGTTAAATAAGAAAAGTTAAGAGATAGTTTTTCAACTTATTCTAAGGTTGCTACCAAATATAGAATAATGATATAATTTTCTAAAAAATGTTTTTTGGAAAATGATTCATTTTTCAAAAAATCACTACAAAAAATGTGGCTATACGGGATCTATAGCCGCGTTTCTAAGAAACGCAGCTAAAGCCACAAGCTATAGCCGCGTTTTCTAAAAACGCAGCTATAACTTACCTATAGCTGTGTTTTTCAAACACGGCTATAGGTCCTGGCGTATAATTTTGAATTTGAGGGTGACCTATAGCTGCGTTTTATAAAAACGCCACTATACCTAACTTAAAACGCAGCTAAAGATAAGTTGTAGCCGCGTTTTAAAAAACGCAGCTATAGGTCCAACCGAATAATTTTTTAAGGTGGACTTATAGCCGCGTTTTTGTGTTTTAAAATGCGGCTAAAGGTTACCTACAGCCGCGTTTTTCACAAACGCAGCTATAGGTAACCTGTTGTTGTGTGATTTAAAAACGCGGCTACGGGTTTGATATCATACGTACTGTACAGAAAGGTTACCTACGTACATTGATATCATACTCTGTTTATATGGAAGATCTACAAGTGACACGTACTGTACAGAAAGGAAAAAAAATTACAATAAAACGATTAACTAATTCAACTGAATTTGCACTTTGATTTTTGTTATCAAGACTTAACGCGGTGAAAAAGGAGAAATTAATTATTTGATCCATTAGGTAAACTACAGCTTTCTCTCACATAATTTTTGAAGAAGCAATAAAAGAAAAAGTTAAGATAAAATTTATGAATGAAGAAAATGCAACCAAATGTTAGTGACATGTCTGTAACTAGGGGTGTCTAGTGTCCACCCCACACGACCAACCCACCAAACCCAATCGTACTCGACCTGTTGCCACCCGATCTGATTGCTCTAGTGGTTGGATGTGGGTCTTGACCTTTAAAAACCCAACACCAACGGATAGATTTCGGGTCTCCTCCTCCAAAACCCGTGAAACCCACCAAACAAAATACATCAATTTTAGCGATTTCTCAAGCTTTTCGGTGACTTTTCTAGCTAGATACGGTCGATTTCGACGACTAATATAGTTAGATCTGGTAGAGATACACTAGATTCAATAGAAATTCATCAAATCCAACAAATTCTCTGTACAATTTGGTGGAAATCCCTCTAGATCCGACGGGATCTTATTGGATCTAGGACGGATATGGTGAGATCTCACTGGATCTAACAATATTTCGCTGCTTTTTGGTGGTTTTTAGCTTCATTCGAAACTGTCCACCACCCGACAAAAACTCAAACCGACCAACCAGATACCTTTACGGGTCGGTTGCAAATTTGAAAATTCCTTACCGAATTTGATGGGGTTAGTTGCGGGTAGGGCACAAACCCAACGCAAACCGATATGTGAACAACCCTATTTGTAACTTACAAGTGAGATTCTCTTTTATGTCAAATGAGGGTGTACTAGTGTAGTTCATAATACACTGAATAATTTCACGAAAAGAAGGGCTGCTACATGCCTACACTACGTAATAAGGTCTAAAAGTTTGCAAAAGAAAGGAAAAAGGATTTTGGGATCAATTTTTAACTTTATATAATCAAATATTCACTTTCGAGTTATGATTAACTAGTGATTGGAATTTGTCTAATAAAATAATACTAACTAATAAGCTTGTTGATCTATGTATCTATCTCCAGTATTTGGAAACTAAATATGTGGGATACGAAATTATGAATATAAATAACAGTGGTTTCTAGTTAGTGTAACTGCTGAAGTCCTTTGCCATTGAATAAGACACTTGAGAATAATAAAGGGCAATCATCATAATGCGAACACCATTAAATCAAAGCTATGATATATATATATATATATATATATATATATATATATATATATATATATAGCAAAACTAAATTTAAAGATTGAGAAATCTTTTCTTTTTTGGGGGGTTAGTATGAAGTTACAATTTTTTTATGATACACCCCATAATGATATGACCCAATTGCCAAGAGCCTTGTAGGCTTGTAGCTTGGCTGACACTTCCCAGGGTGTTTTTAACCCAAACGCCCATGGTTCAAATTTGTCATTGTTCATTGTTCTAACTATTGAATTCTAATAAAGAAGAAAAAGAAAAAGAGTGAATTATAATAAAGAAGAAAAAGAAAAAGAGATGACCAGTTCAACCCAGATAAATTCTTTAAAACTATCAAAATTTTTTCATGTGCTCCAAATCACTTATCTACCTAATTTCAAAATATCTATTTTAAATAGTTTGATATTTTGGTCTTTTGGAATAAGAAAAACGCTATATTAAGGAAATTTTATAATTTCAATATGGTTTTAAAATATTTTTCATTTATAATTTTTTGACTTTTATGGTCATTTGAAATAAGAAAATTTTTACTTCCATTTGTGTTGACATTCTTAATATATGTCTTCTTTTTTTTTTTAATTGTATCTTTTGATTATATATTTCCTTGTAAGTAAAAATTCAATATTTTTTAATTGCATATTTATGGGAATTTTTTGTCTCTTTATGTTTACTTAATACAAAGAGTGCTTAATAATTAATTTTTTTTGGAGTAAATGATATGCTTTTTATTTTTTTTTCTAATTTTTTTGACTTATGTATCATAAAAAATTATTCTGAAATTTTATTAAATTTTTACTGAACTTGCAGTTCGATCAATGACCTATTGAACAATGTGATTCAAAGTCTATATTGAAACCGAATCAAGTTTTGGTCTGAATTTAATAACTAGATTCTTAAACTCTCTATTTGATTTAGCATATTATTTTATTTTTACCTATATTTTTTACCTACTAAACTGTTTACCTATATTTGTTTTCCCTATTTGTTACACTTTTCCTATTTTAGGTAACCACTTTTCCTTTTCACCTACATCAAATTCCCTTTTTTTTTTTTTTTTTTTTTTTTTTTGAGAAGAAATCTATATCAAATTCCTTATTCTAAAACATATTTCATTTAAATGGAAAACCAGATCAAATTCTTCAAATATAGGTAACAAGTGTAGTTTAGATAAATATATATGGCAGTGGCGGCTCCAGGAATTTTGTTTAGGAGGTCATTAAAAAATTTAATAAAAATAGAACTTGAATGTATCGAGTTACCGACAAAAAAAAAAAAAAAAAAAAAAAATTAATACATGAAGTTTTACAATTTCCTTCTACTTGTATTCAAATTTTGAATTATGACTATCTATTACCAATATGGGTAGGTATGACCCTACAATCATTTTATTTTGTTAAGTTTATCTAACATTTTTTATTTTTATGCAGTTTTTATTATCTATTTGTTATTTTTTTATATAAAATATTTTAAACTAAATGACTAAACAAAACTCATTGGCTTTGTATTAACTATTGACGCATAGAACCACACTCATTCATACATAAAATTATACATCAATGTCTAGTTAACCAATCAAATGCTTGGACAATCACTAACTTTATGATTTTTTTTTCCTGAATTTTACTAAATTTATAACAAAAAGTTATTATAACATGATAACAATACACACACATGTAACAAACCATCTTTATTTCCTAATTATTAAATTATATAAATTTATGTTATATTTATATTGTACACACAAACATCCACACACATCATAATTCACACAAATAACATTATAACAAAAAGTAATGCACACAATCAATATTAGACACACTCACACACATAATATAAATTTATAAAAAATAGTGACACTTACAATTCACAAACACTTACTCTTTATTTTTAGAGTTATACTTGTAATAAAGGTATGTAAAATTTAAGTTAGGGTGTGCAAAAATATTTTTAAGAAAAAATTATAGTATTAAACTATACAAAAAAAATATTTTATATATATATATATAATAATTTTTTTTTTTTTTGAAGTCAGGGGGTTCATTTGAACCCCCTGAGAATAGTGTAGCACTGTCCTTGAGATATGGGGAATGTGGTGGACGATGTTTGTCATCTGCTTCTTGGTTTGCATTGGGTTAGCATTTGCTGCACAAGGAGAGGAGGGAATAGCGTAGCACATGTTCTTGCACAACATGCTAGGAACATTTCTGATGATATGTTTTGGATGGAGAATTCACCTCCACCAGCTATGAATGCTCTGTATCAAGACTCTTTTTTGTTATAAATAAATGAATGTTCCGTTTTCTTAAAAAGAAGAAGAAGAAGATATGGATGAGTTGATAGGGTAAGTTGATGTGGAAGGCTTTTGGGTGTTTGGTTACCTATATTCACCCTTTTACCCATTTTAAGTAATTTGCATGCGACCAATGCTCTAAGTTGGATTTTGAGAAATAATAGCAAAGAGCCAAAGATAAGGCCAAAGATAAGTTGGAATTGTTGTAAAAATGTTGTGAAAATATTGTGGACTTATCATTTCTCATCCTCTCTTATTGTATTTGAATTTAAAAGTGAAAATACTTATTTTTACTATTTAAGAAAATTGGATGTGATAAGATTTTATGTAAATAAAAGTTTTTACAATGAATATCTTTACAAAATTTAAACTTTTTTCAATTTTCATGCTTACAATTTGCAAGTTGAGTTTGCCTGTCACATTTGTCTACTTTTCAAGAGCAATTATAACACAACATTTTTCAACAAATCTTTTCATAATAGTTGAGTTGGCAAGCTTTTTTTTTTTTTTAGAAGAAGATAAGTAGATTGAAGTTTTTATTGATTCTCATCTAGACCCATTATTGACATTACTTTTTTACCTACCATTAGCAACTTATCACCTAGACAATTGTGAATATATATATATATATATAGACTTTCTGAAGTCAAACTCCCAAATATGTAAACGTGGCTTTTATAGACATTTTCTTTTGGTCATTGTGGCTTGTATAAAAATACCTGTGTATAAGTACCCTCAACCAATCATGAGTAAGACTTTTAAGTAATGACATTCATTTTTTGTTTGGGTTATCAACTTCTAGCAAGCTAGGCTGTACTTCCATGACTTCCATGTGTATATGGAAACAAACAACAAAGAAAATTATCTTAAGTCTCTAAAGGAATGAGATTTACAACCAAATTACAGTGATTTCTAGGAAATTCCAATTTAAGAGAAGCAGCCAACACACACTGAAACAAGAATTTTACGCCACTTTGTACATAGGAATAATACTATATAAGAAAGAAACAACCATGCTCTTCATATCTAAGTAATAGAATAACTTGTACATGTACTCCTTTTCTTTTGAGTATATGCAGTGTGTAACATATACATAGGAGTTGCACATTACAATTTACAAAATTTACAGCCTAGGAAGTGGGTTGTGAAAGATAGAGAAGATGGGTGGGGAATGCTATATTATTCCAAAATTAATATTGGCATTGGCAGGAACTGTGATGATGATGATGATGACGACGCCAATAGGACCAATGGCTGCTTCATTTGATTATGCTGATGCTTTGTCCAAGTCCATTTTGTTCTTTGAAGGCCAGAGGTCAGGAAAGCTACCCTCTACCCAGCGTATTACTTGGAGGAAGGATTCTGGTCTTCAAGATGGCTCTGACATTGGTGTAAGTCTCTCTATCCTAGTCTAAGTGGACAACTGACACATATATAGATTTGTTTAGCTTTAATTCTGCAATTTGTATCGTCTCATCTAAATTATGGATCTCACAATGAATTAAATAAACTATTATGTCAGAAGAGGAAGAAGAGGAAGTAAGTAGTAACACATATTCATTTATAATTTTCTTTTCTTTTTTTCTTTTTTTTAAATGGAATCAATATTCATTCATAGTTGTAACTAAGTTAATCAGATTCTTGTTTCTCAAAAAAAAGAAAAAAAGAATATATATATATATATATATATATATATATATATATAGATAGATATAGATTCTTATATATGCACATATTTAAACTCTCTTATAGAATCTTGTAATATTTTATTTTTCTAAACAACTTTGTCATGGGCATAACTCCTTTTACAACTTATTAAGATGTGAAGTAGTGAATGGTGGACAATATTTTTCACATTAACCCACCATTGGAGCAGGTATATGGTGTACCCGGCATATATGCCGGGTCACTCACAGACTGGCGGGTCCCACACACTGTGGGGCCCGCCTATGTGTGAGAGACCCGGCATATATGCCGGGTACAACATATAATTTTCGCCACCATTGACACTATCTTAAATTTTTCATCCCTTCAATACAACCATCATCCCTTCAATACAACCATTTCGACAAGTCGTGGAACAACATGTAAAGTCAATTAAAATTAACGTCTACTAATAATTATGAAGGGCCTATTAATAAGAAATCAATCCTAATAAATGACTATTAATAACTATTGCAATTTTCAAATTTTATATTTAAAATTATAAACAATGTTCAGATCGGTTAGAAATATATATATATATATATATATATATATATATATATATATATACATTGAAGAATGGATTGGAGGTTGAACTTTAGTACTCATGAGGAATGATATATCAAATATGCCATTGCTGATAAGACAAGTGGAGAATTGAAGGAAATATGATAGATTCTTAATGATGTATATGGAATCAAAGTCTTTACATTCCACCAGAAAGAACACGTCTTGATAAAAGTTATGCCTATAAGGCTATAACATACATGTAAAAAGACATACATTCCTTCTTTGTTTCCACCATTACTTCTTAAATGGTTACATTGATTAAGAAGTGAAACTAACAATAAACTTTCCCTCCTCAGATGGATTTAGTTGGTGGTTACTACGATGCTGGTGACAATGTAAAATTCAGCTTTCCCATGGCATTCACAGTAGCAACATTGGCATGGAGTGTTATAGAATTTGGCCAATTAATGGGCTCAGAGCAACAAAATGCACTGGAGGCTATTCGTTGGGGCACTGACTATTTACTTAAAGCTACTAGTGTTCCTAATGTTGTGGTTGGTGTAGTTGGTGACCCGAATGCTGATCACAATTGTTGGGAGAGACCTGAAGACATGGATACTCCTAGAACCACTTATGTGGTTAATAAAACAAGTCCTGGTTCTGAGGTTTCAGCCGAGATTGCAGCTGCACTTGCAGCCTCTTCCATAGCATTTCAGGGTTCTGATGCTAAATATTCTAAACAACTTCTTGATAGAGCTAAACAGGTAATTGAATTGTTGATTATACCTTTTCCTTATTGGTTATCAATAAATAAATTTAGATATCCTCAAGTTTTTTCACAATTGTTTTCTTAGTTATGAATAGTAAACGTCAAGAATCTTTTACCTCTACGTCCATGATTCAAAAAACTCATTCCCCAACTATTGAATTATCCCCAAAAGAAATTTATGAATAGTAAACTATGAAGCCATGAAACTTGAAAATCAATCAAGATTTGTCAATTTAATTGTGAAAAATACTGTGTATGTAACATTATGATTGCTTATATAATTAATTTATAATAATGACGATTATTCCTTTCTTTTGTATCAGGTCTTTGACTTTGCTGATCAGTTTCAAGGATCTTACAATTCTAGTATTCCACAGGGTGCATGCCCTTTTTACTGTGATTTCAGTGGCTACGTGGTATGCAATATTGTGACTCCAAAAAACTAATATTACAATTAAGTTCTTGATCAAATAGTATAAATTGTCTAAATTCTGAAATAATTCTTCTATTTTTAAATCTCATCGATTGAACAACATTAATTGGGTGTTATAGGGGACTTGAATCAGTTAAATTTTTAGATTAACCCTTAAAGAATCTAAAATCCAAATCACATCCTCTAAATATGGGTAAATTTTCATTTTTGTCAATTTAATTTAATTTTTATTTAATCATTTTAGTCCCTAAATTCTAACATTTTGTGGAAGTTGATCTTTTCATCCATTATGTCTATAATAATGTCACTTTTTCACATATAACAATAGTTTTATACACGACACCATATAGATTAATTACCAGAAATGTTAAAGTTGAGGGACTAAAATAATAAAATATGAAGTTAATGTATGAAAATGACAATTGACCCAAATCTAAAGGGCGTAATTTGAATTTAACCCACAAATTTTTCTGTTAAGTTCCAACTTTCATGTAAATTGAATTTGAAATTCAATGGCTAAAAGTTTTGTAATTTAACTTATATCTTGTAGGATGAATTGTTGTGGGGAGCAGCATGGTTACACAAGGCAACAAACGATGCTTATTACTGGAATTATCTTCAAAGAAACCTAAAGCATCTGGAAACCAGAGATATAGATGGTAATCCATTTGAAGGAGCTGGAATTAATGAATTTGGATGGGATTCAAAAACTGCTGGTATTAACGTACTTATTTCCCAGGTTAGATCAAATTTCTCACCATTAATTTTCTTCTTATAATGAGAAATATCAATCTCAAATTTTTTTCTTCTTCCTGTGTTGGCAGAGGGTGATGAAAGACCCTAATAATGGTAATCCTTTTATTCTCAATGCCGATCAATTTGTATGCTCCATATTACCCGACTCACCTACGGTCAAATCAGTCAGTTACTCTCCAGGTAACTTTCTCTAATCAATTCATATAGAAAGGTTGAATTCATAACAAGAAAATGTATACACATTATATATGAGATAATTATTGAAGAAACTAAACTCAATAGTCTCAATTAGCTCATACCCACTTACTTAAATTTTTTGAAATTGAAATAAAAAATGTTGGGGCATTGGCTTTTTGGAAGGAAGACAATATTTATATGAGTTGTACCGTCAAAATAACCTTTTATTGAGACTCCAATGAATGATGATTCTTCTCATTTCACTTGAAATGAAGATAAGAAATCCAGAGAATTCATTTAATGGTTTTTTTTGGGGTTAAATCTAACCGTAAATATAGTGCTACATCAATTGAAACTTTATAATGTGCTTAGATTTGTAATATCTATTATTTATTTATTTTTTTAGAATACTAAGTATTTTTAACACACACGGGGAGAGGGGAGAAGGTTTTTGTTAAAGACTAGAAACGAAAACAGAGTATCATAACCAAGCAAAATATCAAAGAAACTATGAGAATCTTCAAAAACAAAGAGAGAAAGTTTTCTGAATGAGAGAGAAATTTTATTGCTCAGAATTGTGATTATAAAGGGTTGAAATGAATTACAATGTATACCTTTACATTTATACTACAAATCACTACTCTACCAGAAGATAAAAGAGCGGGAAATCTAATAACCACCTCTAACTACCTATAACAACTTCCCAAATTATACACCTCCAATAACATTTAGCCATCTGTCCACTAACAGCTCCACAAATACTCCCATGTGCATCTCTCGTGCTTAACTTACTCCTTTTAATGCTACAAGTAGCTTTCTCAGTAATACACTAATGCTACTGTCGTTTAATCCCTTTTCTTCTTTTGCTCTTTAGTCTTTCTTACACAAGTCAGTCTTTCTTTATTCATCACTGCTTCAGGTTTACTCTTTTGATTGATCTTCTTAACAGCCCCCCTCAAGACCAGAGTTGCTTCTGTTGTGGAAATAGCTTCTGAGTCTTGCCATGGTTGTGGATAAGTAATGTTGGGGCTGAAAATGTTGAGTAATCCTAATCTTCTAATCAAATCCAGGAATGCAGGTGCACCAAGTGCTTTAGTAAACACATCAACTAGTTGCAAATTGGTCCTGACATGGAAAGTCTTAATCATACCTGCCTGTATTTTTTCCCTAACTAAATGACAATCTACTTCTATATCTTTTGTTCTCTCATGGAACACGGGGTTTGCAGCTATGTGCAAGGCTGCCTTGTTGTCACAGTAGAGGAGTGCAGCCTTGGAGTGCTCAATCTTGAAGTCTTCAATTAGATATAGCAGCCAAGTGATTTCACAGCATGTTGAAGCCATTGATCTGTACTTAGCCTCTGCTGAGGATCTTGATACAGAGTTTTGTTTCTTGGACCTCTAGGATATTAAAGTCTCACCAAGGAAAATGCAATATCCTGTCAAAGATCTCCTAGTGTCAGGGCATCCTGCCCAGTCTGCATCACAAAATGCCTTCAATTGAAAATCTAAGTTGGCTGAGAAAAACAACCCCTGCCCTGGAGCACCCTTGATGTATTGTAAAACCCTTAGTGCTGCCACCATGTGAGGATGCCTAGGCTTGCTCAAAAATTGACTTAGCCTATTCACTGCATAACAAATGTTTGGCCTTGTCAAGGTTAAATACATCAACCTGACTATAAGCCTTCTGTACTGTGAAGGATCATCAATTAACTCTCCTTCATCTTTTGACAATCTAAGGTGCTGCTCCATAGGAGTTTTCATAGGCTTGCAGCCTATCATACCTGAATCTGTCAACACCTCTAAGGCATATTTTCTCTGATTAAGAGTAATGCCCTTGTCACTCCTTGCCACTTCTAACCCCAGAAAATACTTCAAGGTTCCTAAGTCTTTTATCCCAAACTTAGCATCCAAGAGTTCTTTTAAATCTGCTACACATTGGGCATCATTACCTGTGATCAATATGTCATCTACATAGACCAAAAGGGCAATAAAATTAGAGCCTTTTGAATGTACAAATAGGGCATAATCAAATTTTGATTGAACAAAACCCATTTCAGTGATTGTTGAGGATAGTTTAGCATGCCATTGCCTGCTGGCCTGCTTCAATCCATAAAGTGACTTTTTCAACTTGCATACAAAAGGTCTAGCATCTGTTGAACAGCCCCCCTTGCTGTGATAGCCCTGTGGTAAGGACATGTACACTTCCTCCTCTAAATCACCATGGAGGAAGGCATTATTAACATCCAACTGATGTAAAGGCCAACCCTTGATAGCAGCAATACACAGCAACACCCTCACAGACATTGATTTGGCAACTGGTGAGAATGTCTCAGAGTAGTCCAGCCCCTCCTGCTGTGTATACCCTTTAGCCACTAATCTGGCTTTGTATCTCTCCACAGAGCCATCCGGATTATATTTAATCCTATAAACCCACTTGCAACCTATTGGAAATTTCCCATGAGGCAAAGGAACTACATCCCAAGTATGATTAAGTTCCAAAGCACCAATCTCTTTGTCCATTACTCCCTGCCAAGCCTTTGAAAGCACAGCCTGATGATAATACTCAGGTTCAACTTCAGCACTAGCAGCAAGAGCAAAAACTTGATAGGAAGAACTAAGGTTAGCATAAGAAAGATGATCATTGATATCATAGGGACTACCTGGTGAAGGTTTGGTGGTAAGCAAGGAACAAGAGTAATCTTGTAAATAGGTAGGTAGTCTATGAGTCCTAGTAGACTTCCTAATTTGAGGTGGAGAAGTATGAGGTAAGGCTGTAACAGTGATAGTGTCAGATGCAAGAGATGAGGAACTAGAAGTATCAATGGAACAATCCAATGGAACACATTCTGTAGTAACAGAAGTGCTTGCTGCATAATCTGGAAAATCAGGAAAAACAGGTTCATTGGAGATATTAGGCAAGGGAATAGGATTTAAAGGAATAGATGAGGACAAGGTGTTGGAATCAAAGGGATCAAGATATTGAGGAAGATCAGGAGATTGAAAAGGAAATAGTGACTCATAGAAGTGCACATCTATTGAAATAAAAACTGAATGTGTGGTTAAATCCATCACTTTGTAACCTTTAACACCAAAGGGGTAACCAAGAAACACACATTTAGTAGCTCTAGGTAAAAACTTATGCCTGTTATGTGCAAGTGTGGATGCATAACACAAACAACCAAACACTCTAAGATGTGAAAAGGTAGGCAACTTACCAAAAAGGACCTCATAGGGTGTTTTATTGTTAATAGCAGAGTTAGGCAACCAATTGATGAGGTACACAACTGTGAGCACACAATCTCCCCAAAAACTCAAAGGAACATTGGATTGAAACTTAAGTGCTCTAGCCACATTTAGAATATGTTGATGTTTTCTTTCCACAATTGAGTTTTGTTGAGGGGTTTCAACACAACTCAATTGATGGATAATGCCTTTGGACTTGAAAAATTCCTTTAACAAAAACTCAGTGCCATTGTCAGTTCTAATGCACTTGATTTTCTTGTTAAACTGAGTTTCAACATAAAAATAGAACTGTGGCAAAAGATCTTGAGTTTCTGATTTAGCCTTTAACAAATAAATCCATGTACATCTAGAAAAATCATCAACAATTGTGAGGAAATACTTGTAACCATTATCAGTAGGAATGGAAAAAGGACCCCACAAATCACAATGTACCAACTCAAAAGGATGATCAGAAATATGAGTACTAGCTGAAAAGGGCAATCTTTTTTGCTTTGCTATTGGACAAATGTCACAATGAGTGGTTTTATTACATTTTACAAAAGGCACAATCTTATTTACAAGTTCAAGTTTACCACTTGAAGGGTGCCCTAATCTAGCATGCCAGAAATCAGAATGAGAAGCAACAGAATTACAATAAGTAGAGGCTGGAGTAGAAGACAAATCCTGGTATTTGTTATCCAGCAGATACAATCCATTTTGTTCTCTACCCAGACCAATTGTGCTCCAATGAGCAAGATCCTGAATGAAGCAAAATGATCCAAGAAATATAAGGCAACAGCATTGTGACTTGTTCAATTTATTGACAGAAATGAGGTTAAAAGTAAAGGAAGGAACACACAACACATCAATAAGAATTAAGTTGTCATTGATATGCACTGTTCCTATGTGAGTCACTAAGACCTTTTCACCATTGGGTAAATAGACATAGGGATTAGAAACACAAGTAAAGGAATTTAAAATAGATTCAGAGTGGACCATATAATCAGTAGCACCTGTATCAATGATCCAATCTGTTTCAATGTAAGCTGATTTGTTTACTATTTTAGCTGAGAAAATAGTTGAATTTGGAATAGGATTCGGAATAGTAAACGAGGAAAGGCTAATAAATTTACCTGAGAAGTTGTTGATGTAATTGGAAGTAGATGCATTCAATGCCAAAGGCTGAGAAGTGCTAGTTCCTCCAGTATTCAAGCAAGCTAACTGCTGTGAAGTTGAGGGCTGAGCAGTTTCACCAGCTGACTTTGAGTTCAGAAAGGCTAAAAGCTGTTCACATTGAGATTTAGAGATTGGACACTGTGGAGTTGAAATCACAAATTCCTCAACAGACTGATTAGGATTGGTAGTTCCAAAAACTGCTACTTGATTGGCCATGGACTTGTTCTTGAATTTGAACCCTGGAGGAAATCCATGTAACCTGTAACATTTATCCATTGTATGCCCTGTCTTCCCACAATGAGTACAAATAGGTCCTTCCCTTTTGAAGTTTCCTTTGTTATTGTGGTTGTGCTTGAAGCCAGAACCAGCATTTGAGTACAATGCTGTGGCTTCAATTGGATGTGCAGAACCAGTGAATTCACCATTCTTGAAACTCCTTTGCTTTTCTTCTTGCAATATCAAGGAAAGGACTCGATTGATATCAGGTAGAGGTTCATACAGCAAGATTTGACCTCTGATAGCTGAATATGAGTCATTCAGTCCCATCAGGAATCGCATCACTTGATCACGATCATGTAGGTCTGAAGTGGTTCTTTGAGCTCCACAATTACAGGGACATTTACACACAGACATAGTTTGATAGTTAGCCAATTCATCAACCAAGGCTTTGAACTTCGTGTAATAATCTTCCACAGACAATTGCCCCTGAACAAGGTAAGCTGATTCCTTCTGAAGTTCAAAAATTCTAGGGCCACTTTTTTGAGAAAATCTGTGGCGAAGATCCAGCCAAATTGTTCTAGCATTGTCAGTGTACATAATGCTAGAAGCAATGTTTGGTGATACTGAATTAATAATCCAACTGAGCACTGTCATATTACACCGAGTCCACAAAATGAATTGTGGTGAATTTGGACTTGGCTCTGCTATGGTACCATCAACAAAGCCAGTCTTGTGCCTAGAAGTGAGTGCGATGATCATTGATCTTGCCCATGGAAAGTAATTTCTACCTCCAATCAACTTCTGAGAAACGAATTGAACAGTATTGTTATCACTGCTGCTGAGATAGAATGGATTTACAGAATCACCATTCGCAACTGTGGTAGTTTGATTGTTGCTTGATGATTGATTGTTTGAAGTTTCTTCAGTGGTTGCCATTGTTGGAGCTTCGAACCTTGAAGAAGATTAGATGAATTCTCAGAGAATCCAAAGAAAATTAACCAAAAAAAAAAAAAAAAAAACGATCTGATCCTGATTATTGCTCTGATACCATGTTAAAGATCAGAAACGAAAACAGAGTATCATAACCAAGCAAAATATCAAAGAAACTATGAGAATCTTCAAAAACAAAGAAAGAAAGTTTTCTGAATGAGAGAGAAATTTTATTGCTCAGAATTGTGATTATAAAGGGTTGAAATGAATTACAATGTATACCTTTACATTTATACTACAAATCACTATTCTACCAGAAGATAAAAGAGCGGGAAATCTAATAACCACCTCTAACTACCTATAACAACTTCCCAAATTATACGCCTCCAATAACATTTAGCCATCTGTCCACTAACAGCTCCACAGATACTCCCATGTGCATCTCTCGTGCTTAACTTACTCCTTTTAATGCTACAAGTAGCTTTCTCAGTAATACACTAATGCTACTGTCATTTAATCCCTTTTTCTTCTTTTGCTCTTTAGTCTTTCTTACACGAGTCAGTCTTTCTTTATTCATCACTACTTCAGGTTTACTCTTTTGATTGATCTTCTTAACAGTTTTTTAAAGAAACTTACCGTGGTATATATCTAAAAAGGCCTAACTCTTGGATATACAGTACAGACTTTAAACTTCTTTAACTCACACTCATTTTCTAATGTGGGATTAACCCACAGTTTTTTCTTTTGAGAATATTAAGTATTTTTAACATAAACACACACACACACACATGGGGATATCCAAATGGGCTTAACTCTTGGATACACAGCACAGGTTTTTGAACCTTTTTATCTATTTTGGCTAGCAAGAGTGTCTAGACTCTAGAATCTAGATCCCTTTGAAAACTTTATTATTCCTCATCTCACACACACCAAGTAAATATTCAAAGAATTCATAAAAACAACATCCTAAGGTGTTGGCTAGAGATATCAGATTCAGAACCTCATAAATAAAAACCTTTAATAAACAAGTCCACTAGACCAGTTTAGGATTTTGTAATATGTAATTTGAAATATGAAATAAATCAATTTCTAATGGAAAATATCATTTTTCATATATATAGTTTCAAATGTTAAATATGTATATTGAGATCCAATTTAGCCAGTTAATTTGAGATTAATTCATCATAATTTGAATCTGTTGATTAGGTGGGCTTATATTCAAGGACGGAGGAAGTAACCTACAACATGCAACAGCTTTGTCTTTCCTTCTTATTGTTTATGCTCGCTATATGATAGATGCGAAGAAAGTAGTTCGTTGTGGTGATTTTGTAGCCCAACCAGATAAGCTGATCGAAGTCGCAAAAGGCCAGGTATATCTGCACCACATCATTATCAAGGAATTTCATACAAATTAGACATGATTCAATAAATTCATCTACAAATTTTGGTTCATTTAGTGCACGAGCAATGCTGTTCATATAAGAGCACTACTTCAGTACTCTTCAAGTAGCGCGATGTAGAACGACGACGTGATCCTCTCTCATTTTACATACTCGAGGAAAATTCTTTCCATAAAAAAACAATGGAAAACTACAATATCTACTCTTGTGATTTGCTACCATAATAACTTAGTTCATAAACTTTAAATTCCAATATTTGACCCTCTAATATAAAATTATTAGGATTCGGTCCAAAGTATCCTAACATTTCATTTGAATCCAAATCTTTAAAAATCAAACAATTGAAAAGGTTTGTGGAATTAAATTATGATTGAGTAACAAACTCAAAATCTGTAGTTTAGATGAAACCCTAATAATTTCATTTTAATTGAAAATTTAAGGTATCAAATATATAACAAAAAATGCTAAAGATACAAACTTATGACAGCGGGATAAATTGCAATTTAATATTGCATTAATTTCTCACATGTTTTGATAATTAAAGATTTTGCATTACTTGATATAGTAGTTTTCCTTTCTAATTGAGAGTTGAATGTGAATCATGTATGTTGCAGACGGATTATATACTAGGAAAAAACCCATTGGGCATGTCATACATGGTGGGCTATGGCCAAAAGTTTCCTCAAAAGATACATCACCGAGGATCTACCATTCCTTCCATTGTTGCACACCCAAAGTTTTTGGGCTGTCATGGTGGTGACCTATACTTTAAAAGCCAGAAGCCTGACATGAATCAGCTCACAGGGGCTATTATTGGAGGTCCCGCTAAGGATGATTCTTTTGAAAATAGTCGATATAATGTTCCACAATCAGAGCCCACTACATACATGAATTCTCCTTTTGTGGGAGTCTTGGCATACTTCAAGGCTAGCGTATAGAAATCTTCATTTATGTGATACTAGTATTATGCCCGTGCTTAATAAAAAAAAATCACATGTGAATTAAATGTGTTAGATAAAAAATCATATATAAATTGAAAAATATATTTTGATGTTAAATATAGATTATAAAAAATGAAAATTTATTTTAATTAGAATTGAATGTAAAAAAAGGGGGTTTATTTATGAAATACTCTACTAATTAAGTAGTGAGAAACTTGAAACTCTAAATTAATTATCCTAATACATAATATATGTAGTGTGTTTGAATAAATTATATTGTACATCATTAGGTAACCACCACAACATGTGTGTATTTCTCTCTCTCTCTCTCTCTCTCTCTCTCTCTCTCTATATATATATATATATGAGAATTATTTATCAAAAGAGAATAACTCATGATTTAGATAGTAAGCCAACATATGAATCTACATTTCTTAAAAGAGTTTAAAAATTTGTCCTTCCAAATTCATAAAATGCAAATTCTAGGTTTCTAGCTCATAATAAGAGTAAGACAACACAAAGTATAGAAAACAAAAGGTCCTATAAACAATATAAGACGCAATATATATGTATACAAGTACCAAAGACATACACTTGTAGAAAATAACATTTATAGATTTACCTAAATGCTCTATTTATTATTATCATTGAATTTATTGCTCCTTACTCATGAATTAGAATGCAGCTTTGTGAAAAATAAAATGGAAAAGAAAAGAAAAGAAATACATACCTTTGTAGCTAGAGGAAGAGGCGTGTCCTTGGGGATTCGGGGATTCACAATCTGGCATGATTTTTATTCCATGAAGAAGAAGATATATTACAAAAGGAGAAGATAAGAATAATAAAAAATAAAAATAAAAACTAAAAAATTTCATATCTAAAATTAAGCTTTTGTATTTAACTAAAAAATTAATAAAACAATAGAGAAAAAGTTGATAAGAATAACTATATAATTTCTTTTGAGAAAGTTGATAAAAATAATTAGGTTGTGTTGTTTGTATCTAAAAAAATATATTTTTTGATAATATAATCAAATCTAATAAAAAAATAGTAAAAATATTTTTAAAAATTAAGTTGCATGGAAAATGTATATTATGTAACTTTTTTTTTTTTTTTGCAAAAAAGATATTATAAAATATTTTTAAAAATTATGATAAGTTTTAAATTTCTAAAAGCTGTTAATAGTAAAATTGTAATTATATATATATATATATATATATATATATAACTTGAAAATATTTCTATTATACTTGCTAACATGTATGCATAGTAGCAGAAGTGCTAATCATATATAAATTTCTTGTATAAATGACCAAAAAAAAATTCCATAAATTACAAAAATGTAAGTATTTAGATTGCAATGTAAATGTTTACCTATAAATTACCAATCATAGCCATTTTAATGTTGCCATAAGTGAGGAAATAATCTGCCTAGCCAATTAAGAACACCAAATCAAAAAATTATATCAATAATCAAGTTGAATTGCATTATCTAAAATTAAAAAAAAAAATCATATAATTTAAGAAATTATTAAATAGATACTCAAAAAAAAAAAAAAAAATGAAGATATATCTTCTCACATAAATCTCCTAATTTCATATGGTAGATGAGTTCCATCCCAAATAGATTCAATGAAAAATTTTTGACCAAAATAAAAATTCCATAAATTAAAAGATATTCATCATTATTGCTGCCAAGAGATAGCATATTGGATGCTGCTTTCTGTGGAAGTACTGCAAATCTAAAAGAATCTAATATACATTACCATGAGACGATGACATACTCTCTAATGATAGCCAAAAATCAAGCTTCAAATCATTTACAAAAACACCTCTAGTACTGCAGATGCGTGTGACTAAAGATCCCAAAAGTAAATACATCATCCACTGGGGCTTCCGTTTAACAACTACAAATAATACTAATAATTAATTCTTAAATAGTAGAGTAGAGTAGACTTAGTAGAGTTTTAGTTTAACTCAATTTCTCTTGGATTCAAACTTAATTTGTGGAGGTGTAAAAAATAATCATGTTAACTCAATTAAATATCACGTTGCTGTTTTAGTTATTTATTTATTTATATATACGTGTAGCAATAGGTGTAGTAATTTAAAAGGAAAAAAAGGATTAGATGAAGATGAAGATTTTGAATTGTAATCAAATTAAAAGAAATAGAGATAAAGAAAAGAATTTGGATTGTAGTTAAATTAAGATTTTTATCAACTTAGAAATAATAGGAGAAGAAGATAAGGAAAGAAAATTATATCCATTTAGTAGACTTAGAGTTTTAGCTTATCTCAATTTCTCTTGGATTCAACTTTTCAATATCACATGTAAAAAAAAAAAAAAAAAAAAAAAAAAGGGATTAGATGAAGATGAAGATTTTGGATTGTAATCAAATTAAGAAGCTTTTCCATATCACCCTTTTTTTTTTTTTTTTTTTTTTTTTTTTTTTTTTTTTTAACGTGTAGCAATAGGTGTAGTAATTTTAAAAAAGAAAAAAAAAAGAAAAGGATTAGATGAAGATGAAGATTTTGGATTGTAATCAAATTAAGAAGAAATAGATGAAGAAAAGAATTTGGTTTGTAATTAAATTAAGATTTTTATCAATTTAGAAATTTTAGAAGAAGAAGATACGAAAAAAAAAATTATATCCATTTTTTCTTTTTAAAATCTAAAAATCTAACAAAATTTCTTCAATTTGGTGCTGCCTGTAGAGAGGGAAAATTCCCGACTTATCACAAGCTGACACGTCACATTACCAAGTCCACAAAATACAGCCAATTACAAAGCGCCACGTATTGCTGTTAGGTTTTGCTATCACTACTCAGAAACCAACAGAAATTTGCCAAGTGTCATGCAAAAACCAATCACGCATCAGCGCACGTGTAAGCAATGACACAAGCAGCTTCGCACGTGTAAGCGATGACACAAGCAATCCAGCACGTGTAAGTGATGACACAAGCGGACCAATCAGGCTCTGACATGTGTCATCAATCAAACTCCGCCACGTGTCGCTCACCCACCTCTAAACTCCTATAAATAGAAACCTTCCTAAGGCATTTAAGAAGGAGATCAAGCTATCGGAGGGACGAAGCCATCTGAAGCACAAGCAGCATCAGAGAAGATTCAGAAGCACTCAGAAGTATAGAAGCTTTGCAGGAATCAAGACTCAAAGCCTTCAAGAACTTCAAAAACTTCAACCCCAAAATCAGAGAACATTCGAAGCAGAATCATCCAAACCGTCTGCCTAGATCCTAAAGTTTGCGGGAATCAAGCTCAAAGGTCCGAAAATATCCACAAATCACAAATCAGTGAAGCTCTACGGATTCAAGCCTCCAAAGCCCTAAAGAACTTCCACCACAAACCTTCAAATACAAAGAACATTCGAAGAGGAATCATCCAAATCATCTTCTTAGATCTCAAAGTTCACTGGAATCAAGCTCAAAAGCCTCCAGAAACCTCAAGAAATCACAAATCAGTGAAGCTCAAAGGATTCAAGCCTCTAAAGCCCCGAAGAACTTCCACCACAAACCTTCGAAGACGAAGAACACACGAAGAACACGAAGAACGTGAAGAACAAAGGATTTCCAACAAGCTCATAGCTAGAGATTCATTGTAATTCTGTTTCAAAGATCTTCGATCCATTCTTCAGCCAAATTGAAGTACATTGGGTGTTCGAATCAAAATCACATTACTACAAATCCAATCAACAAGTCTTTTAAGGAGATCGAATCAGAGGATCACTCTTTTATAATTACAGAGAATTGTACCACACAATCATCAATACAAATTCGCATTTGTGAAACTTTTTTACTTGTTTGACTCATTTCGAACCGAGAAATTTAGTCGCTTACACTGCCACTTGGCACAACTATGGTGTCTAAGCCCAACTTTTATTATATATAATATGATATGATATGGCCAGCTTAGATGGAGGGGGATGGAGGAGAAGTAGAGGAACATAGAGAAAAGTTGGTCTGAAATTAGCCTAATTGGAGAAAGTGTCTAGTGGCTAAAATTGGAGAATGTGTCTCTCCTATGAAAGCTCCTCTCTTTCTTGCACCTGATCTCGAATTCTATTATTTATTATTTAATTTTTTGAAAATGGGGTTATTTGAAATAGTTGTAAAAAATAAAATAAGTTTAATAAAGTTGTATTTTGAATAAAATGATATTTTAAACTGTGTTACAGTAACACAAGGGGCACTTCCCATTCGCAAAAGGATAGTGTATTTAACTTATTTTGACAAGAGAACAAAGGAAATCACTACACCTAGATAAATATAAAAAGTGCTTCTATAATATATATATATATATACAACCTTGTTCACCTTTGTTCACTATAAGCCTTGTAATCCTACAAACCTTGTAACTAGGACTAGTTCAAGCTTTGTAACTGTTAACCTGTAACTGTTGAGATCTTGTATTCACTACTACTACTGTAAGTGTTTATCCTACTTTCAATAAGAAGTATTTTCAATTCTATGTTCATTACTTTACTTGTTGCTACCACCACCTTGGACGGATTACCGCCATACCGGATGGTTCTAAATTGCTTTCACTTATTTTGAACTATTGTTCTTATTTACTTTGAATTATTTTGATATATACTGCTTGGCTGGTTCTACCGCCTTATTATTGTTCTTACATTCAAGTTCTTTACTTTCAAGCTATTTACTTTCAAGTTACTTACATTATCTTCATTACAATATTACTGTGCTTCCGTCTCTTTCCATCAACTGTGCGTCCCCTTCCCCCTTTATGGTATCAGAGCCACTCTTTTCTGGCCGGTGGTAGTGTGGTTGTGTTCTTTGTCTCTTGTCCGTGTCTACCCGAACGCTTGATATTCCGTTGTTGTGTTCCCTTCTTACCGTCGTTGGCGCCACCCTAGTCGTAAAGTGAAGTCCTAGAACCTAGCTGTAAGGCCCGTTTGAGCCAAGAGAGGGCGTGTAGGGCATGAGAGGTATAAGGTTGGTTAGGGTATGTGTTACGAAATGCAATGGTTGTGATTATGATAATTTAACCTATGAAGATATTTTCAGCACTATTAAAAAACTTAGTACCAATAGGTGTAATGATAAAAAATTGTTCAAACACCAATCAAAGTACAGAAATAACTTTGTTAAACCTAATGATTTCTATGCTAAGAAGAGACGTGTTAACTGTGGAAAATCTGGACACTTTAGTAAAAATTGTAAAAGAAAACCTAGTAATTTAAAAAACAAATTTAACATACTAAATATTGATAATTCTTCTGATATTGGTAGTAGAGGTTCTTGCTGCAATGTTATTCGAACCAATGTTCTCACCAAGAGTAAAGAGGATAAAACTTTGGAAAAATTTAATAAAAAGAAATCTAAAGAACTAACTGTTAATGATTTACAACATGAAATTAATATTGTTAAACAAGAGATAAGCGAATTAAAACATGATTTTAAAGATATTAAAAGTGATAAAAATAATCTTAAACAAGGACTTGAGCATAAAGATGGAGATGAATCCTGTCAACAAGCTCTTCTTTCTGGTAAATGTATTCCTGATGATGTCACTATTTCTCAACTTGCTCTTGTTAATAAAATAATTCCTCCAAAATGGTTTACAAAAGTTAAAATTGTTGTTTCTCCTGATTATCATTTCACTGTTATTGCTATGATAGATTCAGGGGCGGATATGAACTGTATTAAAGAAGGGCTGATTCCTTCAAAATATTTTGAAAAATCTACTGAAAGATTAGTTTCTGCTAATGGTTCTCAGATGCAAATAAAGTATGAATTGAATAATGCTCATGTATGCCATGCTAATGTCTGTTTCAAGATTCCTTCTGTTCTTGTTAAAAATATGACTGATAAAGTGATTCTTGGTTTGCCTTTTACAAATGCTTTATATCCTTTTCTTGTTGAACATGATGGAATTACTACTGATCCTTTTGGATAAAAAGTAAAGTTCAAATTTGCTTCGAAGTTTGATATTGATACTAATACTGCTTCAAAAAACAAAATATGTTTTTTCAATTGATTCATCATTTCCAACCATTTTCTTTTAACACGGTCTTTGTCAGATTGAGCAAAATTATTTTGGAAATATTTTCTCTTGGTTTTGTTTGTTGCAAGCATAAACTCATTGTACAGAGAATCCCAATCAATTTCAAAATCATCATTTAAAACAGTCAAAACTCTTAATTGATTTTGGTAAATAGGAGGATTTTCAATAGGAGAATCAAAATCAGATGGAGTAACAGAAACAGAGTCTTCCTCATCTTCATTAGCAGTTTTACTAAATGGAGTGGAAGTTTCAGGTTTAGTTGAATAGTAAACAGAGCTAATTTGGGATTTATCACTTGAAATACCTTTTAGCTTTAAATCAGAGGATGTTTCCAAATTCTTTTTCAAAAATTCATTGATCTCACGATCTCTTTTTGAAATACTTTCAGATCCAGCAAAGGAATGTCTTCCTTCGTTGATCCTCAAAGGTGGATTGTTTTGAAAACTTATTTTAACAGTACCATCAAGATATTGTTGGATATGGGTGAGATCAAGCTCATCAAAAATGGGTTTAGCAGGAGGGGTTTCTTGTTCTAACAACCAATCATTAGGAAGTTTAACATCTTGCCATTGAATCATTTTTGGGACTTGGATTTTAGCATCAGGAGTTGAACATTGAATTAACATGGTTTTACCCGAAGGTTCTCTAGGAATCATAGCACAAGGATTCATTTGAGTACCCATAAGTTTATAATAAATGCGGTAGATCAAAGCAAAAGGCTTACTACCCTCTTCCATGTGATAACCAGATGAAGCAATATTCAATGTCAAAGCTTTAACAATATTAGGATCATCCAAAGCAAGAGTAAGATCAGGATAACAGTTAAAATAAACAGGGCCATCATACATAGAAGCAGTGATCATACCAAGAATGCTATCTTTAAAAATCTTAAATCTAGCATCTCTTAAACACATGAGAACAGAAGCATTAATACCCTTTCGGGTAAGCGGTTTAATAGCAACTTGAACCATACCAATATGCAAATAACTGAATTTTTTAGCAGCAAGGAAGTCATTAATATTCTTTTTGGTAAACAAACAGCATTTTTCATGAATTCTCGAAATAGAGAAAATTTGTTCAACAGTTATAGCTTTGTAAGCAGAATGAAAAGCACTTTCAACAAAACTAGTTTTATAAATAGTTTTAGTATCAACTTTAGGAATAGTCCATTTACGAAAATCAGGGATCAACTCATTATCATCAATAGTGTGATCTTCTTCATTTACAATATCAGGAGGACAACTAGTCCTGGAGCTGATAGAGGAGTTGGATCTCCACGACTTATCCATACTATCCTAGGTTCAACACTCAGTTATCATGTTTTTCTCACAACCGTTGCATTTCGTAACACATACCCTAACCAACCTTATACCTCTCATGCCCTACACGCCCTCTCTTGGCTCAAACGGGCCTTACAGCTAGGTTCTAGGACTTCACTTTACGACTAGGGTGGCGCCAACGACGGTAAGGAGGGAACACAACAACGGAATATCAAGCGTTCGGGTAGACACGGACAAGAGACAAAGAACACAACCACACTACCACCGGCCAGAAAAGAGTGGCTCTGATACCATAAAGGGGGAAGGGGACGCACAGTTGATGGGAAGAGACGGAAGCACAGTAATATTGTAATGAAGATAATGTAAGTAACTTGAAAGTAAATAGCTTGAAAGTAAAGAACTTGAATGTAAGAACAATAATAAGGCGGTAGAACCAGCCAAGCAGTATATATCAAAATAATTCAAAGTAAATAAGAACAGTAGTTCAAAATAAGTGAAAGCAATTTAGAACCATCCGGTATGGCGGTAATCCGTCCAAGGTGGTGGTAGCAACAAGTAAAGTAATGAACATAGAACTGAAAATACTTCTTATTGAAAGTAGGATAAACACTTACAGTAGTAGTAGTGAATACAAGATCTCAACAGTTACAGGTTAACAGTTACAAAGCTTGAACTAGTCCTAGTTACAAGGTTTGTAGGATTACAAGGCTTATAGTGAACAAAGGTGAACAAGGTTGTAGTAGTAGAAGCAAGGTGGGTTCTCTCTCTAAGAAGGCTAGTTCTAAGGGAAGAGAAATCAGAACTAAAATTTTGCTTGAGAAAGCCCCCAGGGACATCCTCCCTTAAATAGGCAAAGCTTTGAGTAAACAGTACTCGTGAACAGTAAAAGTTAACAGTAAAAGATAAATTGTTGAAAGCAATCTTGGTGTGACTAAAAGTCACGGGAAACACGGAGAATCAAATTTTCAAAGTATTATCATCAGGAGTGAAATTAACAGTGAAAGTCCACTAGTAAACAGTGTAGCATTTGGCCTTTATGTAGGCTAGACAAATAAGCTCAATCTTCTCGAAGATCTGGAGTGTTATCTTCATCATGTCCAAACAGCTCTTGGTCATATGGGAAATAGGGGTTGTGAGCAACAGATTCTTCTGAGAAGGCTTTGGATTCTTCTTGATTAGCAACAGCTTCTTCTGCCCATTTGAGTAAAGCTAGAAGAGCATCAGGATTTTTTCTCAAATTGTCAATAGAGGAGCTTTTAGTCTGAACATTTTTGCCGGAAGAAGAAGAGGGAGCATCAGCAGGAGCAGGGGTTTGAACAAGGGAATGATCTTTTGCCATGGGCAAAGCAGCAGCAGATGAAGATTCTCTGGAAATAGAGGCAACAGCG
This sequence comes from Quercus tomentella, assembly GCA_028535165.1. Taxonomy (NCBI): domain Eukaryota; kingdom Viridiplantae; phylum Streptophyta; class Magnoliopsida; order Fagales; family Fagaceae; genus Quercus; species Quercus tomentella. The sequence continues at coordinate 19,577,104 of JAPQVY010000144.1, forward strand.
GTAATGATCTTTTGAGTGTGAGGGAATTTTCCCCACCATTTTACATACCAATGCCTAGAGAGAACATCACCATCTTTCTCATATTGCCATTTCAATATCCAAGGTATTTTATATTTTTTAACAAAATGAAGCAAAGCAGGAAATTTGGCTCCATAAGCATCACACCGATAACATTTCTTGAAACAGTTGAAAGCATCAAGCAATGGTGCAGGAAATAATTCAGTAATAGGACCAAATTGGGCCCACCAGCGGTTGAACCAAAGGGGCAAATTACCAGTGAATTCTTTGTCAAAGTTAACAAACCAGGAATGAGACATGTTTTCATTCTGATGCAGCATGAATCTTGACCAAGCCATGATATAATCATAATATGAATAGGGAATGGGGGAACTTGGCAAACTTTGAAAGTAACTGTGCGTCCCCTTACCCGTGAATTTCTGCAGTGTCACCATGGCAAGTAGAAGACCAAAAGATAATCCTCCTGCTGAAACTCCTAAACAAATTGTTAAAAAAGAACCTGCTTCTCCCCTTGAAATAACCAACCGTTTCACCACCCTAGGAACCATCCCTAGGATTAATTACTCCACTGTTCTTGCTTCATCTTATGATCCTTATGCCTTAACCCCTGTTAACCGGCCCATCAAAACTGTTTTTCCAAAAAATTCCCCCCAGTACATCAAAAAACAATATTTCCAACACCTGTTTTATATTGAACCCAACAGAGCCTCTATTTCTGATCCTCTCAGACTAGCTAGGAGTTATTTCCCTCCAAAGTTTCATTGGATTCCGGAGCATAGGGAAAAGAATTTAAATTATTATTCTGATCTTCTGCGCCATGAAAGATCTATTATTATTAACACCATTTCTGATCACAAAGATGCTTCCAAAATTATTTACCACAGCGTTTACTTGGTCAATTTTATTTCTGAAGAACAATGGGGCTCTTCTCTTACATCTACCAGAACAATGCCAAGTTCCCCCATTCCCTATTCATATTATGATTATATCATGGCTTGGTCAAGATTCATGCTGCATCAGAATGAAAACATGTCTCATTCCTGGTTTGTTAACTTTGACAAAGAATTCACTGGTAATTTGCCCCTTTGGTTCAACCGCTGGTGGGCCCAATTTGGTCCTATTACTGAATTATTTTCTGCACCATTGCTTGATGCTTTCAACTGTTTCAAGAAGAATCCAAAGCCTTCTCAGAAGAATCTGTTGCTCACAACCCCTATTTCCCATATGACCAAGAGCTGTTTGGACATGATGAAGATAACACTCCAGATCTTCGAGAAGATTGAGCTTATTTGTCTAGCCTGCATAAAGGCCAAATGCTACACTGTTTACTAGTGGACTTTCACTGTTAATTTCACTCCTGATGATAATACTTTGAAAAGTTGATTCTTCGTGTTTCCCGTGACTTTTAGTCACACCAAGATTGCTTTCAACAATTTATCTTTTACTGTTAACTTTTACTGTTCACGAGTACTGTTTACTCAAAGCTTTGCCTATTTAAGGGGGGATGTCCCTGGGGGCTTTTCTCAAGCAAAATTTTAGTTCTGATTTCTCTTCCCTTAGAACTAGTCTTCTTAGAGAGAGAACCCACCTTGCTTCTACTACTACAACCTTGTTCACCTTTGTTCACTATAAGCCTTGTAATCCTACAAACCTTGTAACTAGGACTAGTTCAAGCTTTGTAACTGTTAACCTGTAACTGTTGAGATCTTGTATTCACTACTACTACTGTAAGTGTTTATCCTACTTTCAATAAGAAGTATTTTCAGTTCTATGTTCATTACTTTACTTGTTGCTACCACCACCTTGGACGGATTACCGCCATACCGGATGGTTCTAAATTGCTTTCACTTATTTTGAACTATTGTTCTTATTTACTTTGAATTATTTTGATATATACTGCTTGGCTGGTTCTACCGCCTTATTATTGTTCTTACATTCAAGTTCTTTACTTTCAAGCTATTTACTTTCAAGTTACTTACATTATCTTCATTACAATATTACTGTGCTTCCGTCTCTTTCCATCAACTGTGCGTCCCCTTCCCCCTTTATGGTATCAGAGCCACTCTTTTCTGGCCGGTGGTAGTGTGGTTGTGTTCTTTGTCTCTTGTCCGTGTCTACCCGAACGCTTGATATTCCGTTGTTGTGTTCCCTTCTTACCGTCGTTGGCGCCACCCTAGTCGTAAAGTGAAGTCCTAGAACCTAGCTGTAAGGCCCGTTTGAGCCAAGAGAGGGCATGTAGGGCATGAGAGGTATAAGGTTGGTTAGGGTATGTGTTACGAAATGCAACGGTTGTGATTATGATAATTTAACCTATGAAGATATTTTCAGCACTATTAAAAAACTTAGTACCAATAGGTGTAATGATAAAAAATTGTTCAAACACCAATCAAAGTACAGAAATAATTTTGTTAAACCTAATGATTTCTATGCCAAGAAGAGACGTGTTAACTGTGGAAAATCTGGACACTTTAGTAAAAATTGTAAAAGAAAACCTAGTAATTTAAAAAACAAATTTAACATACTAAATATTGATAATTCTTCTGATATTGGTAGTAGAGGTTCTTGTTGCAATGTTATTCGAACCAATGTTCTCACCAAGAGTAAAGAGGATAAAACTTTGGAAAAATTTAATAAAAAGAAATCTAAAGAACTAACTGTTAATGATTTACAACATGAAATTAATATTGTTAAACAAGAGATAAGCGAATTAAAACATGATTTTAAAGATATTAAAAGTGATAAAAATAATCTTAAACAAGGACTTGAGCATAAAGATGGAGATGAATCCTGTCAACAAGCTCTTCTTTCTGGTAAATGTATTCCTGATGATGTCACTATTTCTCAACTTGCTCTTGTTAATAAAATAATTCCTCCAAAATGGTTTACAAAAGTTAAAACTGTTGTTTCTCCTGATTATCATTTCACTGTTATTGCTATGATAGATTCAGGGGCGGATATGAACTGTATCCAAGAAGGGCTGATTCCTTCAAAATATTTTGAAAAATCTACTGAAAGATTAGTTTCTGCTAATGGTTCTCAGATGCAAATAAAGTATGAATTGAATAATGCTCATGTATGCCATGCTAATGTCTGTTTCAGGATTCCTTCTGTTCTTGTTAAAAATATGACTGATAAAGCGTTTGGGTCATAAAAGTGTTAGGGTCATATTTTATTGTAATTGGCTAATCTTTTAACAAAATGCACTTTACTTGTAATTGGGTAGATCTAAGATGGGTTTAGTACTTCAAGAAACATGTTATTCAAGTCAAGTATTAAAGACATGAAGATTGGTCCAAGAAACAAGTGAAGAAAAGTTGTTCATTAAGTCTTGACAAATAGCTTGACAGAAACCTACTATCAAGACTTAATGTGAAGCTCAATAGATAACTCGACAGCAGCTCGATTTATCGAGATTTACTATTTTTAGTTTTCTAGATCTGAATTTTGGCCTAGGCTTTTGTATTTGTTTAAGGTTTCTTTTCTCACAACCCTAAACATATATAAGGCTTATTTTAAGAGTCGTCACACATGGATGCAGAGACCAAGAGACTTATTTTCTCCGTGTGAAGCTATTGCATTTGTACACCATAGGGTTTTGAAATCAAGTGCTTTCTGATCTTCATTGTTGATGAAGTGAAAAATTTTGTAGCCAACAACATCTGTTCAAGTTGCTGGAGTTAGAACATTAAAAACCCAAATTCTGAAAAATATTCTAAGTATTTTTCATGACTGGGACATTAACCCGCCAGTTAGTCGCGAAAAATCTCTATATGGGCTCGCGACTGGCGCATGCGACTGGGCTAACCTGGGACTGAGTCGCCAGAACAAGGCAACATTGTTTTTGAAGATTTTGACAATTTTTGCAAAAACAAAATACTTTCCAAAAACAACTAAAACAGTTAAAAATCTTTTTGTATTTGATCAACAAAGATTAAGCCTGTGAAAACACATTTAATCAAGTACAATCACACAAATGAATATGGCATTCATTGAACATAGATGATAGGCCAAAAATGAATTGACCCCTTGTGATAAATTAACCAATTAATTTAGCCAAGTGAATAATTTAAGTTAATTAACATGCAAACGCGTGGTAGCACAAACAAATCACCAATTAAATTAAGTATGTAGCGGAAAATAAATTACAGGATGATTTGTTTATGAATGGGGAAAACCTAACCTAACGGCAAAAACCCCACCGAGTGATTTTCAGGTCACCACTCCCAAAATTCCACTATTATCACAACAAGTGGTTACAAGTAAAGGAATCCTAGTACCTTATACTAATCTACAGTTGAACCCTTACCTCAATACCCAATTGGACTTGTTCTGTAGTGACAATTTCTTCTTTCAATGCACGGCTCTCAAGTATGTGACTAACCAATTGCGCGGATCCCAGTACATGACTTCAATCACCAACTAGAGAAGGTTGTTGGCTGCAAAGTTCTTCAGTTCATCCCAACGATGAAGATTAAGAAGATGCTTGGTTACAAAACCCTACGGTTCACATACACAGCAACTTCTTCAAGAACGATGAACTAAGGAAAATTTTGTCTCCAGTCACGATTTGCTTGAACAAACTTTGCTCAACAATTGTGCAACTTGTGAACACTTTGATGGCCTTTAAAATAATCCTTTTACATGTCTAGGGTTAGGAGAAAAGAAGGCCCAAAGACGCATTCACAAATTCCAAGAAAACATATCAAAATTTTTGTTTTTTTCTTAAACCTCGACAAATAGAAGGTGTCGAGCAGGTGTCGAACACACGGGTTGAAACATTTTTCTTAAGTTCGATAGATGCAGCTGTCGAGCTTTAATGAATTTTCACTTCTCAGCTTGTTTCTTGGACAGACTTGATGACTTCAACAGTTGATCTTGAAACCTTGTTTCTTGAAGTATTAAAAACACCTAGATCTACCCAATTAAAAGTAAAGTTCGTTTTGTCAAAGGATTAGCCAATTACATAAAATAGTGACATATGTTTCTAACAAGTAAATCACATATGTCCTAATAATAGACATATGTGATGTGTGTGAATATCAACAATGAGATAGTCCTTAGTCTAACGTGAAGCTTCAATGATCAATTCAACCAAGCCATACACAATTAGCACTAGATAAAGTGACCCATCTCAATTATAAAAATATGCATATATGACCTCCCACAAAAACTTGATAACATAACTTTGAAACTTTTCATTTGGCTCCATATACATCATATCATTTGATCTTTTTGAATCATTACATCTTATTGTGAGATCGATGCCTGAAATTTTTGATATTTCAATTTGATGAGTTAGCTTTTGGCTTTTTGGGCATCATACATTTCATTTTACATCGCTTTCCCTTTTTCCTAGTCAAATACACTGCGACAGGCTTTTGTAGCTCAATATCTCTTTTCATTTGGAGATTTACATTTGGTGAGCTCTTTAAACAAAAACAATATAATAAATGAGTGGGAAGATATATATGCACAAGTCTATGTATGTCTCAAGATCAACAATACTATTGACTAATCATTCATGACAAGTTTGAAGATCTATTTTCAACAATCACATAGATGTCAAGATTTCTCTCACAGAGATATGAGTGCATAGGGAACAAGCTTCGCTCGTAAATGCACAAGGCCATTTGTACAAAGGTACAAGGCAAAATATGTTAGTGACAAAACACAATAATTTTGATCAAACTTTTTGGATTTTCTACTTTTTATAAGTTTTTGGATTTTTGACATAAAAACAAGAATAGATTGATCAAAAACAACAATGTAAAAACATTTAAAGCAAAAGCAAACAAGTAGAACATGCTATACAAACAGCCAACAAAGTAGTGTGTGCTCTAAACTAGAGTAATCAACTTAAGACAAAGAAATAAAGCACACATCACACATGAGATTCAAGGAATTGTACCAACACCGATGGTCTTACGAAGTGATTCAAACCGTGGACTATCAAGAGGCTTGGTGAAGATGTCCGCCTTTTGGTTATTCGTATGAATGAATTCAAGACATACAACTTTATCTTTGTAAGGTTGAATTTAATCAACCATCTTGTTGGTTTTATTCCGTGCCAAATTTGCTTGTAATTTAGTAATTAGTAACCCTATATTTAGATGGGAATCATGTAAGGGTAGTGTGTGAGAGAGTGTGAAGAAATGCTTAAAACTGTGCAATGAAGCAGTGACTCGTGGCTGGATCTCGCGGGTGACTCACGGCTTGCAAGCCGCCAGAAGATGCACACGAGTGAAGCATGCAGAGAAGCTGAACCGTCATGCCAGCTGTAGCACTATAGAACAAAAAGTCCAAATTGGCCATTCAGTTAGCTCGCAGCTTGGACTTGCGACTTAGTCAAGTCGCGAGGCCAAGTCGCCAGTCCACTCTGTTATGGAAAAACTAACTCTTTGCATTCCTTTCTCACTCCAGTATAAATACCCTTTATACCCACGAAATATTGAGAGCTTCCAGAGAGAATTTTGAGAGAGAAACCTTAGAGAGAATTTTGAGAGAGAAACCTTAGAGAAAAACAAGATTGACTCATACACAATCTTTACATAGTGACTTTTCAAATTCCTCAACTCTCACCCTCTCCATTGTTACATCCTTGAGAGGTACACTACCCAAAACCTTTTCTCACTATACCTATATCTGTGAGAAGGTTATTTGGTGCTTGGGAAGCAGTTAGGAAGGGACCAATTCATATTGGTTGATGCTATAGGTTATAGTGGAATTCGGTAAGCTAAAGAAGAAATAGGTTCGGCGTAACCTTGTTGAAGTAGGAGCTTGGAGGGCCTAGGCACATTGGGTAGATTAGACTTGGAGGGTCTTCTACTGTTCATGTATCCCAACTTGATTCTTTAGTGGATTATTGACCGCTTGGAGGGCGGTGGAAAGGTTTTACATCGAGGGCTTCAGTTTCCTCTTCGATAACACATCGCCGTATTGTCCTTGTGTTTGCATCTCTCTTCCTTAATCTTTGCCATTTAATTTCTGTTATGGATGTGATTTTATTTGGTTTAGATTATGTTATCAATTTTGTTTTAGCTTATTTACATTTTCCGCACGTACATTGTTTGTTGATAAGCTTGAATTGGTAATTTGTAAATTGGGGGTCTAAACATTCATAGGTGTTTTATACACATTTTGAACATTCAATTGGTATCAGAGCGGGTGCACTTGCTGTAGTTTAATTACCCTAGTGTGATCCTTGACCCCTTTTGAGATGGACCGATCTCAATCTTTAAATGCTCGACCATATTTTGATGGTAGCAATTATGCCTTTTGGAGGGTACGGATGAGAGCATTTTTATGTTCGATAGATAAATTTATTTGAGATGTCGTTGATATCAGCTGGACTACGCCGGAGGCAGCCAAATCCACATGGGATAAGACAGCCCTCGTGGCTTTAAATGCTAATAGCAAAGCACTTAATGTTATTTTTTGTGTCGTGTCTCCAGATGAGTTCCATCGGATTTCTCACATTACCATTGCCAAGGAGGCTTGGCAGATATTTGAGGCCACTTATGAGGGAATGAAAAAAGTAAAAGACACGAAGCTACAGATGCTGACCACCTGATTTGAGGAGCTCAAAATGAGTGAGGACGAGTCCTTTGACTCTTTCTATATTAAGCTGAATGAAATGGTCATCGGCAAGTTTAATTTGGGAGAGAAAACGGAGGATTCCAAGGTAGTAAGGAAGATCCTTCGGTCATTGCCGGAAAGCTTCCGTGCCAAGGTGACGGCAATTGAAGAGAGCAAAGATCTTGATGATATCAAAGTCCAAGAACTAGTTGGCTCGCTTCAAACTTATGAATTGTCGCTGCCCACTCAAAGGAAGAGCAAATCTCTTGCTCTTATGACCATAAATGAAAGGGTAGAAGCACACGACTCGTTAGATGAGGATGTTGTCGAGAAAGATGTTGCTTACCTTGCAAAAAATTTCCACAAATTCCTAAAGTTCAAGAACAGTGGGAAATTTGGTGATAAAGGGAAATTCACAAGTTCCAGAAAGGAGAAGAAGAACTTCAAAAAGAGAGACGAGAAGGAGTCCCAATCTAATCAAGTAGTCACTTGTTTTGAATGTAATGGACATGGCCATTTCAAAAAGGAATGTTCTCATTACTTAAGATCGAAAGGCAAGGCGTATGCCACCACTCTCAGTGACTCAGATTCCTCCACCTCTGATTCGGAGGATAGCTTTGATGAAGAAGGGAACTTCTCAAAACTTATGACTATTGCTCATGTTGAATCTTCAGAGGACTTGAATTTGCTTGTGCAAGAACTTGGGGAGCATAGTGATGAGGAATCCATGGGAATTGTAGAAGAATCGAATGCTGAAGAAGATGAAGATACAACCGGTTTTCAAGAGAATTATAACTCTCTCCTTGAAAAGTCGGAAGAGTATGCAAGGGTGGCCAAGGTGGCTATGAAGAAGATGAAGAAAGCAGAAGAGGACTATAGAAGTCTCCTAGTAAGATATAAGGAGGTCAAGTGTGAGATTAAGACGCTAAATGGTAAGCTAACCGAAGCTTACACCAAGGTGAAATTCCTTGAGCTTGAGGTGGTTCAAGCAAATGCTAAGGTAGAGCGAGTATTCACAAAGAAGCTTGATGATGTCCTCTCTCATCAAAAACCCTTCTTTGACAAAACCGGATTAGGATACACAGGAGAAAGTAGTTCAGCTGTAAATATCTCCAAAGAAGTGTAGTTTGTGAAGGCCAAAGAGCTAGTTGTAGTTGCCCCTACTGTGGAGAAGGAAAAGGTTGAGAAAAAGAAGAATGTAGCTGACCAACGGGTGTTGAACAAACCCCATAACTAATCTGTGGTCGGGTCTGAAGCCAAAGGGAAATCTCTTCCAAGATCACAAAGGGGTCTGAGAACGAATCATGTCTGTCACCATTGTGGACTTCAAGGGCACACCAGACCGAATTGTCATAAACTAAGAGCATTGAAGAATGCAAGTGATCAAAGGTCAAGAGGACCAAGAAATGACAAGAGGACTTGGGTTGTTAAGTCATCAAGAGGTCGAAATGGTGATCCCGGTGTGGTGGACGTGATGAAGATGATTGGTGCATTCACCACTTGCTTGGAAAGCTTCACTAGAAGATTTGAAAGTCCTAACTCTCGTACCCAATCCTACAGGGATATCACCCCAAACGCACATGATGTGTGGGTGAAGAGGGGTACTCATGCATAAGCATTACAACATGTCCATGCATTAATACTTCCAATGTTTTGTGACTATGCTTGGTTGTGTGTTGCTGCTATTTTGAGTTTGTTAGTTTGCTTTTGCTTAAATGTTTTACATTGGTGTTCTTGATCAATCTTTTCTTGTTTTTTATGTCAAAAATCCAAAAACACATAAAAAGTAGAAAATCCAAAAAGTTTGATTGACATCGTTGAGTTTTGTCTTAAAACATATTTTGCCTTGTACCTTTGTACTAATGGCCTTACGCATTTATGAGTGTAGCTTGTTCCCTATGCATTCCATATCTTTGTGGGAGAAATCTTGACATCTATGTGACTGTTGTAAATAGATCTCCAAACTTGTCATGAATGATTAGTTAATGGTATTGTTGATCTTGAGACATGCATAAACTTGTGCCTATATATCTTCTCACTCATTTATTTTATTATTTTTGCTTAAAGAGCTTACCAAATGTAAATCTCCAAATAAAAAGATATATTGAGCTGCAAAAGCTTGTCGCACATACTAGTATTTGACTAGGAAAAAGGGAAAGTGACGTAAAATAAAATGTATGATACCCAAAAAGCCAAAGGCTAACTTATCAAATTGAAATATAAAAAATTTCAGGCATCGATCTCACAATGAGATGTATTGATTCAAAAGATCAAATGATATGATGTATATGGAGCCAAATGAAAAGCTTCACAAGTTATGTAATCAAGTTTTGTGGGAGGTCATATATGAATATTTCTATAATTGAGATGGGTCACTTTATCTAGTGCTAATTGTGTATGGCTTGGTTGAATTGATCATTGAATTTTCATGTTAGACTAAGGACTATCTCATTGTTGATATCCACACACATCACACATGTCTATGTTCAATGAATGTCATATTCATTTGTGTGATTGTACTTGATTAAATGTGTTTTCACATGCTCAATTTTTGTTGATCAAACACAAAAAGATTTTTGAGTGTTTTAGTTGTTTTTGAAAAGTATTTTGTTTTTGCATAAATTTTCAAAATCTTGAAAAACAATGTTCACCTGTTTTGGCGACTCAATTGTGGGTTGGTCCAGTTGCAGGCCCCAGTCGCAAGCCCGCACAGAGATTTTTCGTGACTCATTGGCCGGTCAATGTCCCAATCACAAAAAATACTTAGAATATTTTTCAAAATTTGGGTTTTTAATGTTTCTTGCGGCTTAGTCTTGCGACTTGTTCGCGGGTGGAAGGTCTAGTCATGAAGGGTACACAGAAATTTTCGCGGCTTAACTTATGACTTTGTCGCGGGTAGAACTTCCAGTCGTGAAAAACACTTGGAAAAATTTTCAATAATTTTTGTTTCAAAGAGTCTCACGACTTACCCTGGCGACTTGCACGCGAATTAAATCAATCGCAAAAATCGCGTGTTTTGCGCAAATGGTTAGTTTTTAAAACCTTTTTGAGTTTTCTCTCAAAATTTTGTGTCTGTTCATTGTCTTCCCCGTGTTTACCTCTCTTAAACCCACCGTGTTTCTCACTAAAACCTCCATTGTTGTTCATCGTTTTGACTTCAATCTTATTTTCTCTATACATTTCATTTTATAACCTTGTTTTCTTGGTTTTGTCTGTTGCTATTATGATTTGAGATTTATATAGTGTTCAAACTTGGGTTTGCTCATTTTGTTGAGGTTGGGTGTTTGGCTTTTGTTGCTTTTGTTTTGAGGATGCTAGATTTTGTTATTATCATGTCTGATTTTCATCCTTGAGTATGTTTACAGATTTGCCCTGTATTGAACATACCATACCCATTGAGATATGTCTTATAGACATATGCTTATTTTTGAAATTATTGTAATAGACTCTGTCTGAGAATATGGTTGATTCACAATGTTTGTCTATTGCATGTTTGGAGTATGTGTTTGACTGTGTTCCCTAGGATGTTGATGTTAGGTTTCTGTGTATAATGTAACGATGTGGTATGCCTTCTGTTTTGAGTACTCTCATTCAATGTTAATCCTAAACTGTGTTTGGTTTGACTGTTTGGTATAATACTCTTTCCTTTTCTATGCCACTAACATGTTACTAATGTTTTAAGTTTCCATCTATCATTTTTTGTTTTGTTGGGCTTTGCTGCTATGTTATGCAGATGACTCCTACCAAGAAGAAAACTACTGCCAAGAAGGGTGATAAAAGGCTGAAGATGGACAATACCAAGTTCAGGTCTCCTCATCACTTTAAGAGGTATAGAGAGTTCTACTTGAAGGCACCTCTCATCCAGGAGAGATTTATTGACTTGGTGGATTTAAAGGACACCTTCATTCCAAGCTGTTTTGAGGGCAGGGGTTGGGATAAGCTTTTGAGTGACCTGCCTGGAGTTTGTGATCCTTTGATCAGAGAGTTTTATGCCAATGCAGTGTTAAGAGAGCATGAGATAAATTGTTGGATACAAGGAAAGGAATTCACCATAGATGTGGATGACATGGATGATGTGTTAGGTTTTGAGGGCATGGATGATCATGATTTCACTCATTATAATGATAGGATGATGTCCTTAGAAACTGTTCAGACACATATTGGTGGAGTGAGAGAGGGGAGATGCCTCAACACTGTAGCCTTTCCAACAGATATGAGGTGTCTAACAGTGATTATGATGTTTAACCTATACACAGTGAAAAAGCTGACCACAATCAACAATGCTAGAGCCATCTTCCTTATGGAGCTCAAGCAGAAAACCTACATAGACATTAGTGCTCACATTTTCTATACCATTGTGGATGAGACCAGAACAACCACCAGGGCCAAGCTGATTTTCCCTAGCCTTCTTATGAGGCTTTTTAAGTTGAAAGGTGTGGAGATCCCTCAAGATATTAGCCTAATGTCTACTCCTTCAGCAGTTAACAAGCTAACCATCACAAGGATAAGAGTTCGTCTTCCAGGTGATGAAGAGGAAGGTAACCAAGAAGAAGGTGAACCCATGGACACTGAGACAGAGACTGCAGGAAAATCCTCAAGCTTAAGAGGTCGTGGCAAGACGAGCAGTGCTTCATCTTCATCAGCTGTACCTTTAGATGCATTCTAGATCAACCTAGAGAGGTTGATGGGCTTAGAGATGTCCAGAATGAACAATCTGACAGACTGGCTGCACTTCAAGATCAAATGAACATCCTCTCAGCAAAGTTTGATAGCTTCTCCATCCAGCAGTGACCCTTTGGCCATTCCGGTCAAAAATGGGGAGATTTTTTGGGGTAGCTCTTGAGGGGGAGTGCCAGTTTGAGGGGGAGCCTGCATAAAACTTACATTTAGTAGTTTTTTTACCTCCGTTTTTGTTTTAGGTTTATGTTGATGGAGTTGGTACTAGGTTTTGAACAATATTTTAATTATGGGTTTGCTACATATGTTGTTAAACACTTTGGTTAATTTCTTGGTTTTTAAACTCATGGTAGGTTTATGTGATTAAGCTTTAAAACTTGTGTGATTATGGTTTAATGATTATAAGTTTATTTTCAATTTCTATGTACTTTGGGTTTTGTACCTTTGCTTTGTAGCGTAGTACTTGTTGTTTAATGTTTTGCATTTTCTTTAAGTACATCACTCTTGTGCCCTTTGTTGGATTTTTATCCTTGATGCATTTACCTAGTTTTTATGTATCGGTTGAGTGTTGGACATGCAAATAATACTTTGCATTAAGCTTATTAGCTTCCATGTCCGGATGTTCATTCCTTGTGTGAATGAGCATTGTGGTCGCTATTTATAGTGACTGTGTGTTTTTGGTCAAGTCATGGTTTATTCTTTAATTCCATTTTTGCTTGATCGCATTGTGCTTGCTCTATATGCATTACAAGTTTTCTGCATATAATGATCATATTGTGTTGTTGTGTTTCAAAAGATACTTGTTCTTATGGTTCCAAAGCTTCACAGATTCTAGAGTTAGGTGTGAGTGAGTTTTGTTCAACTATTCCCCAACTCACATGTTAAGTCTAGAGTTTGTTTTAGGATTTTGTCAAGTAACGATACAAGGAAGTCCTCATATGAATAACACGAGGTAAGGATAGACAAGAACATAATTGTCGGACTGTGAGCTGTACTATTCTACCTCAAAACCAATTTGTGATAAGGAAGACACACTCAAATCTTTTATGGCATTTGACATCACGCCATGCATGCTTGTTTTTAGAGTGGTTGTAGGGAGTCAAATTGTAGTCCCCCCAACAATAATTAGGGATGTTGAAGAGCAAAATAATGTTGTTACACTTGAAATTGAATAGGCTAGAACAAATTTAGGACTATGGTTTAATTTATCAGTTGGTTGGTCAGTAAACACAATAGTGCCAATTAGTGTAGCAACCACCATATACATGATCTAGTTGTGTTCATCATCCACTTCTCTCCCTCCTTCCTTAACTTCTTGTGGTTCTTTGCAAATAAAACAGAAGGTCTTTCCCCGTTTCCATTTTCCATTATTTCTTTGAATCCAAGTCTCAGCCTTTTCCACCTCCTTCCATTGCATATCATAAGGAAATACCACATGAGAGACTTATTGATTAGTCTTAAAATTCATAAAATTTAGGTAGACATCAAATCTGAGTCTAAAGATGAGTGAATTTTCTACAAAATTTAATAAATGATAAGTTATTCTAAAGACTTAAACTATTGATGAATGGTGAATTCAATCATTTAATCAATATTCTAACAAATTAATTCAAAAACTCACTAGTCAAATCATATGAATAAGTACCTTGAACCATAATAGTTCTCGTTGCATTTGAAGAGCTGCTCCTGATATAGCATTAAGCTTCTCTTCTGGTGCCAATCCTGCAGCTAAATGCAATATGTTGTTTCCATCTTCATTTATTCTATTTGCTAGTAGATCTCTAATTGAGCCTACCACAAGTAAATTGAAGATGCTTTCATGGCGCTTCTCAACAGCAATATGGAAAACGCTTCTCTTCTTATGGTCTATTTTCCATAATAGATCAAAGCCAAAATGAATAAGCTCGACCAAGTACTCCACATAGCCTACTTCTGTTGCAATAAGTAGAACTAGTGAAAGCTCTGGGATTTCGTTTAAATCCTCAATATCATCTCTATAAGCCTGAAGACATTGTTTAAGTAGTTCATGAGCTTGAGATTGCTTCAACTTTTCCTCTTTTAACTTCAACCTTGGAATTGACAATGAAAAGAAAGTAGCCATACCTAAGTGAATTATAATTTATTAAAAGAATTTGAAAGTTCAAATAGTGTAAAAACACCCTTGAACGTTTAGACCCCCAATTTACAAATTAACCAATTCAAGCTTTATGTCAAACAACTAGTGTGCGGAAAATGAACAAAAGCTATAATATAGAATTGGAAAAACTATCTAAGCCAAATTAAAATCACAACCCACAGCAGATAATAAAAGGCAAAGATAAAAGGGAAGGAAGATGCAAACACAAAGACAACACGCGATGTGTTATCGAAGAGGAAACCGAAGCCCTCGGTGTAAAACCTCTCCGCCGCCTTCCAAGTGGTAAACAATCCACTAGAAAATGTAGTTGGGATACATGGACAGCAATAGACCCTCCAAGCCTAATCTACCCAGTGCACCTAAGCCCTCCAAGCTTCTTGCTCCAACGAGGTTGCGCCGAACCTTTTTCTTTTCTAGCTTCCCGGATTCCGCTACTAGACCATAGCATCAACCAATGAAGATTGGTTCCTTCCTAACTGCTTCCTAGAACACCAAACAGCCCTCTCACAGTAATTTTTATGGTGAGAACAAGGTTTTGGTAAAAAGCCTCTCAAGGGTTTGGCAATGGAGAGGAAGAGAGTTGAGGAATTTGAAGAGACACTTATGTAAAGATTGTAGATGAATCAATCTTGTTTTACTCTAGGGTTTCTCTCTCAAAATTCTCTCTGGAAGCTCTCTCTCATTTGTGGGTATAAGGGGTATTTATACTGAGGTGAGAGGAGAATGTGAAACGTCAGGTTTTTCAAAACAGGGCTGGCTCGCGGCTTGGCCTCGCGACTTGACTGAGTCGCGAGATCTAGTCGCGAGATAACCGTATGGCCAGTTGTCCTGTTTTGTCCTGTAGTGCTCTAGCTAGCATGACTGTTCACCTTCTGGCATGCTTGGCACGTGTGCTGCATCTGGCGGCTTGCAGCCGCGAGTCACCCGCGAGATCAAGCCGCGAGTCTCTGTTTTCTTGCACACTCTTGAGCAATCTTCACTCTATCTCACTCACTACCCTTACAACAAGCCCACCTAAATACATGGTTACTAAATGCTGAAATACAAGCAAATTTGGCACGGAATAAAGCCAATTAGATGGTTGATTAAATTCAAACTTACAGAATTGGATAGATCTAGACTATAAAGAGTGAACGTGCTACTGTGTTTCGTGTAAATGAATACTTTTTCTTTGATACGGTTAGAATAAAGTATTAAATTCATAATTAAAAAAAAAATCAAATTTTAATTGTCCAGGCCATGATGCAATTGTTAAATTTTAGGAAGGCGACGAGAAAATTACCACTATAGTATCTTAAATTTCAGGAAGGCCATGACTACATTACCCTTATTTATTTATTAAATTTTATTATTTTTTTAATAGTAACCATTAGTCCATAGTAAATCAAGATGTACTTAATTAATTAGAAACTGTCACCAATTTTTTTGAGAGGGGATTTTGTCACTCTTAACAAGTATTTAGTTCTAGTGGATTTCAAATAGTTCACCTGGTAAGTTTTTTATTGTTAGATAGGAGATTTGAGGTTCGAGTACCGTTTTCTTGAAATTAAGACGAAGCAAACTCTCTCTCCTATTTCTCTTCCTTTTCTTGTATCAGAATCCACATCATTGTAGAGAAACCTTGCTGTTAACCTACAGTTTTACCGATCACCAACGCTATCGCCAATAACAACTTTAAACACCACTCACTCTCTCTCTCTCTCTCTCTCTCTCTCTCTCTCTCTCTCTCTCTCTCTCTCTCTCTCTCTCTCTCTCTCTCTCTCTCTCTCAAGAAAACTTGGTTTTGGGGATTTCATCTAGTGAGATAAGAAATAGAGAGAGTGAATCAGAGAGAGGGGATGTGATTCTAAAAACCACTCCCACTGATGGTGGCAACGAGCTCAAGGAATCGTTTTCCATGGCTATAGGTTTTAATACTTATTTAGGTTTTTATTTTTATTATATTATGTATTTATGATGGTGTGATTATGTGTGTTATGATCCTTTATTTATTTATTTATTTATTTATTTTTTAAGTGTAAAAGTTTGATGTGTTCCATTACTTGGTGCAAACAAGGCCTTTTACACAATCTCTGGATTTAATTTAAACCTTGTTAATTTTTTAAAGCAGGAAAAATTAAATTATATCTGAAGATTTAGTGATGTAGGTATAAAATAGTGCGGCTTCAGTATATAAATTGACTATCAATGTTCTTTTTTTTCTTTTTCTTTTTTCAAATGAAAAGTTGGATATTACTTATAGTTATTAATTGAAAACTGTATTCAGTAATGTTATCTAACCAACTTAACAAAGGTTGTGTGCATTTGGCAAGTTAAGCTACTAAGCTCGAACATTATAACTGAGCTCAATTTTTAAGCTTGAGTTTAACTCAATCTTGATAGCAGAGTAAACTAAACAAGCTTGAATATCTTAATTCTTGACTCACTTACAACTCAAATAAAGAGAGGTCTAAGAGATTACACAATTTGTAGGATCTACTAAATGGTAAGAAGTTTAAGAATTACGAAAATCAAGTTTTACCCCATGCAATTAATGCGTAAGGTATGTTGTAATGGAATGCTAGTAATTGATATGTAGAAAAAAAAAATATAGAGTTTTAATACATTTTTAATCATTTAACTTAAAGGCCAAGAGTCTTATGGATCAAGGTATTTTTTTGGTATTTCCAGTAGAAACATTAATTATAATCCACTTCCCCATCCCCTAATTAACAAATTATCCCCCCCCCAAAAAAAAAAAAAAAACCTCCTATAGCTTAGGTATGGTACTATAAATTCAATTTAAACCCACAATTTTAGAAATTTTAAATTAAACCATACAATTTCAAAAATGTTTTTTAATCGTAGAAAATGCTTTAAAAAACGATACTGTGGCAAAGAGTGAAATATTTTTCATATATAATATGCACATGTGTATGAACTATTTCTATTAATGACATCATCATAAAGAGGTTTACAATGTTAATTGAAATGCTTGTTTGTTTGTTTTAATTGCAACAGAGCTGGGATATATGAACCTTAGATGTCATAGACATATAAGAGATGCCAAGAAATTAAACTACAAAACCCTTGCCAATTGAAATGTATTTAAATTTGAAGTATAGAGTTTAATTTGAAACTGTAGACAGTAAAGTTTAAAATAATTATGATTTTAATATGTAATTTTCCTATATATATATATACATACACGGTGTACATGCCACATGGTAAAATCAAGACTAATACTGATATAATTTTCCCATATTCCGACTTTGTTTTCATTCAAAAAATACTGAGTTTTTATTTTATTTTATTTTATTTTTATTGTGTGGTATTTTCCTATCGATAGAAAACTGATCATGTTATGTATGATTTAATCACTGAAAATCTGTCAAACCTATGTAGAAAGATAATCCTATTTCATTCTTTGAGCACTTCTAATCCCTAATGAATGCAAAATTTGATGTTTAACGTACAGCTTAGATCACATTATGCCACAAAAATTAAGGCCATCGATCTTGAATACTTGATGCATAGTTCCAATCAGAAACAGGAAATGTTGGATTCTCTTATTCTGCAATTAATGCATGTGGCCCCCTATTTCTTTTATTTTCAGTCCAGATTCTCCGGATCATATGTATAACCCTAATGGTCATATGACTCATATTCGTAGTACGTCTTGTAGCTGTATTATTATGGCTGAAATAATCACACACCAATATTATGAAAAGTAGCTGGCATCATTTATAATTTTCCAAATGCTATATTGACTAAAATCCTAAAATAAGTGTTTATGAGGTATGAGAGGTAAGGGTTGAAATTCAAGTTCTAGAAGTAAGTTTCACAAACATATACACTTAGATTAGCTAAACTAGAGTAGAATCTCTATCTTGTATCGAAAAATAAAAACCCCAAGTTTTACACACTGAATTCAACTTCTGGCTTCTCCACTGTCAACATCTATGGGTAATAATGTAATATCAATCAAAATACACAGTTGATGTTTAGATGATAAAAATTATAACCACACTAAAAACAACTCACAAATATATATAAACTGAAATCCCAAATTCGCCCAAAGTTGCTTTCACACCAACTGACCAACACACACGTACACTGGGGCCATTTGGTATAGGAATTTAAACACAATTTTTAGTTTTTAAACAACATTACACGCATTTTCACATTTTTTTTTTACCTATACGTATTTCCAAAAAATACAAACAACGTTACTAGAACAACGTTATCAATCGATAACACACTAAACAAACACAGTCTCCAAACTCCCACATAGAAACAAGAGTCACTCTATTCATAGAAACTATCATATCTCATATGAATTAGCCTTTTTTTTTTCTTTTCTTTTTTTTGAAGAAACATATCTCATTAGCTACTTAATCCAAAAAGCTTAAGCTCAATGGGCATAAGTTGAACTATGTTATATTAACCACTTATTCTTTTTATCATTATTTGATGTGAGACTTTACTCACATGTACATACTCAACAGTAAAATAAATCCCATAAAACACACTACGACCATGACTAGTAACAAATATTTGTTTTACATAAAACCAAAAAATAAGGAAGATTTGCTGGACATTATATATATATGCTGAATCCTACTAAATTATTATGTCCAAATATAAAACAGAACACCTCTCAGCTCATTTACGCAGTAAATGCTGTAAAATTTGAGTTATATATTTCAATGAGTTCTTTTCTTTTTTCCTTTCTTTTTTCGATAATGAATGACTTATTTTCTCGTGAGGATAAGGTCTATTTTGATTTCTGAAGGGCTGAAGAACCATCGCATAAATAAAAGATCTATTTCATTTGTTCGATTAAAAACTGATTGTAAAAGGATTTTGTCTTAAATAATTAGACAACCGTCTCTGTGAACAAATGCAATAATTATCAGTTTTTTTTTTTCTTTTTTAGACATGAACCTTTTAAATCAGTATTGTAAATGTATATTTTAATTCTTTGGTATCAAATGTAATTTTTAAACCAATTTCATTTTAAAA
The DNA here is from genome assembly GCA_028535165.1 of Quercus tomentella. Lineage (NCBI taxonomy): Eukaryota > Viridiplantae > Streptophyta > Magnoliopsida > Fagales > Fagaceae > Quercus > Quercus tomentella. Next base: position 19,596,515 of record JAPQVY010000144.1, read on the forward strand.
ATGTTTATTCCTTTTTAGTTTCTTTTTTCTTTGTTCTCGCTGGCGCATTTTGTTTGTATGTTATTTATTTATAATATGTGTTTTATTTGAAGGAGAGAAGTAAAAAAAATTGTAATGTCTAACGGTACCCTATTTAGTTATTGAGAATTTCAAAATCTCCAAATTATATTTATATTTTTGATATTTTAAATTTCCAAGCATTAGAATTTCCAATAGTCGGCATTCATGCTTTTCGAATATATATATATATATATATATATATATATATTTATTTATTTAAAATTTGTATATTTCGTTTTTAAGCATTATTGTAATCTAAAGTATATATAAATTTTAATTTTTTATAACAATAAATGTCTATAAACATATTCAGTAATTATACAATTATTAATTTAATCATCATGATTGATTTTTAAATGATCAAAATACTCTTGAACGTTTTAGTTGAGTGAAAAATAAACATTTCACTCCATGCTGTTAGTTAATTAAAGTGAAAATAGAATTTAAGTTTCACATTAGTATTGCTTAAAAACCCAGAAAATGCTATAGTTAACGTTGTAATTTTTTACTATATGTGGGAGTTGGTGTAGTCGGTAAATTGTGATAGATCTTTAAAGAAAAATAAAAGTAGTAAGCAGTGAAGGTGTTAAATTCTTTAAAAGGGGATCAATGTGATCATTTCTATTCTATCTTCAAGAAGATGCCCCGTAAGAAACCAGCCCAAGATTCTAAACCATCAAAGGAGAAGGGGAGCACTCCTTCTAATGAAGTATCGCCTAAGAATGACAAGAATTCATTAAGTGAGCAGATCCAAGGTCCTAATGAAGTATCGCCTCCTGCACCAGCTAAGAAAGACCGGAAACCATCATCAAGTGAGCTGCTCCAAGGTCCTAATGAAGTATCGCCTCGTGCACCAGCTAAGAAAGACCCGAAACCATCATCAAGTGAGCAGCTCCAAGGTCCTAACGAAGTATCGCCTCCTGCACCAGCTAAGAAAGACCCGAAACCATCATCAAGTGAGCAGCTCCAAGGTCGTAATGAAGCATCGCCTCCTGCACCAGCTGAGAAAGACCCGAAACCATCATCAAGTGAACAGATCCAAGGTCGTAATGAAGCATCGCTTCCTGCACCAGCTAAGAAAGACCCGAAACCATCATCAAGTGAGCAGCTCCAAGGTCCCAATGAAGTATCGCCTCACGATGAAGGCCTCAAAAGGCCTAAAAAAGGCCTGAATGAAGATAAATAAAGGTGATGATTCAAATGCATGAGACACACACACATGCAAATACACACACATGCAAATACATAAAGTTTTATAATTTCCTCTATATGTTTTCTCATTTTAAAATCGTTGTATAATAGTTTCATTATCAATGTTGCAAATTACATCTCTTACAAAATTTTAGTTCAATATATTTTTTCTTGGACTATTTGGCTACAAACTTAGTTATAGCCAAAGATTATAATTCTTACTAAACAAATTAACATGACTACATATTTTGAAAGTTTAATCGTTGAATTGCATATTTTTTATATTTTTAAAACACATATTATTTTATGTATAATTTTAGACTGCAAAAACTCAAAATTTAAACATTTGTCAAATAGCATAGCTATTGATTTTTGATTTTATTGAAATTTTACAAGTATGAGGAATATAAGAAGAAAATGTAATCCAATGGTGGATTTGTCAAAATTCATATCAAATAAAAAAAAAAAAAATTAAGTGGATTTGTAGCTTTAGTCTACAATCAAGTTTGTTGCCAAACTTTGTTCAAGATTTAATTATATTGGGTCTAAAAAAATTTATGGTGTTCACAATATTTTTTAAAGGTAAAACAAATCATAGTACTTTTAAAATTTATATAATGATTTTTTTTTTCTAGGTCATGATGGTCCTATGACCACCCTAACTTCAAAGTAGAGCCGCCCTGAATCCGTGCCATTAAGCCCTCATTGCTGCACTCTAGACCATATATTTTCTAACATTAATCATGGATATTCCTTATTGAAACAGACGTGCATGGGTTTGATTGTTGTAATCGTCTCACACTCTGTTGAGTGTTTTGTATTGTAATTATATTTAAACGGAATCGCACACTCCCTTAATGCATAAAACCTACACACAAATCACTTTTGCATTGAAATCATTATTTTTGTGTGTCTTGTGCATTAAGTGGTGTGTAATAAACACCACTGTTGTATAAATGTATATACATGATAAAGATGGTAACAAATAGAGATTACAGTAATTCAAACAATATGGATTGATAAATACAAAATATGGAAATATGGTACGCCCCCTCAAGTTGAAGTATCTTCGGAGGAGAGATTAAACATGTCACAAAGGAAAGCAAATTGTGGAAAAGATAAACATTTAGTCATGATGTTAGCTAACTAGTCATTGGTGGGAATAAATCGCGCGAACATCTAACGCCAGACTTGTGACCTTTTCTCCAACTAAGTGGAAATTGATTTCCACATGCTTAGTGCGTGCATGGAACACAATATTTGCAACAAGAGAAGTAGCCCCAACATTGTTGCACTAAACAACATGAGAAGAAGGAAGAGAGACACCAAGTTCATTGAGCAATGACCTAAGCCAAGTAATCTCAGCAGCAGTGTCAACTAGGGCTTTATTTTCAGATTCAGTTCAAGGATTGAGCAATGGTACATTGTTTCTTGGAGGACCATGAGATGAAATTATGACTTCGGAAAATAGCATAAACATCAGTTGCGGGATGGTCATCAACACAACCAAAATCAGATTGTAATGTAGAGATAATGGATGATACACATTGGAAATTGTTATTGGTCACAGTAATATAATCAACTTACACTAGTATAAAAATGCAAACATCATCTCGATGGTAGAGAAACAAAGAGGTATTAGATTTGAAGGCATAAAAGCCATGACAAAGAAGGAAGCTAAATAGGCAATTAAACCAAGCTCTTAGGGCTTGTTTGAGACCAAGAAGTGAGCATTGAAATTTGAAAACATGATTCGGTCTAGTAAAACTAAAATCTACAAACCCGGGGGGGGGGGGGGGGGGGTGGGGGGTGAGTAATATAAATTGATTTTTTGTCAAATTTCCATTAAAAAAATGCATTATTGATGTCAAGCTGTCAAATGGTACAATCAATTAAGAAGATTTGTCAAATTTCTATTAAGAAATGCATTATTGATGTCAAGTTGTCAAATGTCCAACCATTTAAGAGCAATGGACACTACAATGCCAACAAATGTGGGCTTGATCATAAGACTGAACATCTTAGAATAGTCAATGCCATATCGTTGATAAAATCCCTTTGCTACACGTCTTGTTTTGACAGTTTTGTACTGATCAATAGAGCCATCAGGCGGTACACCCATTTACATCCAATTCCATTCATGTTTTGGTAATGAGGGAACCAACACCCATGTGTTATTGGCTAGAAGAGCCCAGCTGACATTAATTGCATCACGCCAATGAGAAAACCTGGCAGCAGACAGCAGTAGCGTAAGGTGGGCTCAAAGGAAAGAGGTGTGTGGTCAGACTTAATGTCCTGTTTGAATGGAGGGAGGGAGGAAGGAGGGAGAGTGGAGGGGAGTAGAGTAGAATTTGCTAAAAATAAGCTAATTTTGTGCTAAATCTACTCTACTCCCCCTCTCTCTCCCTCAATCCAAACGGACTATAAGGGTGGAGAGATGGGCCTGGCGGGTTAGAGAGCTCATGGACCGAAGAATCGCATGACTTTAAAGAGGATGGCTTAAGTCAATGATTAAATGGATGCCTGGGTTATTAAATGTTAGGACATATGTGATTCACTTGTTAGGAACATATGACACTATTTTATGTAATTGGCTAATCCTTTGACAAAACGCACTTTACTTGTATTTGGGTAGATCTAAGATGTGTTTAATACTTTAAGAAACCTTGTTTCAAGTTCAAGTGTTAAAGTCATGCAAGTCTGTCCAAGAATCAAGTGAGAAAGTGCTGAATTTTGAAGCTCGATAGCTGTTCGACACCTGGCTTATTTGTTGAGCTCTTCAGTTGCTTCTTATTGCAATCTCAACACCTTTAATAGCTAGGTCGATCGATCAAGCAAATTTCTGTCCCTTAGACATCTGCTCGACACCTCCTCGATCGATCGAGAATTACGAAATTCAGATTTTCAGATCTGATTTTCGACCCATGCTGACATGTATGTGTAGGGTTTCTTTTGTAAGGTTGAATTTATTCAACCATCTAATTGGCTTTATTCCGTGCCAAATTTGCTTGTAATTCAGCATTTAGTAACCCTGTATTTAGGTAGGTTTGATGTAAGGGTAGTGAGTGAGATAGAGTGAAGATTGCTCAAGAGTGTGCAAGAAAACAGAGACTCGCGGCTGGGACTCGCGGGTGACTCGCGGCTGCAAGCCGCCAGACGCAGCACACGTGCCAAGCATGCTGGAAGGTGAACAGTCATGCAAGCTGGAGCACTACAGGACAAAACAGGACAACTGGCCATACGGTTATCTCGCGACTGGATCTCGCGACTTGGTCAAGCCGCGAGGTCAAGCCGCGAGCCACCCCTGTTTTGTAAAACCTGACGTTTCACATTCCTCTCCCACTCCAGTATAAATACCTCTTTTACCCACGATTGAAAGAGAGCTTCCAGAGAGAATTTTGAGAGAGAAACTCTAAAGAAAAACAAGATTGATTCACCCACAATCTATACATTAGAGTCTCTTCAAATTCCTCATCTCTCTTCCTCTCCATAGCCAAATCCTTGAGAGGCCATTATACCAGACCTGGTTCTCACCATCATCATCACTGTGAGACAGTTGTTTGGATTTCTGGGAAGCAGTTAGGAAGGAACCAATCTTCATTGGTTGATGCTATGGTCTAGTAGCGGAATCCGGGAAGCTAGAAAAGAAAAAGGTTCGGCGCAACCTCGTTGGAGCAAGAAGCTTGGAGGGCTTAGGTGCACTGGGTAGATTAGGCTTGGAGGGTCTATTGCTGTCCTTGTATCCCAACTACATTTTCTAGTGGATTATTGACCGCTTGGAGGGCGGCGGAGAGGTTTTACGCTGAGGGCTTCGGTTTCCTCTTCGATAACACATCGCGTGTTGTCTTTGTGTTTGCATCTTCCTTCCTCTCTATCTTTGCCTTTTTATTATCTGCTGTGGATTATATTTTGTGTTGGCTTAGATAGTTTTTAACCAATTACATATTATAGCATATGTTTAGTTTCCGCACACTAGTTGTTTGACATATTGCTTGAATTGGTTAAGTTGTAATTTGGGGGTCTAAACGTTCAAAGGTGTTTATACACGTTTTTGAACTTTCAATTGGTATCAGAGCGGGTACACTATTATTGGTTTCATTACCATTGTGTGATCCTTGACTCCCTTTTGAGATGGATCGGTCTCAATCCCTAAATGCACCTCCATATTTTGATGGTAGTAATTATGCCTTTTGGAAGGTTCGCATGAGAGCATTTCTATGCTCCATTGATGAATCTGTTTGGGATGCAGTTGAGAGTGGTTGGACTAGACCTGAGGCAGCCAAATCCACATGGGATAAGGCAGCACTCGCTGCATCTAATGCTAACAGTAAAGCTTTAAATGCTATTTTCTGTGGTGTGTCTCCAGATGAATTTCACAAGATTTCTCACATCACCATTGCCAAAGAAGCATGGGAGATTTTGGAAACCACCTATGAAGGCACGAAGAAAGTGAAAGACACCAAGTTGCAAATGCTGACCACTCGGTTTGAGGAGCTCAAAATGAGTGAGGATGAGTCTTTTGACTCTTTCTATGGGAAGCTAAATGAAGTGGTTGTCAGTAAGTTCAATTTGGGGGAGAAAACGGAGGATTCTAAAATCGTAAGGAAGATCCTTCGATCATTGCCGGAAAGTTTTTGTGCTAAAGTGACAGCGATTGAAGAGAGCAAGACCTAGATGACATCAAAGTCCAAGAGCTGGTTGGTTCTCTTCAGACTTATGAGATGTCGCTGCCCAACCAACGGAAGAGTAAATCTCTTGCTCTTAAGACCATTAATGAGAAGGTAGAAGTCCATGACTCATCGGAAGACGATGTGGTTGACAAAGATGTTGCATACCTTGTCAAAAATTTCAGAAAGTTCTTGAAATTCAAGAATAATGGAAAATTTGGTGATAAAGGAAAATTCCAAAGTTCTGGAAGGGAGAAAAGGGAATTCAAAAAGAGAGATGGTAAAGAATCCCAACCTACATAAGGTGTCACTTGCTTCGAATGTAACGGGCATGGACACTTTAAGAAAGAATATCCGAATTATTTGAAATCGAAAGGCAAGGTGTATGCCACGACATTAAGTGACTCGGATTCATCCGACTCAGAATCAGAAGAAAGCTGTGATGGAGAGGGGAACTATTCAGCTTTTATGACCATTGCACACGTTGAGTCTTCAGACGAGTTGAATCTGCTTGTACAAGACCTTGGAGAACATAGTGATGATGAATCACTAGGAATTGTTGAAGAATCAGATGCTGAAGAGGAAGAAAGCACAACAAATCTTCAAGAGAATTATAACTCACTCTTGGAGAAGTCGGGTGAGTACACAAGGGTGGCCAAGGCTGCTGTGAGAAAAATGAAGAAGGCTGAGGAGGACTACAAAAGTCTCCTAATCCGATATAGGGAGGCCAAATGTGAGATAGAAACACTGAATGGTGAGTTATCCGAAGCTTACACAAAAGTAAGATTTCTTGAGAATGAGGTTGTGCAAGCAAATGCTAAAGTAGAGAGGGTCACCACCAAGAAGCTAGATGATGTTATCTCATCTCAAAAGAGCTTTTCAGACAAATCCGGATTGGGATATACCGGAGGAAGTAGCTCATCTGGAAATGTCACTAAAGAAGTGAAGTTTGTTAAGGCTAAAGATCCAGTTGATGTTGGTCCTACTGCTGAGAAGCCCAAGATAGAAGAGAAGAGAAATGTGGGGAACGAACGGTTGCTGAATTCCCGTAATCAATATGTGGGCAGGTCTGAATCTCGTGCCAAGTCACGTCCACGACCACAAAGAGGTCCTAGAGCGACTTATGTGTGTCATTATTGCGGACTTCAAGGGCATACTCGACCAAATTGCCAAAAGCTGAGAGTAAAGAACAGTGCAACTTCTCAAAGGTCAGGAGGACCTAGAAATGATAGAAGAATTTGGGCAGGTGATCAATCTAGAGATCAGAATGGTGATCTCGGAATGATGAACGTGATGAAGATGATTGGTGCATTCACCAACTGCTTGGAAAGCTTCTCACGAAGGTTTGAAAGCCCTAACTCCCGTACCCAATCCTATAAGGAAATCACCCCAAACGCAAGTGACGTGTGGGTGAAAAAGGGTACTCATGCATAAGCATTACAACATGTCCATGCATTAATACTTCCTATGTTTTGTGACGATGTTTGTTTGTTTCTTGCTGTTTTTGCTGCTGTTTGTTTGCTTGTCTACTTGTGCATATTTTTGTTTTTGATCAATCTTTTTCTTCTTATGTGTCAAAAATCCAAAAATCACATAAAAAATTAGAAAGTCAAAAGTTTGATTGACATTGTTGAGTTTTTGTCTCAAAACATGTTTTGCCTTGTACCTTTGTGCTAATGGCTTTGTGCATTTTCGAGCATTGCTTGTTTCTTTGCACTCATATCTCTGTGGGAGAAATTTTGAAATCTTTGTGGTTGTTGTAAATAGATCTTCAAACTTGTCATGAATGATTAGTGAATGGTTTTGTTGATCTTGAGACATGCATAGACTTGTGTCTATATATCTTCCCACTCTTTATTTTTGTTTTTGCTAAAAAGAGCTCACCAAATGTAAATCTCCAAATGAAAAGAGATATTGAGCTACAAAAGCCTGTCGCACATTCTAGTATTTAACTAGGAAAAAGGGTAAGCGACCTTATATTAAAGTGAATGTTTTTTCAAAAAGCCAAAGGCTTGTTCATCAAAGAGAAATGTCAAATATCACTCTCACAATGAGAGGTGATTGCCTCAAAAGATCAAAAAGATCAAATGTTGATTAAAAGTGGAGTCAAATGTAAAGCTCCAAGTCATGTTATCAAGTTTTGTGGGAGGTCATCTATACATATTTCTATAAGTGAGATAGATCACATGATCTAGTGCTAATTCTGTATGCCTTGGTTGAATTGATCATTGAAGTTTCACATTTGACTAAGGACTATCTCATTGTTGATATCCACACACAACACACAAGTTTATGTTCAAAGAATGCCAAAATCATTTGTGTAATTGTACTTGATGAAATATGTTTTTCACATGCTCAATCTTTGTTGTTTCAAGCACAAAAAGATTTTTGAGTGTTTTAGGTGTTTTTGGAAAGTATTTTGTTGAAAAATCTGAAAATTTCAAAAATCCAGTTTTGCCCTATTTTGGCGACTTAGTCGCGGGTTTGTCAAGTCGCGAGCCTCAGTCGCGTGTTCGCGGGTCCATTTTGGCGACTTGTTCGCGAGTGAAAGGTCCAGTCGCGAGGTTATTCAGAGATTTTCGCGGCTCAGCTCGCGACTCCCTCGCGGGTAGACCTTCCAGTCGCGAAAAACACTTAGAAAAATTTTTTCAAAATTTTTCCTTTGAGGGTCTTGGCGGCTCAACCTGGCGACTTGCTGGCGACTCACCTCAGTCGCGAAAAACGGGTGTTTGGCAAAAATAGGGACAGTTTTTAAAAGCGTTTTTCAGTTTTCCCTCGAACATTTGTGAACTGTTCATCTTCTCTCTAAACTATCTCCTTCCCAAACACTCCGAGAATCCATTTTCAAATTTCATTGGTGCTTCATTTCTTATCCAAATCATCAAGAAAAGGTATGGGTTTTACTTTCTCAATCTCATTTTTCCCTTTTCCTGCATATTTTTGTTACAGTTTGGATTGATATTGTGTTCGAAATACTTCTCTCTTTGTGTAATGGGTTTGGCGTGTCTTGCTTGATATTGCTCTCATCTGTTTTTATGTTGAACGGTCACAATGTGTTTTTCATTGTTCTGATATTTGCCTATTGTTGAGTCTGACAATCTTTTCTTACATGGGTTTGGTGTTTATTTGATTTACTCATTTCTCTTGCTTGAGTATTGATGTTGGATTTCGGTATTGGTTACTAAGTTTTTATGATATCATAATGTGTGTCTCTCAACCATGTGGCCTAGTATGGATGATTTGTTTCTTCTTGCTGAAATATTTTCCATTGTTCATATCTCTTGTGGAGTGTTTTATGTTATCTGCTCTAAATGTTCGTATACTGTATCTGCTTGCATATCATGGTCATGATAACCTGTCTCATTGACAGTTTTGTCAGTTGTTTTGTCTATCTATGTCTTTGTGCACAATCACCAGTTTGCTGCACCTGTTATTTTGTGCTTCTCTGTATTGTTGGAAGTTTGGTTGGGTCTGCACTTTCTTCAGTGTGTATTTATGTATTGCAATTTCTTTTGCTCTGAATCTTGTTGACATTTATCCTGTGTGGTACTGTTGTTTGGTTCTCTGCTGTGGGCCTGTTATCTTGCAGATGTCTCGTCGATCTTCCAGGGGTAAAGACATTGTTGCTGACGAACCAGCAACACCAGTTGCTAAAAGGACTCGACTATCATCTCAGGCATCTCAAGATCCCAATGAGGATAGGTTCAAACTTCCGCTTAACTCTCACGTCTACTCAAACGTGTTTGACAAGTCAACCACTATAGTGGAACGGGTGGTAGAGTTTAACACCTTAGGGACCACTTTCATCCCTCGAATCTTTGAGAAACGAGATTGGGCAAACTTGTTTGGGAACTTTGTCGATCCAATGGATGAACTGGTTAAGGAAGCTTTCTCCAATACAACTGATCTTGGAGCTGAACTAACTTTCTGGGTCAGAGGAAAGGAGTTTATCGTCACTCCAAACTCCATCGCAGATCTTCTTGGCATCACCAGACCTCAGAATGTGGATCTAACTCCTTACGATGAACGAACTCCAGAGGTTGGAGAAATTCTACAAATCCTAGGATCCGATCATGAAGCATCAAGTGCAGGAACATCCATCAGCATCGCAAAGTTTGCACCAGAGCTGACCACTCTGAAATTGATCATGTTCACCAATCTCTACCCACTGTCCAACACTACATTCATCAATCTTGGGAGAGCTCTATTCCTTTGTGATCTTATTACAGGAGCCTCCATTGATATATGTGCTCACATCTACTACACCTTGAGGAAGACCGCTTGTCGAACTGCAGCTCGAGGAATCATCCCATTTTGCAGTCTCATCATGAAGCTCATTCTTCGTGAAGGCATTATTCCCCCTGCAGATGGAAAGATGTTGTCCCGTCAGCGTCCTATTTCCATGTTCACTCTTCAAGCTAGCAGAAGTCACTCCTCTAACACACCAAGGAGTGCTCACATCTCTCCGGTTACTCCATCTGCCCCTGAATCAGAGAACCTGCACATCCCACATCTACTTCGCGTGCTGCTCCTGAAACTTCACAGGCTAGTATTCCACAAGCACAGACTGCTCCTCATACTGATAGAGTGGGCAGTGTACTTGAGCATATTCAGAAACGCATTGATGAGATTGTGGCACTTCTCTACTCCACAAACAACCATGTACAAATGCGTCTTGAGACTATGGAGAATCAGCTAGATGCTATTCAACAAAGGTTGGACGAGAGCCTTTAGCTATTCGTGCCAAAAAGGGGGAGAAAGTTCAAAGGGAAGTGAGCATAAGTGTGCATAGTGATAGGGGGAGTTCTCACATACTTTTGCCATACTTTTGTTTTTAGTCTTATTCTCTAAACTTGTCTTTTATGGGTTTGATACACTGTGTTTTTGGTGTATAGTTGTTCCTAACTCTTAACCTATACTCTTGGCTTAATCTTTAATATGTTTTGCTGATGTTATTCAGGATGACTTGTAGTTTGTACCCATGTGCTTTTGTAAGCTTTTAGGGTTTATGTTTTATGCATAGTTCGTAGGCTTTATGGTATGTACCTTGCTAAATGCAGCCTTTATGCTATGTTGAAATCAGTACTTTGATCTAAATGTTCTGCATTTTGGTTTATGTACTGTCACTCTTGTGCCCTTGTAGGATTGTTCCTAGATGCATATACCTTGTGTGTTATGCATTGGTTGAGTGTTGAACATACAAGTGTCTTGCCTTGTGCTTGTTAACTTGTATGTCCTTGTGTTCATTCCAAGTGTGAATGAGCACTGTGATCATTACCTTGTGGTGTTCACTTAGTTGATCAAGCCATGGTTTGTTTCTTAACTCCATCTTTGCTTGATCACATATTGCCTGTTTCATATGCATTTTATAATTTTCTGCTTACAATGATCATGGTGTATTGTTGTGTTTCAGGAGTATTATGTTCATATGATTCAAGTGCTTCACAGCTTCTAGAGTTAGGTGTGAGTGAGTTTTGTTCAACTGTTCCCAACTCACATGTTAAGTCTAGAGTCTGTATTAGGGTTTTGTCACGGAATAGCCAAAGGGGGAGATTGTAAGGTTGAATTTATTCAACCATCTAATTGGCTTTATTCCGTGCCAAATTTGCTTATAATTCAGCATTTAGTAACCCTGTATTTAGGTGGGTTTGATGTAAGGGTAGTGAGTGAGATAGAGTGAAGATTGCTCAAGAGTGTGCAAGAAAACAGAGACTCGCGGCTGGGACTCGCGGGTGACTCGCGGCTGCAAGCCGCCAGACGTAGCACACGTTCCAAGCATGCTGGAAGGTGAACAGTCATGCAAGCTGGAGCACTACAGGACAAAACAGGACAACTGGCCATACGGTTATCTCGCGACTGGATCTCGCGACTTGGTCAAGCCGCGAGCCACTCCTGTTTTGTAAAACCTGACGTTTCACATTCCTCTCCCACTCCAGTATAAATACCCCTTTTACCCACGATTGAAAGAGAGCTTCCAGAGAGAATTTTGAGAGAGAAACCCTAAAGAAAAACAAGATTGATTCACCCACAATCTATACATTAGAGTCTCTTCAAATTCCTCATCTCTCTTCCTCTCCATAGCCAAATCCTTGAGAGGCCATTATACCAGACCTGGTTCTCACCATCATCATCACTGTGAGACAGTTGTTTGGATTTCTGGGAAGCAGTTAGGAAGGAACCAATCTTCATTGGTTGATGCTATGGTCTAGTAGCGGAATCCGGGAAGCTAGAAAAGAAAAAAGTTCGGCGCAACCTCGTTGGAGCAAGAAGCTTGGAGGGCTTAGGTGCACTGGGTAGATTAGGCTTGGAGGGTCTATTGCTGTCCTTATATCCCAACTACATTTTCTAGTGGATTATTGACCGCTTGGAGGGCGGCAGAGAGGTTTTACGCCGAGAGCTTCGGTTTCCTCTTCGATAACACATCGCGTGTTGTCTTTGTGTTTGCATCTTCCTTCCTCTCTATCTTTGCCTTTTTATTATCTGCTGTGGATTATATTTTGTGTTGGCTTAGATAGTTTTTAACCAATTACATATTATAGCATATGTTTAGTTTCCGCACACTAGTTGTTTGACATATTGCTTGAATTGGTTAAGTTGTAATTTGGGGGTCTAAACGTTCAAAGGTGTTTATACACGTTTTTGAACTTTCATCTTTTCTCACAATCCTAAACATATATAAGGCTTATTTTAGAGGCCGTCACATAAGAGAATACAAGGAAAACATATGTAAAGGGTGATCGATACCTTATTCTCTCTGAAAGAAGCTACTGCGTCTTTGTGCCTTAGGGTTTTGTAATCAAGTGCTTCTTGATCTTCATTGTTGATAAAGTGAAGAATTTTGCAGCGACATCTTCTTCTAGTTGGTGTGTTAGTCACGTACTGAGAGCCGTGCATCATTGGTTAGTCACGTACTAGGATTCGTGCAAAAAAGGTGGCGTTCATATATTGAAGAGTTCAGAGGTTCTGAAGCGGTAGAAGGTTTCTGCTATGAGTTCATCTACGGGGATTGTAGAGTCTAGGGACAAAGGTTTTGTACTAGATCTGAAACTTCTCTTTACTATAGTGAATTGCTTTTTGGGAAGGTTTCCTCCTAGAGTTTTTACTGTGAAACTAGTTTGTTTCATTGGTTTTACTGGGTCATCATATCTTGTCTTATTTATTTTTCCGCTGCATGATTTTGACATGATATTGATATTTGTTTGTTTTAACAAGTTTTATTCATAAAAAATCTAATTAACAACTTGGGTTTAAAACTTGTTAATTCTATCAACCGAAGTCTAAATTTCCTAACAAGTGGTATCCCAAGTACGTGACTAACCAATTGTACGGATCCCAATACGTGACTTCAATCACCAACAACATTCTCTAGTTGGTGATTGAAGTCACGTACTGGGATCCACGCAATTGGTTAGTCATGTACTTGGGAGCCATGCATCAAAAGGAGAAATTGTCACTACAGAACAAGTCCAATTGGATATTGGGGTAAGATTCAACTGTAGGTTGGTATAAGGTACTGGGATTTCTTTACTTGTAACTGCTTGTTGTGATAATAGTGAAATTTCGGGAATGGTGACTTGAAAATCACCCGGTGGGGTTTTTGCCGTATAGGTTTTCCCCATTCGTAAACAAATCATCAAGTCATTTATTTTCTGCTGTATACTTAGTTTAATTGGCGATTTGTTTGTGCTACCACACGTTTGCATATTAATTTGATTAATTAATAAACTTGGCTAATTAATCAATTAATTCATCACAATGGATCAATACGTTTTTGGTCTATCATTAAAGAAGAGAGATGAGAAAGATTAAGATTGAATGCTCGAAAATGTGTGAAAGCACAAGACCTATTAAGACCCCTAAATTAAAGTTACAGCTCGATTGATTTTACTCTAACTTAATACTAAGTGCGGAATAGAGTAAATGCGAGCGGATAAACAAACAAGCTACTCTAACCCATAAACATTATAACACAGTAGTAAAATGAAAGGTAAAAAAGTAGGGAAGAAGAATACAAACACAAGATAACACGCCGATGTGTTATCGAAGAGGAAACCGAAGAACTCAGTGAAAAACCTCTCCGCCGCCCTCCAAGCGGTAATCGATCTATTAGACAATCAGTTGGGATACATGGGTTAGCAAGAGACCCTAAGCTTAATCTACCCGATGTACCTAAGCCCTCTAAGTTCTTACTCCAACATGGCTTCTCGGAACCGTGTCTTGTCTAGCTCTCCGAATCCCGCAACAAGCTCCATATTGCATCTGCCATTCTTGGCCTCTTCCATTGCTTCCCAACAGCACCAAAACCTCACTAAACACTCTGAAAAGTTGTGGTAAAGTTTGGGCTATCAACCTCTCAAAGGTATGGAAATGGAGAGGTAGGAGTTGAGGAAAATCCACAAGCGATTATGTAGAGGATTGTGAGTATAACAATCTCTAACTCTCAAGGTTTGTGGCTAGGGTTTTCTCTCTGAAACACTCCTCAACTTTTGTGGATAATGTGGGTATATATAGTGTGGGTACAGAAAGTGTGTATCAGATAACATAGTTTGGCAAAATAAAATGTTTTGTGAGTGTCTCACGAGAAGGCTTACCCACAAGCTACTCGTGAAATACAGCTGTTTCTATCTGTCATAACTCTTTGCATTCCAGTCATGTGCAGGGCATATGCATCATTTCGCGGGATGCTTAGTCGTGAGCTACCCGTGAAAACTCTTTTGTCTTCAATTGCTTGAGTCTTCACACTCTCTTTCTCTATCACACAACCCTTACACTTAAATCCCACAATAAATACAGGGTACAAAAGATTGAATAAAATTACAATCAAATTTGATACGGAATTAAAGCCAACAAAACATATATTTGTAAATTACAACTTTACAAGGATGACAAGTGATACGATTTGGTGAGATTGGAGATGAAATGGGATGAATATTGATTTTTGGTGATAAAGAACTTTTTCTTTTTATACACGGTCAGAAATATATACAATAATAAGCTATGCTAACCCTGTAGCTCAAATATCTCATTCCGGAACTTTTAAACACTTTGTCAGTCAGTTTGTCCATAAAAATGTACCAATTGAGCTACAACAATTTCTGTCCGAAATTTATTGTTACACAACCTAAAATAAGTGAGCTTCAGAAGTTAGTGTGGTTGAACATTAGTTGGGGCCAGACGATAAAGACATTGATGATTGTGAGAGTAAGACATTACGTACGTGGTAGGGTATTTGACGGTATCAATTTAATGTAATCGTCCAATACCTGTCATTTCTTTCTCAGAAACGTCCAAAACCCACCATAAATACAAATTCACGGAAAATGTTATCATTTATGGCCCTTGCGCGAAGTAATTAATACTGGCCATTAATGCTTCCTAAACGTTACAAGTCCTTGATTATGCCATCAATAAGACTCCAAAACATCACTAACGTAATCAGCCTGTATTGGGTACAAATTTGTAGAAATAAGAAATCCTTTAGCAATTTGAGTGTGGGGAAAATATTGCCTATAGAAAGTGATTTATATATTTTACCTCCAAGTCATCAAATTTCTATTTGATCTCTGATTTTCTTTGTACTTCCATTGTTCTTTATTAGACCATCCATTGATTTTAGTTCAATAATAGTTGCTGATATCAGTTACTACAACTTAACAATAAAAAATTAAGGACTTCGCTATGTTTACAATCTAAAAACAAGTATTCTCCCAACCTATTAGGACTCCAAATAACAACCGAAAAAAAACTTCAACGTTACAATAAATAAAAGATAACAATAACAGATACTAAATTCTAACATTAATATTATAATAATAGTAGATAAACTCAAATAGTAAAGACACCTATAATTTCTTATGACACGTTATTTTTTGAGAAGTGATATATCTATAATATTTTCACAATACGTTTACAACAAATCTTTTTTTTAAGAAACATTTTACAACAAATTTTAAATGATAAGTTATTATTAGTTTTAGTTTAAACTTATTACTAAAATTACTTTTTTACCTATCAGTAACAACCAATAACAACCTGTCACTTAGCATTTGTTATGAAAGTATTGTGGAAAAAAAGTGTCATATCTACAACATTTTTACAATATTTTCACAACAAATCATAATTGGTAAGTTATTATTGGTTTTAATTTAAAATCCACATATGGAATTACTTTTTTACCCACCAATAACAACTCGTAACAACGTACCACTTATGATTTGTTGTGAAAATGTGGTGAAAATGTTGTGGACATAGCATTTCTCTTATTTCTCAAAAACTCTATGTCCACAATATTCTTACAACAAAATTCTAATTAGCAAGTTGCTATTGGTGAGCAAATAGTAATTTCAAAATGGATGCCTTCATCTTTTCCTTTTTATAAGGTTAATGTATATGGAGCTATTTTTAAGGATCAAAAAGAAGCTGGAGTGGGGGTTGTAATTTGAGACCCTGTTGGAAATTTTATTGCAGGTCTTAGCAAGAAATTTGGGTGTCCTCTTGGAGTTATTGAAGTTGAAGCAAAGGCCTTTGAATCTGGTTTGGAATTTGCTAAAAATATGGATATTCAGGACTTTGTTCTAGAAGGAGATTCACTTAATATTGTTCATGCTCTTTGTGGAAATTCTCATGCTGCTTTAACAATTACTACTTTGATTTATGGGGTGCAAGTTACTTTCTATGAGTTTCAGAATGTTTTATTTTCTCATGTTCGTAAGAATGACAATATGCCTGCTCACTAGTTAGCTAAACATGCTTTAGGCATCTTTGATTTTTCTATTTGGATTGAAGAGAGAGTCCATGTTTTCTTGAATAGGCTATTCTCCATGATGTATCTTCTGCTTTTAATTATTAATGAAGTTTGTGTGTTTTCTATCAAAAAAAATTATAACTAGTAACAAAATATTGTTCCTAAATGGCTAGTAAAATAATATATTTCTGTACTAATCAATACCAGTATCCTGTTTTGCTAGTGTAAATTAATAAAAATATATATAAATAAAAAAGACAAAAAAAAAAGAAAAAAAAAAAAGAAAAAGAAAAGAAAGGGGAGGGTGATAGCCACACTACTCAAATTAAAAAGTCAAAGTGGCATTGGTTTACCCTGTACCTAAACTAAAATCGGTTGCTCAAAATAAAAATCAAAATAAATGTATGGAGTCTATGGACAATGTTTCCAGTTTATCCCTCTCTCTCTCTCTCTCTCTCTCTCTCTCTCTCTTAGCTTTTTCTCATTCACATGTCCCACACGTTCTCCCCTTCTTCCTTCTTCCTCACCCCCTCTCTCTCTTGCAAACAGATCAGTCATCAACAGATTCAACACAGCATATCTCTTTCTCTTTCTCTTTCTCTCTTTTTCTTTCTCTTTCTCATATGCTTATGCCAGCCCAAATTTGTTACCAAAAAAAAAATATCTTTACTATGTCAATCAGTTTCTTAGTACCCAAACTAAAAATAAATTTTAAAAAAAAATCATAAAACCACTTACATTAAACAAACAATTCAATGTAGACAACAATGAAATAGAAAGAAAAATAGACGAGCAAATCTGGGCAAACTGCTTCACCAGGTAAATAGAAAGAAAAATTGATTAAAATTTGTTCAAAATTTGTAGATATAATGTTAAAATATTAATCACTTTTTTTTTTTTTTTCTCATTAAAATTTTCTTAAAATGGTTCATTAACAAATGCTTTAAAAGTCTCTCCCTTAAATGAGAGCATCTTCCTTAACAATCTAAGTGTCATGCATTACCAATTTACCATCATCAATAGGGTGCGTCTTACTTAACCATGGGTGGAGCAAACATGAAAGTCTTTCTTGCACAACTATCAAAGTCACCAATACTTATTGGAACTTCCTCATTATATTTGGAGGAATCCACTAATGAACACTGGAGATTCCAATTGAGAAGTTTAATATAATATAGAGAGACATCACTTAACCCAAAAATTTAAACCAATGAGTTTGGACTAAATTATGTAATATTAAGTATTAACCACTCATTATTGTTATTAGTATCAAATGTGGGACTTCATAGCAAAACTAACCATAAAACTGAAACATGAATACTATAGAAAAAAAAATAAAAAATAAAAAATTTACCCCATACTAACCCTCTTGAACCTAATGATATTTTCTTCATAGCTCTGCCAAATATTATTCCCTAAATTTTAAACTAGAGGTAGACTTTGTCCAAAAAGGGTTGCTCTGAGTCTGACACTAGAGGAAAATTTTGTGCCCTTTAGAATAGGTGAAACTATATTATTAGTTTCTAAAGTTTACCTTTCGAGCACAATTGGTTCCTTATATTTTAAATGAGTGTTATTGGTCTCTTAAGTTTTAAAAATGAATTGTCTTTGTCATTTTGTTAATTGTTGTTATTGATATTGGTATTGCTTAAGTGGTTAACAGAACAAGAACCAAACTTTTTTTTTTAATGATGTTGCATTTTTTTTTATGAAAAATTTCAAGAATTATTTTACACATCACAAGCCATTAATACCAAAATACTTGATCTGGTCATTCCCTGTTTTGATTCCAAATTACAAGAGAGAGCAAAGTTGCATGTGAGACCATGGTTTTGAAACCCAGACCGTTTTATGAACCGGAAAAGGGAGAGGTTCAAGGTTCGAGGTTTTTGAGGTTGAACCGAAGTCAAACTGTGATGTGTCATTTAATTTTTTAATATATTTAATACTTAAATTGGTTTATATTTATTAATTTTTCAGTCCTAACCAACAAGATGTGTGTGGCCCAATGGTTTGCATTCTGTAGATGTTATTTCACATGCTGAGAGCAGGTTCAAGTCCTATTAGCAGCATATTTTCATCAATTTTTACCAAAATAATGACCTGGATGAATTGGGTTCTTATAGAACCGGTCCAGTCCAGGTTTAAAAACAATGTGAGACTACATTGCTTTGCATGGCTTTCTCAAGCTTTGCACCGCGCGATTTACCATATGGCACCATTAGCGATGGCATTGCAATCAATCCATGGGTATAAAATTATATTCCTATTAAATTAGTCCCAAAAACTTAAACTATTTATATACAACTCAATAGGGCGGGAAAAGAAACTACCTGAACAGCTAATTAAACTAATTTCTAACTAACCAAAACACATTTGTATACTTATTACACACGTGCTAGGCACATGTTCACTAACAGACTAAACTACATACAGTTTGATGAACAGTGAAAGTTCAAAAACGTGTATAAACACCTTTGAACGTTTAGACCCCCAAATTACAACTTAACCAATTCAAGCAATATGTCAAACAACTAGTGTGCGGAAACTTAACATATGCTATAATATGGAATTGGTAAAAACTATCTAAGCCAAAACAAAATATAATTCACAGCAGATAATAAAAAGGCAAAGATAGAGAGGAAGGAAGATGCAAACACAAAGACAACACGCGATGTGTTATCGAAGAGGAAACCGAAGCCCTCGGTGTAAAACCTCTCCGCCGCCCTCCAAGCGGTAAACAATCCACTAGAAAATACAGTTGGGATACACGGACAGCAATAGACCCTCCAAGCCTAATCTACCCAGTGCACCTAAGCCCTCCAAGCTTCTTGCTCCAACGAGGTTGCGCCGAACCTTTTTCTTTTCTAGCTTCCTGGATTCCGCTACTAGACCGTAGCATCAACCAATGAATATTGGTTCCTTCCTAACTGCTTCCCAGAACACCAAACAACCCTCTCACAGTAATGGATATGGTGAGAACAAGGTTATGGTAAAATGGCCTCTCAAGGATTTGACTATGGAGAGGAAGAGAGATGAGGAATTTGAAGAGACTCTAATGTATAGATTGTGGGTGAATCAATCTTGTTTTTCTTTAGGGTTTCTCTCTCAAAATTCTCTCTGGAAGCTCTCTCACAATCGTGGGTAAAAGGGGTATTTATATTGGAGTGGGAGAGGAATGTGAAACGTCAGGTTTTACAAAACAGGGGTGGCTCGCGGCTTGACCTCGCGGCTTGACTAAGTCGCGAGATCCAGTCGCGAGATAACCGTATGGCCAGTTGTCCTGTTTTGTCCTGTAGTGCTCCAGCTTGCATGACTGTTCACCTTCCAGCATGCTTGGCACGTGTGCTGATTCTGGCGGCTTGCAGCCGCGAGTCACCCGCGAGTCCCAGCCGCGAGTCTCTGTTTTCTTGCACACTCTTGAGCAATCTTCACTCTATCTCACTCACTACCCTTACATCAAACCCACCTAAATACAGGGTTACTAAATGCTGAATTACAAGCAAATTTGGCACAGAATAAAGCCAATTAGATGGTTGAATAAATTCAACCTTACAATCTCCCCCTTTGGCTATTCCGTGACAAAACCCTAAAACAGACTCTAGACTTAACATGTGAGTTGGGAACAGTTGAACAAAACTCACTCACACCTAACTCTAGAAGCTGTGAAGCACTTGAATCATATGAACATAATACTCCTGAAACACAACAATACACCATGATCATTGTAAGCAGAAAATCATAACATGCATATGAAACAGGCAATATGTGATCAAGCAAAGATGGAGTTAAGAAACAAACCATGGCTTGATCAACCAAGTGAACACCACAAAGTAGTGAACACAGTGCTCATTCACACTTGGAATGAACACAAGGACATACAAGTTAACAAGCACAAGGCAAGACACTTGTATGTTCAACACTCAACCAATGCATAGTACACAAGGTATATGCATCTAGGAACAATCCTACAAGGGCACAAGAGTGACAGTACATAGATCAAAATGCAAGACATTTAGATTAAAGTACTGATTTCAACATAGCATAAAGGCTGCAATTAAGCAAGGTACATACCATAAAGCCTACAAACTATGCATAAAACAAAAACCCTAAAAGCTTACAAAAGCACATGGGTACAGCCAAAAGAATCCTGAATAACATCATCAAAATATGTTAAAGTTTAAACCAAAAGTATAGATAAGAGTTAGGAACAACTATACACCAAAAACACAGTGTATCAAACCCATAAAAGACAAGTTTAGAGAATAAGACTTAAAACAAAAGTATGGCAAAAGTATGTGAGAACTCCCCCTATCACTATGCACACTTATGCTCACTTCCCTTTGAACTTTCTCCCCCTTACTGAATGCTCTCCCCCTTTTTGGCACGAATAGCTAAAGGCTCTCGTCCAACCTTTGTTGAATAGCATCTAGCTGATTCTCCATAGTCTCAAGACGCATTTGTACATGGTTGTTTGTGGAGTAGAGAAGTGTCACAATCTCATCAATGCGTTTCTGAATATGCTCAAGTACACTGCCCACTCTATCAGTATGAGGAGCAGTCTGTGCTTGTGGAATACTAGCCTGTGAAGTTTCAGGAGCAGCACGCGAAGTAGATGTGGGATGTGCAGGTTCTCTGATTCAGGGGCAAATGGAGTAACCGGAGAGATGTGAGCACTCCTTGGTGTGTTAGAGGAGTGACTTCTGCTAGCTTGAAGAGTGAACATGGAAATAGGACGCTGACGGGACAACATCTTTCCATCTGCAGGGGGAATAATGCCTTCACGAAGAATGAGCTTCATGATGAGACTGCAAAATGGGATGATTCCTCGAGCTGCAGTTCGACAAGCGGTCTTCCTCAAGGTGTAGTAGATGTGAGCACATATATCAATGGAGGCTCCTGTAATAAGATCACAAAGGAATAGAGCTCTCCCAAGATTGATGAATGTAGTGTTGGACAGTGGGTAGAGATTGGTGAACATGATCAACTTCAGAGTGGTCAGTTCTGGTGCAAACTTTGCGGTGCTGATGGATGTTCCTGCACTTGATACTTCATGATCAGATCCTAGGATTTGTAGAATTTCTCCAACCTCTGGAGTTCGTTCATCGTAAGGAGTTAGATCCACATTCTGAGGTCTGGTGATGCCGAGAAGATCTGCGATGGAGTTCGGAGTGACGATAAACTCCTTTCCTCTGACCCAGAAAGTTAGTTCAGCTCCAAGATCAGTTGTATTGGAGAAAGCTTCCTTAACCAGTTCATCCATTGGATCGTCAAAGTTCCCAAACAAGTTTGCCCAATCTCGTTTCTCAAAGATTCGAGAGATAAAAGTGGTCCCTAAGGTGTTAAACTCCACCGCCCGTTCCACTATAGTAGTTGACTTGTCAAAAATGTTTGAGTAGATGTGTGAGGAAAGCGGAGTTCTGAACCTATCCTCATTGGGTTCTTGAGATGCCTGTGATGATAGTCGAGTCCTTTTAGCAACTGGTGTTGCTGGATCGTCAGCAACAATGTCCTTTCCCCTGGAAGATCGACGAGACATCTACAAGAGAACAGGCCCACAGCAAAGAACCAACAGCAGTACCACACAAGATAAATGTCATCAAGATTCAGTGCTAATAGAGGGAAAAAAAATTCCAACACATAAATACAAACTGAAGATAGTGCAGACCCAACCAAACTTCCAACAATACAAAGGAGCACAAAATGACAGGTGCAGCAAAATGATGACAGAGCACAAAGGCATAGAAAGACAAAACAACTAACAAAACTGTCAATAAGACAGGTTACCATGACCATGATATGCAAACAGATACAGCATTCGAACATTAAGAACTGATATCATAAAACACTCCATAAGAGATATGAACATGGGAAAAAATTTCAAAATGAAGTAACAAAGCATCCAAACTAGAGCACATGGATGAGAGACACACATTATGATATCATAAAAACTCAGTAGCCCAAAACCGAAATCCAACATCAACACTCAAGCAAGTGTAATGAGCAAGTCAAATAAGTACCAAACCCATTTACTAAAAGGTTTTCAGTCTAAACAATAGGCAAATATCAGAACAATGAAAAAAGACATTGTGACCACTCAACATGAAAATAGATGAGAACAGTATCAAACATAACAAGCCATACCCATCACACAAAGAGAGAAATATATCGAACACAATATCAATCCAAACAGTAACAAGAATAATCATGAAATAGGGAAAATGAGATTGAGAAAACAAAACCCATACCTTTTCTTGGTGATTTGGACAAGAAATAAAGCACCAATGAAATTTGAAAATGGATTCTCGGAGTGTTTGGGAAGGAGATAGTTTAGAGAGAAGATGAACAGTTCACAAATGTTCGAGGGAAAACTGAAAAACGCTTTTAAAAACTGTCCCTATTTTTGCCAAACACGCGTTTTTCGCGACTGAGGTGAGTCGCCAGCAAGTCGCCAGGTTGAGCCGCCAGAACACTCAAGGACAAAAATTTGAAAAATTTTTCTAAGTGTTTTTCGCGACTGGAAGGTCTACCCGCGAGGGAGTCGCGAGCTGAGCCGCGAAAATCTCTGAATAACCTCGCGACTGGACCTTTCACTCGCGAACAAGTCGCCAAAATGGACCCGCGAACACGCGACTGAGGCTCGCGACTTGACATACCCGCGACTAAGTCACCAAAACAGGGCAAAACTGGATTTTTGAAATTTTCAAATTTTTCAACAAAATACTTTCCAAAAACACCTAAAACACTCAAAAATCTTTTTGTGCTTGAGACAACAAAGATTGAGCATGTGAAAAACATATTTCATCAAGTACAATTACACAAATGATTATGGCATTCTTTGAACATAAACTTGTGTGTTGTGTGTGGATATCAACAATGAGATAGTCCTTAGTCTAATGTGAAGCTTCAATGATCAATTCAACCAAGGCATACACAATTAGCACTAGATCATGTGATCTATCTCACTTATAGAAATATGTATATATGACCTCCCACAAAACTTGATAACATGACTTGGAGCTTTACATTTGACTCCACTTTCAATCATAACATTTGATCTTTTTGATCCTTTTGAGACAACACCTCTCATTGTGAGAGAGAAATTTGATAAATCTCTTTAAGAAACAAGCCTTTGGCCTTTTAAATAAACATTTCTCTTTAATTTTTGGTCGCTTTCCCTTTTTCCTAGTCGAATACTAGTATGTGCGACAGGCTTTTGCAGCTCAATATCTCTTTTCATTTGGAGATTTACATTTGGTGAGCTCTTTTTAGCAAAAACAAAAATAAAGAGTGGGAAGATATATAGACACAAGTCTATGCATGTCTCAAGATCAACAAAACCATTCACTAATCATTCATGACAAATTTGAAGATCTATTTACAACAATCACAAAGATTTCAAGATTTCTCCCACAGAGATATGAGTGCAAAGAAACAAGCAATGCTCGAAAATGCACAAAGCCATTTGCACAAAGGTACAAGGCAAAACACGTTTTGAGACAAAAACTCAACAATGTCAATCAAACTTTTGATTTTCTAATTTTTTATGTGAATTTTGGATTTTTGACACATAAGAAAAAAAATATGCACAAGTAGACAAGCAAACACACAGCAGCAAAAACAACAAGTAAACAAACAAACATCGTCACAAAACATAGGAAGTATTAATGCATGGACATGTTGTAATGCTTATGCATGAGTACCCTTTTTCACCCACACGTCACTTGCGTTTGGGGTGATTTCCTTATAGGATTGGGTACGGGAGTTAGGGCTTTCAAACCTTCGTGAGAAGCTTTCCAAGCAGTTGGTGAATGCACCAATCATCTTCATCACGTTCATCATTCCGGGATCACCATTCTGATCTCTAGATTGATCACCTGCCCAATTTCTTCTATCATTTCTAGGTCCTCCTGACCTTTGAGGAGTTGCACTGTTCTTTGCTCTCAGCTTTTGGCAATTTGGTCGGGTATGTCCTTGAAGTCCACAATGATGACACACATAAGTTGATCTAGGACCTTTTTGTGGTCGTGGACGAGATTTGGCACGAGATTCAGACCTGCCCACATATTGATTACGGGAATTCAGCAACCGTTCGTTCCCCACATTTCTCTTCTCTTCTATCTTGGGCTTCTCAGCAGTAGGACCAACATCAACTGGATCTTTAGCCTTAACAAAATTCACTTCTTTAGTGACATTTCCAGATGAGCTACTTCCTCCGGTATATTCCAATTCGGATTTGTCTGAAAAGCTCTTTTGAGATGAGATAACATCATCTAGCTTCTTGGTGGTGACCCTCTCTATTTTAGCATTTGCTTGCACAACCTCATTCTCAAGAAATCTCACTTTTGTGTAAGCTTCGGACAACTCACCATTCAAAGTTTCTATCTCGCATTTGGCCTCCCTATATCGGATTAGGAGACTTTTGTAGTCATTCTCTGCCTTCTTCATTTTTCTCACAGCAGCCTTGGCCACCCTTGTGTACTCACCCGACTTCTCCAAGAGTGAGTTATAATTCTCTTGAAGATTTGCTGTGCTTTCATCTTGTTCAGCATCTGATTCTTCAACAATTCCTAGTGATTCATCATCACTATGTTCTCCAAGGTCTTGTACAAGCCGGTTCAACTCATCTGAAGACTCAACATGAGCAATGGTCATAAAAGCTGAATAGTTCCCCTCTCCATCACAGCTCTCTTCAGATTCTGAGTCAGACGAATCCGAGTCACTCAATGTCGTGGCATACACTTTACCTTTCGATTTCAAATAATTCGGACATTCCTTCTTAAAATGTCCATGCCCGTTACATTCGAAGCAAGTGACACCTTGTGTAGGTTGGGATTCTTTTCCATCTTTCTTTTTGAATTCCCTTTTCTCCCTTCCAGAACTTTGGAATTTTCTTTTATCATCAAATTTGCCATTATTTTTGAATTTCAAGAACTTTCTGAAATTTTTGACAAGGTATGCAACATCTTTGTCAACCACATCGTCTTCCGATGAGTCATGGACTTCTACCTTCTCATTAATGGTCTTAAGAGCAAGAGATTTACTCTTCCGTTGGTTGGGCAGCGACATCTCATAAGTTTGAAGAGAACCAACCAGCTCTTGGACTTTGATGTCATCTAGGTCCTTGCTCTCTTCAATCGCTGTCACTTTAGCACGAAAACTTTCCGGCAATGATCGAAGGATCTTCCTTACGATTTTAGAATCCTCCGTTTTCTCCCCCAAATTGAACTTGCTGACTACCACCTCATTCAGCTTCCCATAGAAAGAGTCGAAGGACTCATCCTCACTCATTTTGAGCTCCTCAAACCGAGTGGTCAGCATTTGCAACTTGGTGTCTTTCACTTTCTTCGTGCCTTCGTAGGTAGTTTCCAATATCTCCCATGCTTCTTTGGCAACGGTGATGTGAGAAATCCTGTGAAATTCATCTGGAGACACACCACAGAAAATAGCATTTAAAGCTTTACTGTTAGCATTAGATGCAGCGAGTGCTGCCTTATCCCATGTGGATTTGGCTGCCTCAGGTCTAGTCCAACCACTCTCAACTGCATCCCAAACAGATTCATCAATGGAGCACAGAAATGCTCTCATGCGAACCTTCCAAAAAGCATAATTACTACCATCAAAATATGGAGGTGCATTTAAGGATTGAGACCTATCCATCTCAAAAGGGAGTCAAGGATCACACAATGGTAATGAAACCAATAACAGTGTACCCGCTCTGATACCAATTGAAAGTTCAAAAACGTGTATAAACACCTTTGAACGTTTAGACCCCAAAATTACAACTTAACCAATTCAAGCAATATGTCAAACAACTAGTGTGCGGAAACTTAACATATGCTATAATATGGAATTGGTAAAAACTATCTAAGCCAAAACAAAATATAATCCACAGCAGATAATAAAAAGGCAAAGATAGAGAGGAAGGAAGATGCAAACACAAAGACAACACGCGATGTGTTATCGAAGAGGAAACCGAAGCCCTCGGCGTAAAACCTCTCCGCCGCCCTCCAAGCGGTAAACAATCCACTAGAAAATACAGTTGGGATACACGGACAGCAATAGACCCTCCAAGCCTAATCTACCCAGTGCACCTAAGCCCTCCAAGCTTCTTGCTCCAACGAGGTTGCGCCGAACCTTTTTCTTTTCTAGCTTCCCGGATTCCGCTACTAGACCGTAGCATCAACCAATGAATATTGGTTCCTTCCTAACTGCTTCCCAGAACACCAAACAACCCTCTCACAGTAATGGATATGGTGAGAACAAGGTTATGGTAAAATGACCTCTCAAGGATTTGACTATGGAGAGGAAGAGAGATGAGGAATTTGAAGAGACTCTAATGTATAGATTGTGGGTGAATCAATCTTGTTTTTCTTTAGGGTTTCTCTCTCAAAATTCTCTCTGGAAGCTCTCTTTCAATCGTGGGTAAAAGGGCTATTTATACTGGAGTGAGAGAGGAATGTGAAACGTCAGGTTTTACAAAACAGGGGTGGCTCGCGGCTTGACCTCGCGGCTTGACCAAGTCGCGAGATAACCGTATGGCCAGTTGTCCTGTTTTGTCCTGTAGTGCTCCAGCTTGCATGACTGTTCACCTTCCAGCATGCTTGGCACATGTGCTGCGTCTGGCGGCTTGCAGCCGCGAGTCACCCGCGAGTCCCAGCCGCAAGTCTCTGTTTTCTTGCACACTCTTGAGCAATCTTCACTCTATCTCACTCACTACCCTTACATCAAACCCACCTAAATACAGGGTTACTAAATGCTGAATTACAAGCAAATTTGGTACGGAATAAAGCCAATTAGATGGTTGAATAAATTCAACCTTACAAACAGTACTAACATCAGCTTAATATTACTTGTTGTTTAGTCTGGTTTAACTTCTTCTTCTTTCTTTTCAGCTTCACTCACTTCTGATCTTACTTCCTTTAGTCTTGATTTCTGACAATTCCTACCATAACCTTCTTTAATACAAAACCATGCAAGACCCTTTGCTAATGACCTAAAAGTTAATCAACCATTATGTTACAAACTCAAACGGTTGACAAATACTTATGCAAAGATAACTGACTTATCTATTTAATGATGTTGGGATTAAGTTAACCATATTAATTAGGAAGATCCATTGAGAACGCAACCTAGATTGAGCATGGTGGTAGCACCTTTGTCAAGAGACAAATGTTTTGCTTACTCTGATGTCAATTGAGTCATCATTTTGTATATGGATGATGTGGAACAAACAAGTCGGTCATACTACATTGTAGGTGGATAGAAACATGATTAAATTCTCACATTTTCGTTTTGTAATAAGTTGGGTAAAAAGAGCAAGTTCAATTCTGCAATGTAATTTAAAATATTATATTGAATTATAGAATTGATTTTGTACGATTTTATGATTCTTTAGAATTGTTTCTTTATCCTTTACAAGTTTGACTTTACATATATAATCCTCTTTAATTTTCCAAAAAAAATTGCTCATTTATTTTTTCTTCTTTTTTACACTTACAATGTAAAAAGTTCTTGATGTTTGTTTACTGTTGCGAAACTTCAAAACTAGTACAAGTTAACACTGTAGATAAATATACAAAACAATAATAAAAAGATGAAAAAATAAATAAATAAATAAATACAGAAGATAAGATGTGTTTGACAACATCCAGTCGTAGTGGTACAAATTTATACATACTCATTTCACACATAAGTAGAATGGAAAAAATTTATACATACTTATTTTACGCATAAGTAGAATGGAAAGAAACAAAAGATTGACTAGTCGAATCATGACTAACCATTGCTAAAAACATAACAATAGCTATGTTGCACGCTAGCTCTATGCAGCAAGTGTTGGATTCCCACTACACAGTGGGGCATAAGACGCCTTCGAAAGTAGATGTTGTTGTGGCTGAAACTGAAAGAAGGTAGATCGAAGTATATCAACTAATAGGCGATACTTGAGCAACACGTATAAGACACAAGCAAATAAACCAATGACAACAAAAATTGATGACAATCCCTAATGATTAAGATTCCTCAACCAAAAGTGAATGTTCAAATAGCGTATAAAACACTATGAACGTTTAGACCCCTAATTAACAAATTACCAATTCAAGCTTAATATCAAACAATTAATGTGCGGAATATGAACATAAGCTTGATATAGAATTGATAAACAATTTAAACCAAATAAAATCACATTCACAACAGAAATTAAATGACAAAGATTAAGGAAAGAGAGATGCAAACACAAGGACAACACAACGATATGTTATCGAAGAGGAAACCGAAGCCCTTGACGTAAAACCTCCCCGCCACCCTCCAAGTGGTAAATAATCCACTAAAGAATGTAGTTGGGATACATGAACAACAGAAGACTCTCCAAACATAATCTACCCAGTGTACCTAAGCCCTCCAAGCTCCTACTCCAAGGAGGTTGTACCGAACCTTTGTCTTCTTTAGCTTACCGGATTCTGCTATAAACCATAGCATCAACCAATATGAAATTGGTCCCTTCCTAACTGCTTCCCAAGCACCAAATGCCCTTCTCACAGATGTGGGTATGGTGAAAAAAGGTTTTGGTAATGTACCTCTCAAGGATGTAACAATGGAGAGAGTGAAAATAGAGGAATTTGAAGAGTCTCTATGTGAATATTGGGGATGAGTCAATCTTGTTTTTCTCTAGGGCTTCTCCCTCAATATTCTCTCTAGGAGCTCTCTACATTTCGTGGATATAAGGAGTATATATACTAAGGTGAGAGTGGAATGCAAAGAGTCAATTTTTCAAAACAGAGCTGGCTGGCAACTTGGCCTCGCGACTTGACTAAGCCACGAGTTCCAACCACGAGGTAACTGAATGGCCAGACTGGACTTTTTGTCCTGTAGTGCTACAGCTGGCATGACAGTTCAGCTTCTCTGCATGTTTGGCACGTATGCAACTTCTGGCGGCTTGCAAGCCGCGAGCTACCCACGAGATCCAATCGCGAGTCCCTGATTTTTTGCACAATCTTGAGCATTTCTTCACACTCTCTCACACACTACCCTTACATGATTCCCACCTAAATACAGAGTTACTAATTGCTAAAATACAAGCAAATTTGGCACGGAATAAAGCCAACAAGATGGTTGATAAAATTAAACTTTACAAAAAGGATGTAGAAGATGCAACCATCATGGCGGCAATTGAGATGAAAAGCGAAGTTATTCCAACCATTGACCTAATAGGTAACCATAAAAGAAAGTCTTTGTTGGTTTTTAGATCCCTTAAAATACAATTAGATTAACCTAGTTAATTAGCCAAGTGATTACTTAGTCAAATTAAACAAATCTAGGTTAATACATATATATCATATCATTGTAAAGTGCGGAAAATAAAGAACACAATGATATGATGACCTAGGAAAACCAAACTGGTAAAAAATCTGGGGAGGATTTGACCTAGTTATCCTCAAGGTAAAACGAATCCACTATGAAAGAATTAAAGTTTACACAATAGCGACTTAGACCACTAACATTCTATTGCTACCTCGAGTAGGAAACTTATTACCACGACTACATGATAGCTCTGAGTCCACGAACTACTTCTTTCTTGGATTCCCAGCAAGTACAAGCACTCCCGCTTGTATATCTTTAAGCTCTTGAATCTGCAATTGAATTAATCACCAAACTCTCGACATCAATCTTAAGATTGGAAACCCTAAGTGTATGTGAAGGGAAACACCTCTAGATCTCATAAAAGATTCACACACATAGCATAAAGAGCAACCTTTAGAGAGTCTTTGGGTACAAAATCCTAAATACAAAAAAGGCACCAGATGCACTCTAATCTCTCTAAAAACTCTGAAAACCCCACCTAGGGTTAGCTTATAATGTCCTTTAATTACTGGAAAAAATGGCTCATGATTTGGGCTTCAAACGGATAAGTTATGGCCTTTGTACGTTTGCTGATTTTGCTAATATGCAATTTTCGACTGATCGAGTACCAATCGAGTACCAATCAAATCAAACAGCTTGTAACTCATTTTTTTCATCCTGAACTTGATTTTTTTGTCTTGGGCTTCAATGTAGACCATTCTAAACCAATGAGACTTAGTTTTTGTCATGGTTTGCCAACATTACAAACTCAAAACCTAACAATCTCCCCATTTGGCAATCTCTGACAAAACACACATACAACATAATGCCCATATACAATAAAATGCCCAAATACATCACAAATCCCAATCTAAGACTCCTAACCTAGAAGTTGCAAGAAAAGGTAGAAGGTCTTGATCAAAATGTACCTGTCTTTCCTAAAAACACTCAAAAGAACACATCACCGCATGTGTAGAAAGAAAGACATATAAACAATGTAAGGTTGAATTTAATCAACCATGTGTTGGCTTTATTCCGTGACAAATTTGCTTGTAATACAGCACTTAGAAACTCTGTATTTAGGTGGGAATCATGTAAGGGTAGTGTGTGAGAGAGTGTGAAGAAATGCTCAAGACTGTGCAGCGAAGCAGGGACTCGTGGCTGGATCTCGCGGGAGGCTCGCGGCTTACAAGCTGCCAAAAGTTGCACACGCGCAGAGCATGCAGGGGAGCTGAACAGTGATGCCAGCTGGAGTACTACAGGACAAAAATCCAGACTGGCCATTCAGTTAGCTCGCGGCTTGAACTCGCGACTCAGTTAAGTCGCGAGGTCAAGTCGCCAACCAGCCCTGTTTTTGGAAAAACTGACTTTTCGCATTCCATTCTCACACCAGTATAAATACCCCTTATTCCCACAAAATATGTGTGGCTATTCAGAAAGAAAAACCCTAAGAGAGGTTTCTTCAAAACACCCACCCAATTAGAGAGAGCTACTCATTCTTAGAGAGAAATCTTTGTAGTCTCTTCTCATTCCCTCTCTCATTGTCATACCTATTGAGAGGAGATTTATATCCAAATACTACCCACACCCATTTAGAGTGTTAAGTGTTTTTAGAGCTTTAGGAAGCATTGGAAGATGCCAAGGATGGCGGATGCTACCTCATTGGAGCAAGAAGCTTGGAGGGCTTAGGTACATCGGGTAGATTAGGCTTGGAGGGTCTATTACTGTTCATGTATCCCAACTATATTTTCTAGTGGATTATTGACCGCTTGGAGGGCGGCGGAAAGGTTTTACGCCGAGGGCTTCGGTTTCCTCTTCGATAACACATTGTGTGTTGTCCTTGTATTTGCATCTCTCTTCCCTTTATCTTTGCCTTTTATTTTCTGCTGTGGATGTGATTTTAATTGGCTTAGATCGTTTACCAATTCTGTGTTATGTTTTAGTTCATGTTCCGCACATTACTTGTTTGATATAAAGCTTGAATTGGTATTTTGTAAATTGGGGGTCTAAACGTTCAAGGGTGTTTTTACACTATTTGAACTTTCAATTGGTATCAGAGCCGGTACACTTGTTGTGGTTTAAATACCTAAGTGTGATCCTTGACCCCTTGTGTTTATTTGCCATGGATTGTGCTTTGTATGCCTCTTTGCATGATGTGGTTGGTGATGAATGTAACATGCCACGTGTTTGTGAAAATGCCTCTATGAGTGTTAATCCTCATAAGTGTGATGACATGTTATTTGAATCTATGGGTGTTGTTGACAAACTCTTGAAGAAAAATGCTAAGAAGTTTCAAAAGAATTTGAGCAAGTTATTTTGTGAAAAGGATGATTTGATTGCTAAGCTCAATGAATCCAACAAATTGGTTGAGAAATATAAAAAACTTGCTGAAATTTCTCTTGAAAAGCTGAAAGAGTTTGAATGTTTGAATATAGACTTGGATGCTAAACTTGTTTTGTCTAACAAACTTGTTGATGATCTTAAATGTGAAAATGAATATCTTAAGATGCATGCCAAGTGTTTGATTGCTGAACCTATTGTTAAAAATGATGAAAATATTTTGTTGCAATCATGTTGTGGTACCCGATTTTATGCCTAGTGTGTGTTCTACCTTAAAGGACAAATCAGTGTACATTCCTCCACATAAAAGAAATCAAAAAGTGGAGAGAAAGGTTGTTAAGTCAAAGCCTTCGTTTAGGTCTCAACCTAAGATTTTGAATGGATCTAAGTTTGTTCCAACTTGCCACCATTGCGGTGTGATTGGTCATATAAGACCTCAATGTCATAAGTTGAAGAGGGAACAAAACCATGTTGCTAGATCTCTTCCCAAAAAGCCTAGTGGACCTAAACACATTGTTTGTCACCATTGTGGTGCCTTTGGTCATCTAAGACCTTAATGCTCTAAGTTTCATGCTTTTAAAAGAATCAAAAGAAAAGAAAAACTTGAACTTTTTGAAAGTTGTCCTAAAAAGAGTAAACCGGTTTTGAGTGAAAATAACATGTTGTTAAAGAAAATGTTTAATGCTCTTAACTCCATGACTATGTGCATCTCCGGTTCTCATTCTTCCAACCCTCGTCTCACTTTTCTTGAGACACTCATTCCAAACAATCGTTCCGTTTGGATGAGGAAGGGTTCCTATGGTTGAGCTTTTGCTCTTTTGGTCCTTGATCTAATTCTTTCGATCTTTGTAGGACCCTTCATGCATTAAATGTCATATCTTCATGCATTTTGTGCATCTTGCATTTATTTGTATGCATTGTTTTGTTTTTTATCTTACTTTTATTTTTTAATTTTGTGTGAGTAAAAAATCCAAAACCACATAAAAAGTGAAAAAAAAAAAATCAAAAAGTTTGATCGTATATGTTTGAGCATATATCACATATGAGTTTGGCCTTGTACCTTTGTACAAATGGCTTTGTGCATTTACGAGCTTAGCTTGTTATTTTTGCACTTATATCTTTGTGGGAAAAATCTTGACATCTTTGTGTGATTGTTGTAAATCGATCTTCAAGCTTGTCATAAATGATTAGTCAATAGTCATGTTGGTTTTGATACATGCGTAGACTTGTGCTTATATCTCTTTCCACTCTTTTATTTTTATTGCATAAAGAGCTCAATAAATGTAAATCTCAAAATGAAAAGAGATAATGAGCTGCAAAAGCCGTCGCATATACTCGTATTTGACTAGGAAAAAGGGAAAGCGACTTGTATTGAAAATGTTTGATGCCCAAAAGCCAAAGGCTTGTTCATCAAATTGAAATATCAAAATTTCAGGCATCAATCTCAAAAATGAGATGTATTGCTCAAAATGAGTTGTACTGATTCAAAATGATCAAATGATATGAATTGTAAAAAGCCAAATGAAAAGCCTCAATCTTATGTAATCATTTTCTTGTGGGAGGTTATATATGTTCACTTCTATAATTGAGATAGACCACTTGACTTAGTACTAGTTGTGTATGACTTGATTGAATTGATCATTGAAGCTTCACTCTAGACTAAAGACTATTCCACATTTGATACACACACACAACACACATGCCTAATGTTCAATGAATATCTTATTCATTTGTTAGATTGTACTTTTCTAAATGTGATGTGATGTGTGTGTGCTCAATCATATATGGGTTAATCCAAAATTTTTTTTGATCATTTTATATGTTTTTGGAAGTGATTTTTATCACTCTTTGTGTTCATGTTTAGTGCTTGCTTTGTTTTTTCATTGTTTAAACATGTTCTGTTTTGAAAAACAAGTGTCAGAATTTTTGGCTACTCATTTTGGCTACTCATTTTGGCTACTCACGTGAGCTGCGAGCAAGCTGCCAGTTTTGGCTACTCATTTTGGCGGCTTGCACCAGCGAGTTTAAGCTGCGAGTTCATACAGAGGGGTTTCGCGACTCACTCGCGACTCGGCTCGCGACTCTCCAGTCGCGAAACGCCCAGAATCAGCTTTTTAAAGAGCTTTTTTTGTGGGAAACTTGTTTTAAACCTCTCCCATCATCTCTAAAACCCCTCTTTCAATATTTTTCCATCAAAACTCAACCAACTTGAATGATTTTTTATTCCATTAACATCTCTAAGGTAATTATAAACTCTTTTCATTATTTTTGATCCTTAGATTATATTTTGGAGAGTTTTGTGCTCTTGGTTGTGATTTTTATCATAGGGGTTGAGAAAACTTAATTTTTGTCAAATTTCTTCATGGGATTGGTTTCTTTTGTTGATTTGCATTGGATGTTAGCCCCTTGTGGCAGAAAGAACATGTATTAAGGGTGAATTTCATGATGTTCATGCATTGTTTCACATTATTGTTCATAGTGTGCATGCTAGGTGTTTGATAAAATGTTTCTTAGGCATTTTCTCGCTTGTTTGGACTCCGATGAGTACCAAACTTTGGGGTTTCTAATGTTTCCTCATTAAGAACATGGTTAGTTCATTGGTTGTGTATTTAACACACCTTGCCCCACATGTGCATTTTTCATGCATTGGTCATGCATTGCACTTAGCCACCTCTTACACACACCTTTGCTACCCCTGTCATGCATTAGTCTATACCTTGCTTCTTCATCCTAACATGTCATGTTTACCTTATGCTCTATAGCATTTTTAATTGTCTTAGGTTTGAGCTTCATTTTCTCATTCATCTCGCACCCCTCATGCATCATTAGCACTGTTTGTTCCTTCATCTCTTGCCCTCGTTTCTCCTTGACCCTTTGTCTATTCCTGACAAAAAGGGGGAGAGTGTACTCTAGAGAGTATACCAGAGAGTTTTTGTCATTTCTATATGACTCTTGTGCACATCCTTAGGGGGAGAAATTCTATTTCTCATGCACATTTGTAGGGGGAGAGATATTCCATAAGGGAGATGCATATACCAAGGGGGAGAAGACATTATGTTAACAATAAAACTTTATTTTGTTTGTTTTCTTGTATTGCATCATGTTTGTGTTTTGGACATGCATATATCCCTATTTTATTGTACTTCATTGAATGCATGTTCGGATGATCATTTGCTTTGCTATGAGATCATTGTAGTCATTTCTATATGACTGGTTTGGTGTATGATTAAGTTGCTCACATGTTTCACATCATGTTTACTTGATCGCAATTTACTTGTTATATTATACTTGTCCTTTTATTACTTGCTTTACCTTGAGGGTCTAATGTGTTTTGTGCAAGTGTTTCACGTTACAAGTATATATGTTCCAAGTGCATCACAGCTTCTCATCATTCTGAAGGGGAGAAACTTTAAGCACTTTTAGCTGATATTGTTTAAGTTTTTATTTATTATTTTGCGGTTTGTACCCATGTTGCTTTTGTAAGCTTTTAGGGTTATCTGTAGGCTTTATGGTCTGTACCATGCTTTATGCAGCCTTTTATATTTTGATTAAATCAGTACTTTTATCTAAATGTCATGCATTTTCTTGTTAAGTACTGTCACTCTTGTGCCCTTGTAGGATTGTTCCTAGATGCATATACCTAGTGTTTTATGCATTGGTTGAGTGTTGGGCATACAAGTAACTTGCATTGTTCTTGTTAGCTTGTATATTCAAGTGTTCATTCCAAGTGTGAATGAGCATTGTGATCACTACCTTGTAGTGATTACTTGTTTGATAAGCCATGGTTTGTTTCTTAACTCCATCTTTACTTGATCACTTTATGCCTGTTTCATATGCATTTCATGTTTTCTGCATACAATGATCATGATGTACTGTTTTGTTTTAGGAGATTCATGTTTATATGATTTAAGAGCTTCACAGCTTCTAGATTTAGGTGTGAGTGAGTTTTACCATTGTTCTCAAACTCACGTTTAAGTCTAGAGTCTGTTTTAGAGTGTTTTGTCACGGAATAGCCAAAGGGGGAGATTGTAAGGTTGAATTTAATCAACCATGTGTTGGCTTTATTCCGTGACAAATTTGCTTGTAATACAGCACTTAGAAACCCTGTATTTAGGTGGGAATCATGTAAGGGTAGTGTGTGAGAGAGTGTGAAGAAATGCTCAAGACTGTGCAGTGAAGCAGGGACTCGCAGCTGGATCTCGCGGGAGGCACGCGGCTTACAAGCCGCCAAAAGTTGCACACGCACAGAGCATGCAGGGGAGCTGAACAGTCATGCCAGCTGGAGCACTACAGGACAAAAATCCAGACTGGCCATTCAGTTAGCTCGCGGCTTGAACTCGTGACTCAGTTAAGTCACGAGGTCAAGTCACCAACCAGCCCTGTTTTTGGAAAAACTGACTTTTCGCATTCCATTCTCACACCAGTATAAATACCTCTCATTCCCACAAAATATGTGTGGCTATTCAGAAAGAAAAACCCTAAGAGAGGTTTCTTCAAAACACCCACCCAATTAGAGAGAGCTACTCATTCTTAGAGAGAAATCTTTGTAGTCTCTTCTCATTCCCTCTCTCATTGTCATACCTATTGAGAGGAGATTTCTATCCAAATACTACCCACACCCATTTAGAATGTTGAGTGTTTTTGGAGTTTTGGGAAGCATTGGAAGATGCCAAGGATGGCAGATGCTATGGATTATAGCGGAATCCGGTAAGCTAGAAAAGAAAAAGGTTCGGCGCAACCTCGTTGGAGCAAGAAGCTTGGAGGGCTTAGGTACATCGGGTAGATTAGGCTTGGAGGGTCTATTGCTGTTCATGTATCCCAACTATATTTTCTAGTGGATTATTGACAGCTTGGAGAGTGGCGGAGAGGTTTTACGCCGAGGGCTTCGGTTTCCTCTTCGATAACACATCGTGTGTTGTCCTTGTGTTTGCATCTCTCTTCCCTTTATCTTTGCTTTTTATTTTCTGCTGTGGATGTGATTTTAATTGGCTTAGATTGTTTACCAATTCTATGTTATGCTTTAGTTCATGTTCCGCACATTAATTGTTTGATATAAAACTTGAATTGGTATTTTGTAAATTTGGGGTCTAAACATTCAAGGGTGTTTTTACACTATTTGAACTTTCAAACAATAATATGAAACACAATAAAAAACAAAAGTAAACTAACTATCCCCCTAAGTTAGATACGTCAAAAAGTTTTTATATTCTCCCTATTTCAAAAACAATTTCAACTCCCCCTAAACAAAACAAACAACATTCTCACATTTCATCTATTTCTTCCCCTTTTTGTCACGTATTGATAAAGACAACTCAAACAAAGAGTAAAGAGGAAACATATGCAACAAAAGTCAAGAGAAAATAGAGAATTAAGGGAACACAAAACAATTCAACTCTATAGAAAATAGAGACAACTCCCCCTATGAACAACAAAAGTTAAAAACAAATTTCTCCACCTATAAAAATAGGAAAAACAAAACAAGTTTTAGGAAAAATAGTTTTGGGGAAAATTTAGGGGGTGGGGAAAATAAAGAAAAATATTTAAGAATACACATGAAGAAAAATATTTTTTCTTTCAATAAATGCAAACTTGACACTATGTGACCCATAAACAGTTGCATGAGTAGAGAAAATATTTGCACATTGATTATCCATCATATCTCTTAAGAAAAATATTTTCTGCAGTTCACACATAAAAAATAGCATATACTAAAAAGTACATAACTCAAAAATTAATCAATCAATTTTTAAATCAAGTTGAGTACCCAATTTAGCAAAGTATATGCATGTTATGTGTAAAAACAATGAGAGATATGATTGCAAAACTGTAAGATGGATAAAAAAGCAATGCAAAACATGTGAATTCTAAACATAAATGATGCATGAAAAAAAATATTTGGTCAAATACTGAAAAATTGAAAATTTTTCAGTTTCAATCAGTCAAGTATCAATCGAATACCAATCGAGTCAGGCAGATTCAAACCAAAATTTTTAACACATTTTCGATCGGTTGAGAAACAAATTCAATCGATCAAAAATCTGAAAAAATCAAAATTTTGAAAAACAGAGCAATTTATTGCAGAAACTCCTTAAAGCATAGTATTTCATGAATGAAATGCATGAGTATGAGATGAAAAGTTTTTCAAATACACTTGAATTCAACCCAGACCTTCCAAAAACAAGTTTTTTCAACCAATTTGTCTCAAAAACTCAAACATCAAACACATTTTGCATCAAAATTAAGGAACATATAATCTTGGATGGTCAAACCAAATTCACACACAATATCATGTACCAAGTTTAGCAAAGAGTAACTGGTATAGTGTGTGCAACTAGCAATAGCATAAGGTACATGTGAGGTGATATGTAAATAGTAATCAATCACAATCTCTACAAAATTCATCACATAAGTTTGAAAGAGACTATCATCTAAAGAGTTACATCATATAACTCCCACATCTCCTAGAAAACAAGCTTGCAATCATGTAAGTTTCTTGATTTGTCTCATAATGTACACACCAATTTTATTTGATTGTGAAGTTATTAAAACCTAATAATGTACACACCAATTTTAGCATTTAAACTAAGGCTACACCTTATGTTCTTTTTGTGCATGTGCTACACTTTCTCGAGCACAAAATCTTACGATATGCACTAAGGTGTTCATGATTGGCTAGTAAACAGTGGTGAGATGGTTATTTATGCCTTTCTAAAAAAGATCAAGTCTGACAATCAAAAGCATGTGAATTCAAGATCAAGACAAAGTGATCAAAGACTATAAACATCTTCCCACACAACATGCACCACAAAGTTTCAACTAGTAAAATGCAATAAGTAAGCTCATCCAAGCTAAACAAAGTACATAAACATGTTATGTAAAGGTAATATGGCCAACCTTGATTACAAATCCATGATATGTAATACAAAACACAAAAATCTTTTTGGTTTTAAAAAAAAAAAAAAATTTATGACCAAAAACAAAAAGCACACATTATGCTAAATGAACAATGCAATGCTATGCATGATAGTGCTTAACTAAGGTATAGAGGGTACACAAACAAAAAATATCAATTTCTTAAATAACCCATGAGTACATGTACAAACTAGTACATACTCACACAAAATCAGAAATAACTTAACACTTTTATAACACATACTATTCAAGTTTCTCCACAATGTCAACCATGTTCTAAATCAAAAGAGAGATATCATAATTCATGTAATCCTCAAGAAAAATAAATCTAGACACAAAATAAAATTTTATGTCTTTTTGAAAATTTTCAATGTTTTTGGATTTTTTTTTTTTAATAAAAACAACCTAAAAAAAAAAAACAACCAAAAATAGAAACAAAACATGTCCACAAAAAATTGAAAAAATTAAATTAGGGACAAGTCACAACACTCACTTTAGAGAATCTTTTCTCACCCATATAGCACGAGTCTCCAGCTTTGTAGGTGAAAATCCATGAGAAACAGAGTGTATTTGAGGGATTACACCAATCTTCTGAGAAAGACTGAAATCCTACAAATTCTTTTCACAAGCCAACAAGCTTAAATTTTTCAAAAGAATATGAAACAATTTGTATGGACTTATCAGAAGAGAAATATCATCACATATCCTAGATTGAAATACAGAATTTTTAAATTTTAATTTATGACAATTAGGACAAATATGACTGGAAACACCATAAAAGTGACAAACAGGAACAAATTTAGGAATATCAGTATTTCTAACAAAAAATCTAGTCTTGTTGACACCCTATTTTGCAACCCGTATTTAATCTCACACGGAGGGTAAAATGGTAATTTCACATTGGAAATATGCATCTTGATTCTGGTCATTAGATCCTTAATCTCATTTCACCAAAATGATCTTAATGTTGTAACAATCAAATCGACTGGTAATGAGCCCTAATCGGACCATCAGATTGAAAGTTATCATCAAATCAAGTTTTAATGGCTGAGATGCACTATCACAAATTGAGTTCGACTATATGTAATTATGAACAATTGATTTCAATTGGTTATAAGTATAATCAATTTGAGATCGATGATGTGTCATAATTTGATTGGTTATGACTACATTTTATGGTAGGGTTGCATACACCTAATTAACTAAATAGTTAAACATTAATTATTCAATGAGTAATTTGTGCAATTATCTTTTAATTAGAGTAAATTTGGAACCAATTAAGTCTGAAATGGGAGTGATTGGAGCCATTTAATGTTAATTAGGAGCTAATTTGTGACCTATTAATATTAATTGTGTTGAAAGCATTTTCCAACAAATGGCCTCTGCTCACCATTTCATCGATATCTCTCAGAATATTTTAAATCTGTGAATGAGGTTAATTTTTTCAGAAACTACACATCCGGGGCTTCAATTTGAGCACAAGAATGAGACAATTCTGATCAGAATTGAGGTAGATATGATTTTTCAAAGTTGGCTCTACAAGCTGTTACAGCAACTACGGGAAAACCGAACTTTGCTTGCTCTTCACTCTCATCAATCTCCACATTTAATGCACCAGATTTCCCCAAAGGCTAAAATGAGGTCTACGTTCATGATTCCTTGTCAACCCTCATTAAATGGCCTTCTATTCATATTTCCTCCACCACTACTATATAAACCCTCCCTCTCCTTCATTCCAAGAACACAAAAAAACCCCATCTCTTCTCTTCTCTTGAATTCTAGTGAAGTTGAGTAGTCTTATCATATCTTGGTCTTCCTGAGACTCAAGGTATTGAGTGAGACTCACTCTCCCTCTCCTAGATTTTCTTTTCCTCCACCCTTAAAACCTCCATCAAGAGTCTCCTCCTCCACCATATGGATCTTGCATGAAGGTATAATCCTCTTCCCTAACTGTTTGTTTATGTTGCCGTGATGAGAATTTAAGATTAAAGCATGATAATTCCCTTGAATATGTTTGAATGTTTTTAAATGTTCTTATGTGTTCTTAATATGTTTTTGGTTGTTCATCACATGTTCATGTATAACACTAGTTTTGATCTTAAATCTATATCAAAAAAACATGAAAAAGATGTTTGTTTAATAATTCTTTTAAATTCTTAAATTTAGAATATCACCATCCACACACATTCACTAGAGTTTATTTTTCAATCCAAATGTCATGCTTAATAAATTGAATTAGGGTTTATCACATGCACACACTTTAAATTCAACATGAAAATTGATTAATAACATATTGGATGATGTGATATGAATGTTGGCCACCATAGTCTAGAAGACCGGTTTCACCGGGCAAGGTGGGTGCCTAACACCTTCCCACCTTGTAACATAGCCTCCGA
Source organism: Quercus tomentella (assembly GCA_028535165.1). NCBI lineage: Eukaryota > Viridiplantae > Streptophyta > Magnoliopsida > Fagales > Fagaceae > Quercus > Quercus tomentella. Next base: position 19,638,166 of record JAPQVY010000144.1, read on the forward strand.
GCTTAGATCAAGGATTAGTAGATCAAATGCTTATCCATGTAATTTTCAATTTCTAGATTGTAACTAGGAAACAAAGCAATGTACTTTATTTTAGATTGTATCTAGGACCAAAGCCGTGTAATTTTCCTATGATCAATGTAAATTCAATTTCAAATTAATAAAATGAGGAATTTTTCAATTATGATTTTCTTATTTTTCCAATAATTAAATAAGTGGTGACTCCATTGTAAAACCCTTAATCTAAAGGGGAAAATATAACTAGTCGAACCTCCATTTTGAGAGGCAATAACACGACTCCACCCATTCACGTGGGTTTGGCCCAACATCCCATAAAAGTGGGCTGGGGGCGCGGTCTCTTACAGTGGCGACTCCACTGGGGATATTGAAGGCTAAGCTTCAATTAGATTATGGTGGCCAACCATTTCATTGTTTGTTTATTGCTTTTTTGTATATAATATGTCATTATATTTGCATGTCATGCATCATTTGCTTGAATGAAATTTATTTTATTTGTGTGCTAGCTCAGAAGCCCAGTAGTATTAATCGTGGATTGTGGTCTTCTTGAGACTCATATACCCAACGGTGAACCTACCACCCACCACGACAAGGATCATCATGGTTATACCATGGTGGTTCATAAAGACAAATTGTACCATTCGGACCAACGTGGCGCTCCTGGCGTCACAAGTTGGGAGGTACGACGTCCTAGCTTGTGGGGACCTTTAACCTACCTTCTACCCATGTTGTAATGACCCATAGAACCTACCTTTAGGTCAGTCCATGTTAATTGCATTGCATTATGCATGTGTTTGGCCGTTGTTTGAACCATGATGAGCCCAAGTCCAATGCTTGAGCCCATCATAATTGTTTGAACCTTGTATGCTATGAATGAACTCAAGCCCAAAAGCCTGTGATTGAACTCTATTTGGTATGGAAACCAAAAATTGTTTCTTGAATCATTCTAAGCCCAATACTTGAGCCCATCAAAGGTGTATTCGCATGATCAACATCAAGGGCCAAAAGTTCACAAGATACATGCCTTCCAAGTGTAAGGTCAAGTCATTTCAAGCAAATACCAAATGATCATATGATTCAAGCCTTCCAAGTGCAAGCCTAAGCCTCAAGCATCCTAAATGGTCCAAGAAGAAGCAAGTGTCCCAGCTTTGCCTCACTCCACATTTGGTTTGCAACATCATGGTTAAGCTTAAAGTTTGTTTGTTTATTCCATGTTTCTATGCTCTTTTTGAATTCTAAAAATCCATGTAGCATTTGATGTACTTTGTTCATGTATATATATATATATATTTTTTTTTCTAAAAAAAAAAATTAAAAAAAAAAATTCAAGATTTCCAAATCTTTCCAAAAAAAAAGAGAGAGAAAAATTTTCAAATGAAAAAAAGTCTTTGGACTAGGGGCATTGAGCCCTTAAGTCATTTTTGAAAAAAAATAAAAAATAAAAAATCTTTAAACTAGGGGCATTAGACTTCCTAGTAACTTTTTCAAAAAAAGACCCATTTTTTTTTTCTTTCAATGATTTCAAGATTCTTTAAAAGTCTCATTTTCAAAATGGTACATGAGGATCCCTTGGACAAAACATTTTCTAAATCTTGATGTTTAAAAGCTTGAGCAATCAACTTGTACCAAGGAAGGATTAATTTCATTTGATCCGTGTAAACACTTTTGCTAAATTACTTTGAATAAAAGAAGAAATGGTCTTACAAGGCAATCAAAGAAAATCTATCCATTAGAAAATTCAAAAAGCTCATGCATTCATTCCAAATTTCTGAAAACTTTTGTGTCTCCAATAGAGCATTCATACTTTTTCTTTTAAGAGAAATTTATTAAAAGAGCTCAAGTCATTGTGCCTACAAGCAAGCATTACTAGGGATAGGAGACCATCTTTGGTAAAACAAGATTATACCTTAATACCTAGAATGATCATTATCCATTGCTAGCCCATTTGAGTCTTTAAACATTTAGCCTCTTTTTTGCATGAACCCACTAAAATCTAAACCTAGGGTGGGAAAATTCAAAGTATGCATGCTTAAATCTCATGTTGAGGAGGAGTCGACCTTGTATCTTTGAAGCTAATTGATAAAGCTCTCCTAGAAGACATGAAAGACAAGTGGAGAATTCATTAAGCTAAAGATAAGAGATCATCAAAGTAAAAGGAGTTTTCACTCAATCAAAGAAAGAGAAATGAAATTCCATCAATGTGAGAGAAAACAAAAAGGTGTGCATCAAGTTTGAAGAGCCTAAAATTCATCATACCAAGAGGAATACAAGATTCATCTAAAAGAGATTTCATCAAAAAAGGAAAAGATTCATCAAGCACAGAAAGGTGCAAGTACATTGAGGCAAGAAAGAAGTCTAGAGAGTGCATCAAAATGACCAAAAATCATTAAGCTGAGAAATACAAGGAGGGCAAAAGGTTCCCAAAATTTCATTCAATCAAGAGATGAAAGACCAAAAAAAAAGGAAGCCTGCTAGGCTGAAAACCCAAAAGGGCGGTCTAGGTAAAAGCTAGGGCCCCAAAAAAAAAAAAAAAAAAAAAAAGCCCGCTAGGCTAAAAACCCAAAAGGGCGGTCTAGGCAAAAGTTAGGGCCAAAGAAAAGAAGAAGAAGAAAAGAAAAAAAATTGGAAAATCCCACTAAGTTGGAAACTTGAAGAAGCAACCTAAAAAAAGAACAATTTTACAAGATGGAAGTCTAGAGGTATGATTCAAGAGGAATGAGCAAAAAAACGATTGTTGATACAAGTGACCAATGAAGACTAGTGAGAAGATAACAAAGAAGAAATGAGAAAACTCCTCCAATACTTGATTTTTGAGTAATGTATACTTGGGGGAAACATCATTGGGAATTTTGAGCCTTTTATATCTTTCATTTCATAACCCAAACCCAACCTACATTACAACCCATGAATAAGACCTCCTTGAAGTCTTGCTAATTGTAGGTGCATCTTAAACTCTAATAATATTTTCTCTTGAATTAAAAAGGAAAAATACTTAAAATTGTCAAACCTCACAAGATGACACGTCCGAGAAAAATTTCTCAAATTCTCAAATTTGCAAAATGACCCAAAAGAACTTCCAAACTTGGAGCACTCTCCTTGTTTGCACCCAACAATGTGATTCATAAATATTATCACATTTCATTTCTTGATTGCCTTTGGAGACTAAATCTGACGATGTTCAAAAGGAAGAGGTAAATTTGATTACATGAGTTTAATGATCTTGATCCTTCCTAATCAAAGAGATTTGTTGACTCTTAAACACTTTGATTTGCCAAAATGGTTGTTCAAAGGATCACCTCTTGTTCATAGGATCACCTCTTGTTCATAATTAAAAAATAATAATAATAATAAAAAAAATAAAAAAAAAATAAAAGGAAGAAGAAGAAGAAGAAAGAAAGAAAGAGAAATCTCATTTCAAAAAAAAAAAAAAAATCATTCTTTTTCAAAATCCAGCTCTCTTGAACTACATCTTGACCTGATCCTCTATGAAAGAGGTACGTAGGCAGCCTTGTAAAGGCCCGGTCCCATTCACCCAAACAACCTTGGAGAACAAAGTCAAAACAATGTGACAAAATTGTTTGGGTGCATGCTATGTTAAGCCCATTTGTTTGCATTAAGCATGTTTAAACTTGGAGCATTGGCCTATTTATATCGTGTGCAAATATGTTCTTCTTGGATGGAAGTATGTTTTCATTTGAGGCATTAATCCATTTGTTTGCAAGCATGTCCACACTAAGGACATTGGCAAAAAATGTTTTCACAATAATTGGTTTCTAACAAGTTAGGGAAAGAAAGCCTTTTTGCAAGAACCAAGGATGGCAGACCATGATCTTCTTTCATGTTCCCCCATGGTCACAACATCAAATGAATTTAGCTTCAATCTAAGCATGGAATATGCCCCAAACTAGGGGCATTGGGAATTAAGCAAGGACTTATCCAGCAATCTGCATCAACTTCTAGCCAAAGTTATTCTCATTCAAAGGATAGATTTTTCAAAAAAAAAAAAAAAAAAATCATCATGAATAAATCTTCATCACTTTTACTCCATCTTTATCTTCATCTTCTTCACCTTTTGATAATGAACAAATCTTCATATTTCAAAAAAAAAAAAAAAAAAAATTAAATTCTTTCTAAATCTTTCAAAAAGAAAAGAAAAGAAGAAGATGGAAATTTTCAAAAAAGGCCTTGGGACTAGGGGCATTGGGCTCGTACTTCTTAGGTTTCTTTTAAAAAAAAAAAAAAAAAAAAAAAAAAAAAAAACATCAAGCAAAATTTTATATTCCTTGAAAAAATTCAAAATTTCCAAATTTGTCAAAAAAAAAAAAATCATAAATCAAAATTTTCAATTCCTTCAAAAATTCAAGATTTCCAAATTCAAAAAAAAAAAAAAAAAAAAAAAAATCTTCATTAAATTCTTCTTCAAGAACAGAAAGCTGTCATCCTCTTCCATATTCTCCAGTGATGCAACATCAAATCAATTGTCCACCCTCAGTGTTCATCGAAGCATGGAATATGTCCCAAACTAGGGGCATTCGCCAGGTATGCCAAAATCTTTTCAATGAATAACTCTGTTACTAATTGAAAGTATTTATTTTGCAGGTATTAGGGTAAAAGGCCCACACACATCAATATGAATAATACCTTCCAATTCCATCGGACCTCTAGGAAGCACGTCCAAAATTCAATTTCAATGGACCTCTAGGAAGCACGTCCAAATTCAATGGACCTCTGGGAAGCACATCCAAAATTCAATCCATCGGACCTCTAGGAAGCATGTCCAAACTTCAATCCATTGGACCTCTGGGAAGCACGTCCAAAATTCAATTTCAATGGACCTCTAGGAAGCACGTCCAAACTTCAAACCATCGAACCTCTGAGAAGCACGTCCAAAACTTCAATCCATCGGACCTCTGGGAAACACGTCCAATTTCAATTCCATCAGACCTCTGGGAAGCACGTCCAAACTTCAATCCATCGGATCTCTGGGAAGCATGTCCAAAATTCAATTTCAATGGACCTTTGGGAAGCACGTCCAAATTCAATTTCAATGGACCTCTGGGAAGCACGTCCAAAATCAAACCATCGGACCTTTGGGAAGCACATCCAAATTTCAAATCCATCGGACCTCTGGGAAGCACGTCCAAATTTCAAATCCACGGACCTCAGGGAAGCACGTCCAGAATTCAATTTCAATGGACCTTTGGGAAGCACGTCCAAAATCCAATTCCATCAGACCTTTGGGAAGCACGTCCAAATTTCAAATCCACGGACCTCTGGGAAGCATGTCCAAAACTTCAAACCATCAGACCTCTGGGAAGCACGTCCAAATTTCAAATCCACGAACCTTTGGGAAGCACGTCCAAAACTTCAAATCCATTAGACCACTGGTAAGCATGTCTTGTACTCAATTTTTTTTTTTCCAAAAAAAAAAAAAAAGGCTGCATGCATGAACTACGTTTAGACCTGATCCTCCCATTAAGAGGTACATAGGTAATCTCCCTCGAGATTCAGTCCACATTTTGATCCAGAACATGACCGTCTGCATTTTTATTTACATGCATCATACATTCACCACGGTTAAATATTGATTGCAAAGTTAGGTGTCTCTTTCATACATTGACATTCGCTTTTCAAACTTTGCCAATGAAGGGCATTTTGTTGACACCCTATTTTGCAACCCGTATTTAACCTCACATAGAGGGTAAAAGGGTAATTTCACATTGAAAATATGCATCTTGATTCTGGTCATTAGATCCTTAATCTCATTTCACCAAAATGATCTTAATGTTGTAACGATCAAATCGACTGGTCATGAGCCCTAATCAGACCATCAGATTGAAAGTTATCATCAAATCAAGTTTTAATGGCTGAGATGCACTATCACAAATTGAGTCCGACTATAAGTGATTATGAACAATTGATTTCAATTAGTTATAAGTATAATCAATTTGAGATCGATGATGTGTCATAATTTGATTGGTTAGGACTACATTTTATGGTAGGGTTACACACACCAAATTAACTAGATAGTTAAACATTAATTATTCAATGAGTAATTTGTGCAATTATCTTTTAATTAGAGTAAATTTGGAACCAATTAAGTCTGAAATAGGAGTGATTGGAGCCATTTAATGTTAATTGGGAGCTAATTTGGGACCTATTAATGTTAATTGTGCTGAAACTATTTTCTAACAAATGACCTCCTCTCACCGTTTCATCGATATCTATGAGAATATTTTGAATCTGTGAATGAGGTTAATTTTTCAAGAAACTAGACATCCGGGGCTTCAATTTGAGTATAAGAATGAGACAATTCTGATCAGAATTGAGGCAGATATGATTTTTCAAAGTTAGCTCTACAAGCTGTTACAGCAGTTACGGGAAAACCAAATTTTGCTTGCTCTTCACTCTCATCAGTTTCCATATTTAATGCACCAGATTTCCCCAAAGGCTAAAATGAGGTCTAGGTTCATGATTCCTTGTCAACCCTCATTAAATGGTCTTCCATTTATATTTCCTCCACCACTACTATATAAACCCCCCCTCTCCTTCATTCCAAGGACACAAAAAAACCTTATCTCTTATCTTCTCTTGAATTCTAGTGAAGTTGAGTAGTCTTGTCATATCTTGGTCTTCTTGAGACTCAAGGTATTGAGTGAGACTCACTCTCCCTCTCCTAGATTTTCTTTTCCTCCACCCTTAAAACCTCCATCAAGAGTCTCCTCCTCCACCATATGGATCTTGCATGAAGGTATAATCCTCTTCCCTAACTGTTTGTTTATGTTACCGTGATGAGAATTTAAGATTAAAGCATGATAATTCCCTTGAATATGTTGAATGTTTTTAAATGTTCTTATGTGTTCTTAATATGTTTTTGGTTGTTCATCACATGTTCATGCATAACACTAGTTTTGATCTTAAATCCATATCAAAAAACATGAAAAAGATGTTTGTTTAATAATTCTTTTAAATTCTTGAATCTAGAATATCACCATCCACACACATTCACTAGAATTTATTTTTCAATCCAAATGTCATGCTTAATAAATTGAATTAGGGTTTATCACATGCACACACTTTAAATTCAACATGAAAATTGATTGATAACATATTGGATGATTTGATATGAATGTTGGCCACCATAGTCTAGAAGACCGGTTTCACCGTGCAAGGTGGGTGCCTAATACCTTCTCACCTTGTAACATAGCCTCCGAGTTTAGATCAAGGGTTAGCAGATCAAATGCTTATCCATGTAATTTTTAATTTCTAGATTGTAACTAGGAAACAAAGCAATGTACTTTATCTTAGATTGTATCTAGGACCAAAGCCGTGTAATTTTCCTAGGATTAATGTAAATTCAATTTCAAATTAATAAAATGAGAAAATTTTCAATTATGGTTTTCTTATTTTTCCAATAATTAAATAAGTGGCGACTCCATTATAAAACCCTTAATCTAAAGGGGAAAATATAACTAGTCGAACCTCTATTTTGAGAGGCAATAACGCGACTCCACCCATTCACGTGGGTTTGGCCAAACATCCTATAAAAACGGGCCGAGGACGTGGTCTCTCACAAGTCTCAGATTTTGGTTTTTGCCTCAACAAAGAACAATTTGGTCTAATACAACCAACAACACCACAAAGGTGACAAGTAGACACAAAAACAGATTTATTATGCTCTCTAACAGTAGGTTTAAACGTAGGTTTAGAAACTTCAGCGTCTACATCAGAACTTTTACCTTTGTCTAACGTAGCAAAATAAGCCTTTTCTTTATTATTCCTCTTGAAAGGAGGGATATTAACTTTCTCAGTTTTAAGCTTAAAAGAAACAGAAACACTTCTGTTATCAACAACAGGCTTGGTACTAGTCAAATTTTCAATTTTAGCTTTAGATTCAACTAACTTTTGTTCCAAGCTTTTCATCTTCTCATCTTGAAAGAAAATTTGATTTCTCAAAAATTCATTCTTTTTATTAGATTCATCTAATCTAACAATCAATTCATCTTTTTCAAGATTAGCCAATTTTAACTCTTCCTTGAATTTTTTTAGCAATTTTCATAGATTTCAATAATTCCTTATGGAGAGTTTCATAGGCATCAATAAGATCAATAGAAACATAAGCAGAAACATGATTAGAAAGACACTTCAGATTATCCATAACAACAGGGGTCAAGGATCAACTATTAGATCAAAAGATCTAAAACAAAAGAGCTACCCGTTCTGATACCAATTGTTTGTTTTTAGACCCCTTAAAACACAACCAGATTAACCTAATTAATTAGCCAAGTGATTACTTAGTCAAATTAAACAGATCTAGGTTAACACATATATATATATATATATATATATATCATTATAAGGTTGAATTTTATCAATAACTTGTTGGCTTTATTCTGTGCCAAATTTGCTTGTATTTTAACAATTAGTAACCCTGTATTTTGGTGGGAATCATTTAAGGATAGTGAGTGAGAGAGTGTGAAGAAATACTCAAGATTGTGCAAGGATGCAGAGACTCGCGGCTGGACTTGTGGGTGACTTGTGACTGGCAAGCCGCCAAAGTTGGCACACGTGGAAAGCATGCAGGGGAGCTGAAGAGTCATGCCAGCTGTTGCATTACAGGACAAAAGTCCCAAGCTGGCCAGGCCGTTAGCTCGCGGCTTGAACTTGCGACTCAGCCCAGTTGCGAGGTCAAGTCGCTAGACCACCCTGTTTGGGAAAAACTGACTTTCCACATTCCTTCTCACCCTACTATATATATACCCTTATACCCACGATATTGAGACAGCTTCTAGAGAGAATTTTGAGAGAGAAACCCTAGAGAAAAACAAGATTGATTCATCCACAATCTTCACATAGAGACTCTTCAAATTCCTCTACTCTCTTCCTCTCCATTGTCAAATCCTTGAGAGGTACATTACTAAAACCTTTTCTCACCATATCCATATCTATGAGAAGGCCATTCGATGTTTGAGAAGCAGTTAAGAAGGGACCAGTTTCATATTGGTTGATGCTATGGTCAAGTAGCGGAATCCGGGAAGCTAAAGAAGAAATAGGTTCGGCGTAATCTCGTTGGAGTAGGAGCTTAGAGAGCTTAGGTACATTAGGTAGATTAGGCTTGGAGGGTCTTCTGCTGTTCATGTATCCCAACTACATTCTTTAGTGGATTATTTACCGTTTGGAGAGCGGCGGAGAGATTTTACACTGAGAGTTTCGATTTCCTCTTCGATAACACATCGTTGTGTTGTCCTTGTGTTTGCATCTCTCTTCTCTTAATCTTTGCCATTTAATTTCTACTGTGGATGTGTTTTTATTTGGTTTAGATTGTTTATCAATTCTGTATTAAGCTTATGTTCATATTCCGCACATTAATTGTTTGATATTAAGCTTGAATTGGTAATTTGTAAATTTGGGGTCTAAAAGTTCATAGTGTTTTATACACTAATTGAACTTTCAATTGGTATCAGAGTGGGTACACTTGTTGTGGTTTAAATGCCTAAGTGTGATCCTTGACCCCTTGTGTTTATTTGCTATGGATAGTGCTTTGTATGCCTCTTTGTATGATTTGGTTAATGATGAATGTAACATGCCATGTGTTTGTGAAAATGTCTCTATGAGTGATAATCCTCGTGATTGTGATGCTATGTTACATGAATCTTTAGATGTTGTTGATATTCCTAACATAAAACTCTTGAAGAAAAAGGCTTAAGAAGTTTAATAAGGATTTGAGCAAGTTATTTTGTGAAAATGATAATTTGATTGCTAAACTCAATGAATCCAACAAATTGGTTTAAAAATATAAGAAACTTGCTGAAAGCAAGTTATTTTGTGAAAAGGATAATTTCATTGCTAAGCTCAATGAATCCAACAAATTTGTTGAAAAATATAAGAAACTTGCTGAAAATTCTATTGAAAAGCTGAAAGAGTTTGAATGTTTGAATATGGACTTGGATGCTAAACTTGTTTTGTCTAACAAACTTGTTGGTGAGTTAAAATGTGAAAATAAATCTCTTAAGATGCATGCCAAGTGTTTGATTGCTGAACCTATTGTTAAAAAGGATGAAAATATTTGTTGCAATTATGTTGTGGTACTCGATTTTGTGCCTATTGTGTGTTCTACCTCAAAAGACAAATCGGGGTACATTCCTCCACATAAAAGAAATCAAAAGGTGGAGAGAAAGGCTGTTAAGTCAAAGCCTCCGTTTAGGTCTCAACCTAAGGCTTTGGATGGATCTAACTTTGTTCCAACTTGCTACCATTGTGATGCGATTGGTCATATAAGACCTCAATGTCATAAGTTGAAAAGAGAACAAAATCATGTTGCTAGATCCCTTTCCAAAAAACCTAGTGGACATAAACACATTGTTTGTCACCATTGTGGTGCTTTTGGTCATCTAAGACCTCATTGCTTTAAGTTTCATGCTCTTAAAAGAATTAAAAGAAAAGAGAAAATTGAGTTTCTTGGAAGTTGTGCTAAAAATGGTAAATCGGTTTTGAGTGAAAATAGCATGTTGTTAAAGAAAATGTTTAATGCTCTTAACTCCTTGACTATATGCATCTCTTGTTCTCATTCTTTCAACCATCGTCTTACTTTTCTTGAGACACTCATTCCAAAAATTCATTCCATTTAGATGAGGAAGGGTTCCTATGGTTGAGCTTTTGCTCTTTTGGTCCTTGATCTAATTCTTTCGATCTTTGTAGGACCCTTTATGCATTAGATGCTTCATTGTCATGCATTTGTGCATCATGCATCTCTTTATATGCATTGTTTTGATTGTTTTTACATTTGATCTTTTTTTCATTTTTTTTTTTTTTTGTGTGAGTAAAAAATCCAAAACTACATAAAAAGTGAAAAATTCAAAAAATTTGATCGTATATGTTTGAGCACATATCACATGTGAGTTTTGCCTTGTACCTTCGTACAAATGGCTTTATGCATTTACTAGTTTAACATGTTCTTTATGCACTTATTTCTTTGTGGGAAAAATCTTGAAATCTATGTGTGATTGTTGTAAATTGATCTTTAAGCTTGTCATGAATGATTGGTCAATAGTCTTGATGGTTTTGATACTTGCATAGACTTATGCCTATATATCTTCCCACACTTTTTATTGTTTTTGTTTAAAGAGCTCAACAAATGTAAATCTTAAAACGAAAAGAGATAATGAGTTGTAAAAGTCGTCGCACATACTAGTATTTGACTAGGAAAAAGGGAAAGTGACTTGTATTGAAAATGTATGATGCCTAAAAGCCAAAGTCTTATTCATCAAATTGAAATATCAAAAATTTCAGGCATCAATCTTAAAATGGGATGTATTGATTCAAAATGATCAAATGTTATGAATTGTAAAGAAGCCAAATGAAAAGCTTCAAAGATATGCAATCATTTTCTTGTGGGAGGTCATATATGTTCATTTCTATAATTGAGATAGACCACTTGACTTAGTACTAGTTCTGTATGATTTGATTGAATTGATCATTGAAGTTTCATTCTAGACTAAGGACTATTCCACATTTAATACACACACACAACACACATGCCTAATGTTCAATGAATGCCTTATTTATTTGTTCAATTGTACTTGTCTAAATGTGATGTGTGTGCGCTCAACTATATATAGATCTATCCAAAAAGATTTGTAAGGTTGAATTTATTCAACCATCTAATTGGCTTTATTCCGTGCCAGATTTGCTTGTAATTCAGCATTTAGTAACCCTGTACTTAGGTGGGTTTGATGTAAGGGTAGTGAGTGAGATACAGTGAAGATTGCTCAAGAGTGTGCAAGAAAACAGAGACTCGCGGCTGGGACTCGCGGGTGACTCGCGGCTTCAAGCCGCCAGACGCAGCACCCGTGCCAAGCATGCTGGAAGATGAACAGTCATGCCAACTGGAGCACTACAGGACAAAACAGGACAACTGGCCATACGGTTATCTCGCGACTGGATCTCGCGACTTAGTCAAGCCGCGAGGTCAAGCCGCGAGCCACCCCTGTTTTGTTAAACCTGACGTTTCACATTTCTCTCCCACTCTAGTATAAATACCCCTTTTACCCACGATTGAAAGAGAGCTTCCAGAGAGAATTTTGAGAGAGAAACCCTAAAGAAAAACAAGATTGATTCACCCACAATCTATACCTTAGAGTCTCTCCAAATTCCCCAACTCTCTTCCTCTCCATTGTCAAATCCTTGAGAGGCATTATACCAAACCTGGTTCTCACCATCATCATCACTGTGAGACAGTTGTTTGGATTTCTGGGAAGCAGTTAGGAAGGAACCAATCTTCATTGGTTGATGCTATGGTCTAGTAGCGGAATCCGGGAAGCTAGAAAAGAAAAAGGTTCGGCGCAACCTCGTTGGAGCAAGAAGCTTGGAGGGCTTAGGTGCACTGGGTAGATTAGGCTTGGAGGGTCTATTGCTGTCCTTGTATCCCAACTGTATTTTCTAGTGGATTGTTTACCGCTTGGAGGGCGGCGGAGAGGTTTTACGCCGAGGGCTTCGGTTTCCTCTTCGATAACACATTGCGTGTTGTCTTTGTGTTTGCATCTTCCTTCCTCTCTATCTTTGCCTTTTTATTATCTGCTGTGGATTTTATTTTGTTATGGCTTAGATAGTTTTTAACCAATTTCATATTATAGCATATGTTAAGTTTCCGCACACTAGTTGTTTGACATATTGCTTGAATTGGTTAAGTTGTAATTTGGGGGTCTAAACGTTCAAAGGTGTTTTTACACGTTTTTGAACTTTCAATTGGTATCAGAGCGGGTACACTGTTATTGGTTTCATTACCATTGTGTGATCCTTGACTCCCTTTTGAGATGGATAGGTCTCAATCCCTAAATGCACCTCCATATTTTGATGGTAGTAATTATGCTTTTTGGAAGGTTCGCATGAGAGCATTTCTGTGCTCCATTGATGAATCTGTTTGGGATGTAGTTGAGAGTGGTTGGACTAGACCTGAGGCAGCCAAATCCACATGGGATAAGGCAGCACTCGCTGCATCTAATGCTAACAGTAAAGTTTTAAATGCTATTTTCTGTGGTGTGTCTCCAGATGAATTTCACAGGATTTCTCACATCATCGTTGCCAAAGAAGCATGGGAGATATTGGAAACTACCTACGAAGGCACGAAGAAAGTGAAAGACACCAAGTTGCAAATGCTGACCACTCGGTTTGAGGAGCTCAAAATGAGTGAGGATGAGTCTTTCGACTCTTTCTATGGGAAGCTGAATGAGGTGGTAGTCAGCAAGTTCAATTTGGGGGAGAAAACGGAGGATTCTAAAATCGTAAGGAAGATCCTTCGATCATTGCCGGAAAGTTTTCGTGCTAAAGTGACAGCGATTGAAGAGAGCAAGGACCTAGATGACATCAAAGTCCAAGAGCTGGTTGGTTCTCTTCAGACTTATGAGATGTCGCTGCCCAACCAACGGAAGAGTAAATCTCTTGCTCTTAAGACCATTAATGAGAAGGTAGAAGTCCATGACTCATCGGAAGACGATGTGGTTGACAAAGATGTTGCATACCTTGTCCAAAATTTCAGAAAGTTCTTGAAATTCAAAAATAATGGCAAATTTGATGATAGAAGAAAATTCCAAAGTTCTGGAAGGGAGAAAAGGGAATTCAAAAAGAAAGATGGAAAAGAATCCCAACCTATACAAGGTGTCACTTGCTTCGAATGTAACGGGCATGGACACTTTAAGAAGGAATGTCCGAATTATTTGAAATCGAAAGGTAAAGTGTATGCCACGACATTGAGTGACTCAGATTCGTCTGACTCAGAATCTGAAGAGAGCTGTGATGGAGAGGGGAACTATTCAGCTTTTATGACCATTGCTCGTGTTGAGTCTTCAGATGAGTTGAATCTGATTGTACAAGACCTTGGAGAACATAGTGATGATGAATCACTACGAATTGTTGAAGAATCAGATGCTGAACAAGATGAAAGCACAGCAAATCTTCAAGAGAATTATAACTCACTCTTGGAGAAGTCGGGTGAGTACACAAGGGTGGCCAAGGCTGCTGTGAGAAAAATGAAGAAGGTAGAGGAGGACTACAAAAGTCTCCTAATCCGATATAGGGAGGCCAAATGTGAGATAGAAACTTTGAATGGTGAGCTGTCAGAAGCTTACACAAAAGTGAGATTTCTTGAGCAACAGGTTGTGCAAGTAAATGCTAAAATAGACAGGGTCACCACCAAGAAGCTAGATGATGTTATCTCATCTCAAAAGAGCTTTTCAGACAAATCCGGATTGGGATATACCGGAGGAAGTAGTTCATCTGGAAATGTCACTAAAGAAGTGAAGTTTGTAAAGACCAAAGATCCAGTTGTAGATGACCTTACTGATGAGAAGCTCAAGATGGAGGAGAAGAAGAATGTGGTGAACCAACGGATGCTGAATACTCGTAGTCAATCTGTGGGCAGGTCTGAATCTCGTCCCAAGTCACGTCCACGACCACAAAGAGGTCCTAGAGCAACTTATGTGTGTCATTATTGCGGACTTCAAGGACATACTCGACCAAATTGCCAAAAGCTGAGAGCAAAGAATAGTGCAACTCCTCAAAGGTCAGGAGGACCTAGAAATGATAGAAGAAATTGGGCAGGTGATCAACCTAGAGATCAGAATGGTGATCCCGGGATGATGAACGTGATGAAGATGATTGGTGCATTCACCAACTGCTTGGAAAGCTTCTCACGAAGGTTTGAAAGCCCTAACTCCCGTACCCAATCCTATAAGGAAATCACCCCAAACGCAAGTGACGTGTGGGTGAAAAAGGGTACTCATGCATAAGCATTACAACATGTCCATGCATTAATACTTCCTATGCTTTGCGACGATGTTTGTTTGTTTGATTATTGTTTTTGCTATTGGTTGTTTACTTGTCTTTTTGTGCATATTTTTTATTTTTGTCTTATCAATCTTTTTGCTTCTTGTGTCAAAAATCCAAAAATCACATAAAAATTAGAAAATCAAAAAGCTTGATTGACTTTGTTGAGTTTTTGTCTCAAAACTTGTTTTGCCTTGTATCTTTGTGCTAATGGCTTTGTGCATTTTCGAGCATTGCTTGTCTTCATGCACTCATATCACTGTGGGAAAAATCTTGAAATCTATGTGATTGTTGTAAATAGATCTTCAAACTTGTCATGAATGATTAGTGAATGGTTATGTTGATCTTGAGACATGCATAGACTTGTGTCTATATATCTTCCCACTCTTTATTTTTGTTTTGCTAAAAAGAGCTCACCAAATGTAAATCTCCAAATGAAAAGAGATATTGAGCTGCAAAAGCCTGTCGCACATTCTAGTATTTGACTAGGAAAAAGGGTAAGCGACCTTATATTAAAGTGAATGTTTTTTCAAAAAGCCAAAGGCTTGTTCATCAAAGAGAAATGTCAAATATCACTCTCACAATGAGAGGTGATTGCCTCAAAAGATCAAAAAGGATCATTTGTTATGATTTAAAATGGAGTCAAATGTAAAGCTCCAAGTCATGTTATCAAGTTATGTGGGAGGTCATATATACATATTTCTATAAGTGAGATAGATCACATGACCTAGTGCTAATTGTGTATGCCTTGGTTGAATTGATCATTGAAGCTTCACATTAGACTAAGGACTATCTCATTGTTGATATCCACACACAACACACAAGTTTATGTTCAAAGAATGCCATAATCATTTGTGTAATTGTACTTGATGAAATATGTTTTTCACATGCTCAATCTTTGTTAATTCAAGCACAAAAAGATTTTTGAGTGTTTTTGGAAAGTATTTTTGTTTGAAAAATCTGAAAATTTCAAGAATCCAGTTTTGCCCTGTTTTGGCGGCTCGGTCGCGGGTATGTCAAGTCGCGAGCCTCAGTCGCATCTTCGCTGGTCATTTTTGGCGACTTGTTCGCGAGTGGAAGGTCCAGTCGCGAGGTTCACTCAGAAATTTTCGCGGCTCAGCTCGCGACTCATTCGCGGGTAGACCTTCCAGTCGCGAAAAACACTTAGAAGAATTTTTCAAATTTTTTGTCCTTAAGTGTTTTGGCGGCTTGAACTGGCGACTGTGTGGCGACTTAATCAAGTCGCGAAAATCGCGTGTTTGGCAGAAACAGGAGCAGTTTTTAAATCTTTTTCAGTTTTCCCTCGAACATTTGTAACTGTTCATTTTCTCTCTAAAATATCTCCTTTCCAAACACTCCAAACACTCCGTGAATCCATTTTCAAACCTCATTGGTGCTTCATTTCTTATCCAAATCATCAAGAAAAGGTATGGGTTTTACTTTCTCAATCTCATTTTTCCCTTTTCCTGCATATTTTTGTTACAGTTTGGATTGATATTGTGTTCGAAATACTTCTCTCTTTGTGTAATGGGTTTGGCGTGTCTTGCTTGATATTGCTCTCATCTGTTTTTATGTTGAACGGTCACAATGTGTTTTTCATTGTTCTGATATTTGCCTATTGTTGAGTCTGACAATCTTTTCTTACATGGGTTTGGTGTTTATTTGATTTACTCATTTCTCTTGCTTGAGTATTGATGTTGGATTTCGGTATTGGTTACTAAGTTTTTATGATATCATAATGTGTGTCTCTCAACCATGTGGCCTAGTATGGATGATTTGTTTCTTCTTGCTGAAATATTTTCCATTGTTCATATCTCTTGTGGAGTGTTTTATGTTATCTGCTCTAAATGTTCGTATACTGTATCTGCTTGCATATCATGGTCATGATAACCTGTCTCATTGACAGTTTTGTCAGTTGTTTTGTCTATCTATGTCTTTGTGCACAATCACCAGTTTGCTGCACCTGTTATTTTGTGCTTCTCTGTATTGTTGGAAGTTTGGTTGGGTCTGCACTTTCTTCAGTGTGTATTTATGTATTGCAATTTCTTTTGCTCTGAATCTTGTTGACATTTATCCTGTGTGGTACTGTTGTTTGGTTCTCTACTGTGGGCCTGTTATCTTGCAGATGTCTCGTCGATCTTCCAGGGGTAAAGACATTGTTGCTGACGAACCAGCAACACCAGTTGCTAAAAGGACTCGACTATCATCTCAGGCATCTCAAGATCCAATGAGGATAGGTTCAAACTTCCGCTTAACTCTCACGTCTACTCAAACGTGTTTGACAAGTCAACCACTATAGTGGAACGGGTGGTAGAGTTTAACACCTTAGGGACCACTTTCATCCCTCGAATCTTTGAGAAACGAGATTGGGCAAACTTGTTCGGGAACTTTGATGATCCAATGGATGAGCTGGTCAAAGAATGCTTCTCCAATGCAACTGATCTTGGACCTCAACTCATTTTCTGGGTCAGAGGAACAGAGTTTAGTGTTTCCCCAGACTCCATTGCAGATCTTCTCGGCATTACCAGACCGCAGAATGTGAATATAACTCCTTACGATGAACGAACTCCAGAAGTTGGAGAAATCCTACAAATCCTAGGATCCGATCATGAAGTATCCAGTGCAGGAACATCCATCAGCACTGCAAAGTTTGCACCAGAGTTGACCACACTGAAGTTGATCATGTTCACCAATCTCTACCCACTGTCCAACACTACATTCATCAATCTTGGGAGAGCTCTATTCCTTTGTGATCTTATTACAGGAGCCCCCATTGATATATGTGCTCACATCTACTACACCTTGAGGAAGACCGCATGTCGAACTGCAGCTAGAGGAGTTATTCCATTTTGCAGTCTCATCATGAAGCTCATTCTTCGTGAAGGCATTATTCCTCCTGCAGATGGAACAATGTTGACTCGTCAACGTCCCATTTCCTTGTTCACTCTTCAAGCTAGCAGAAGTCACTCCTCTAAATCACCAAGGAGTGCTCACATCTCTCCGGTTACTCCATCTGCCCCTGACTCAGAAACACCTGCACATACCACATCTACTTCACGTGCTGTTCCTGAAGCTTCACCGGCTAGTATTCCGCAAGCACAGACTACTCCTCATACTGATAGAGTCGGCAGTGTACTTGAGCATATTCAGAAACGCATTGATGAGCTTGTGGCACTTCTCTACTCCACAAACAACCATGTCCAAATGCGTCTCGAGACTATGGAGAATCAGCTAGATGATATTCAACGAAAGTTGGACGAGAGTCTTTAGGTATTCATGCCAAAAAGGGGGAGAGCATTCAGTAAGGGGGAGAAAGTTTTCAAAGGGAAGTGTGCATAGTGATAGGGGGAGTACACACACACATACTTTTGTTATACTTTTGTTTTTAGTCTTATCCTCTAAACTTATGGTTTTAGGTTTATGTTTGTTGGACTATTTAATGTTTTTATGGGTTTGATACACTGTGTTTTGGTGTATAGTTGTTTTTAACTCTTAACCTATACTCTTGGCTTAATCTTTAATATGTTTTGCTGATGTTATTCAGGATGTTTTGTGGTTTGTACCCATGTGCTTTTGTAAGCTTTTAGGGTTAATGTTTTATGCATAGTTTGTAGGCTTTATGGTATGTACCTTGCTTAATGCAGCCTTTATGCTATGTTGAAATCAGTACTTTGATCTAAATGTTCTGCATTTTGGTTTATGTACTGTCACTCTTGTGCCCTTGTAGGATTGTTCCTAGATGCATATACCTTGTGTGTTATGCATTGGTTGAGTGTTGAACATACAAGTGTCTTGCCTTGTGCTTGTTAACTTGTATGTCCTTGTGTTCATTCCAAGTGTGAATGAGCACTGTGATCACTACCTTGTGGTGTTCACTTGGTTGATCAAGCCATGGTTTGTTTCTTAACTCCATCTTTGCTTGATCACATATTGCCTGTTTCATATGCATTTTATAATTTTCTGCTTACAATGATCATGGTGTATTGTTGTGTTTCAGGAGTATTATGTTCATATGATTCAAGTGCTTCACAGCTTCTAGAGTTAGGTGTGAGTGAGTTTTGTTCAACTGTTCCCAACTCACATGTTAAGTCTAGAGTCTGTTTTAGGGTTTTGTCACGGAATAGCCAAAGGGGGAGATTGTAAGGTTGAATTTATTCAACCATCTAATTGGCTTTATTCCGTGCCAAATTTGCTTGTAATTCAGCATTTAGTAACCCTGTATTTAGGTGGGTTTGATGTAAGGGTAGTGAGTGAGATAGAGTGAAGATTGATCAAGAGTGTGCAAGAAAACAGAGACTCGCGGCTGGGACTCGCGGGTGACTCGCGGCTTCAAGCCGCCAGACGCAGCACACGTGCCAAGCATGCTGGAAGGTGAACAGTCATGCCAGCTGGAGCACTACAGGACAAAACAGGACAACTGGCCATACGGTTATCTCGCGACTGGATCTCGCGACTTAGTCAAGCCGCGAGGTCAAGCTGCGAGCCACCCCTGTTTTGTTAAACCTGACGTTTCACATTCCTCTCCCACTCTAGTATAAATACCCCTTTTACCCACGATTGAAAGAGAGCTTCCAGAGAGAATTTTGAGAGAGAAACCCTAAAGAAAAACAAGATTGATTCACCCACAATCTATACCTTAGAGTCTCTCCAAATTCCCCAACTCTCTTCCTCTCCATTGTCAAATCCTTGAGAGGCATTATACCAAACCTGGTTCTCACCATCATCATCACTGTGAGACAGTTGTTTGGATTTCTGGGAAGCAGTTAGGAAGGAACCAATCTTCATTGGTTGATGCTATGGTCTAGTAGCGGAATCCGGGAAGCTAGAAAAGAAAAAGGTTCGGCGCAACCTCGTTGGAGCAAGAAGCTTGGAGGGCTTAGGTGCACTGGGTAGATTAGGCTTGGAGGGTCTATTGCTGTCCTTGTATCCCAACTGTATTTTCTAGTGGATTGTTTACCGCTTGGAGGGCGGTGGAGAGGTTTTACGCCGAGGGCTTCGGTTTCCTCTTCGATAACACATTGCGTGTTGTCTTTGTGTTTGCATCTTCCTTCCTCTCTATCTTTGCCTTTTTATTATCTGCTGTGGATTTTATTTTGTTATGGCTTAGATAGTTTTTAACCAATTTCATATTATAGCATATGTTAAGTTTCCGCACACTAGTTGTTTGACATATTGCTTGAATTGGTTAAGTTGTAATTTGGGGGTCTAAACGTTCAAAGGTGTTTTTACACGTTTTTGAACTTTCAAGATTTTTTATCATTTTATATGTTTTTGGAAGTGATTTTTATCACTCTTTGTGTTCATGTTTAGTGCTTACTTTGTTTTTCATTATTTAAACATGTTTTGTTTTGAAAAACAAGTGTCAGAATTTTTGGCTACTCATTCTGGCTACTTGCGCGAGCTGCGAGCAAGCTGCGAGTTTTGGCTACTCGTTTTGGTGACTTACAAGTCGTGAGTTCAAGCTGTGAGTTCACACAGAAGGGTTTCGCGACTCAGCTCGCGACTCGCTAGTCGCGAAACGCCCAGAATCAGCTTTTTAAAGAGTTTTTTCATGGGAATCATGTTTTAAACCTCTCTCATCCTCTTTGAAACCCTTTTTTCAATATTTTTACATCAAAACCCAACCAATTTGAATGGTTTTTCATTCCATTAACATCTCTAAGGTAATTATAAACTCTTTTTATTAATTTTGATCCTTAGATTATGTTTTGGAGAGTTTTGTGCTCTTGGTTAGGATTTTCATCATAGGGGTTGGGAAAACTTAATTTTTGTCAAAATTTTTCATGGGATTGGTTTCTTTTGTTAATTTGCATTGGATGTTGGCCCCTTGTGGCATAAAGAACATGTATTAAGGGTGGATTTCATGATGTTCATGCATTGTTTTACATTGTTGTTCATAGTGTGCATGCTAGGTGTTTGATAAAATGCCTCTTAGGCATTTTCTCGCTTGTTTGAACTCTGATGAGTACCAAACTTTGGAGTTTCTCATGTTTTCTCATTAGGAACATGTTTGGTTCATTGGTTGTGTATTTAACACACCTTTCCCCTACATGTGTATTTTCCATGCATTGGTCATGCATTGCACATAGCCATCTCTTGCACACACCTTTGCTACCCTTGTCATGCATTGGTCTATACCTTGCTTCTTCATCCTAGCTTGTCATGTTTACCTTATGCTTTGTAGCAGTTTACTTTGTCTTAGGTTTGAGCTTCATTTTCTCATTCATCTCACACCCCTCATGCATCATTATCATTGTTCATACCTTCATCTCTTACCCTCATTTCTCCTTGACCCTTTGTCTATTCTTGACAAAAAGGGGGAGAGTATACTGGAGTGTTTTGTTATTTCTATATGACTCTTGTGCACATCCTTAGGGGGAGAAATTCTATTTCTCGTGCACATTTGTAGGGGGAGAGATATTTCATAGGAGAGATGCATATACCAAGGGGGAGAAGACATTGTGTTAATTAGAAATCTTTGTTCTGTTTGTTTTTTTGTTGGCTTTATGGTGCTTTGAGTTATGCTTTGTTGTTCTCATCGCATCATGTTTGTGTTTTGGACATGCATATTTCCCTATGCTATTGTGCTTCATTGAATGCATGTTCGGATGATCATTTGTTTTGCTATGTGATCATTGTAGTCATTTCTATATGACTGTTTTGGTGTATGATCAAGTTGTTCACATGTTTCACATCATGTTTACTTGATTGCAATTTACTTGTTACATTATACTTGTCATTTTATTATTTTCTTTACCTTGAGGGTCTAATGTCTTTTGTGCAAGAGTTTCAGGTTACAAGTATATATGTTCCAAGTGCATCACAGCTTCTCATCATTTTGAAGGGGAGAAATTTTAAGCACTTTTAGTTTATATTGTTTAAGTTCATATTCAGTATTTTTTTGAGTTTGTGGCCATGTTGCTTTTGTAAGCTTTTAGAGTTTGTTTTCATGTTTTTGTAGGCTTTTATGGTTTGTACCATGCTTATGCAGCCTTTATGTTTTGTTGTCTAATACTTCTAACTAAATATTATGCGTTTTCTTTAAGTATTCTCACTCTTATGCCCTTGTAGGATTTTGTTCCTAGATGCATATACTTTATGTATTGTGCATTGGTTGAGTATTGGGCATGTAAGTGATTTGCATTGAGCTTATTGGCTTGTATGTTCGGATGTTCATTCCAAGTGTGAATGAGCATTGTGGTCACTATTTTATAGTGATTGCCTGTTTAGTCAAGCCATGGTTTATTTCTCATTCCATTTTGCTTGATTGCATTGTGCTTGTCTCATATGCAATTACAAGTTTTTCTTCATACAATGATCATACTATGTTGTTATGTTTCAAGAGATTCTTGTTCATATGATTCAAGAGCTTATCAGATTCTAGAGTTAAGTATGAGTGAGTTTTGTTCAACTGTTCCCAACTCACATGTTAAGTCTAGAATTTGTTTTAGGGTTTTGTGACGGAATAGCCAAAGGGGGAGATTGTAAGGTTGAATTTTATCAACCATCTTGTTGGCTTTATTCCGTACTAAATTTGGTTGTATTTTAGCAATTAGTAACCCTGTATTTAGGTGGGAATCATGTAAAGGTAGTGAGTGAGAGAGTCTGACGAAATGCTCAAGATTGTGCAAGGATGCAGAGACTCGTGGCTGGACTCGCGGGTGACTCACGACTGGCAAGCCGCCAAAGTTGGCACATGTGTGGAGCATGCAGGGGAGCTAAAGAGTCATGCCAGCTGTTGCACTACAGGACAAAAGTCCCAGGCTAGCCAGGCCGTTAGCTCGCGGCTTGAACTCGCGACTCAGCCCAATCGCGAGGTCAAGTCGCCAGACCACCCTGTTTGGGAAAAACTGACTTTTCACATTCCTTATCACCCTACTATATATATACCCTTATACCCACAATATTGAAACAGCTTCCAGAGAGAATTTTGAGAGAGAAACCCTAGAGAAAAACAAGATTGATTCATCCACAATCTTCACATAGAGACTCTTCAAATTCCTCTACTTTCTTCCTCTCCATTATCAAATCCTTGAGAGGTATATTACCAAAACCTTTTCTCACCATACCCATATCTGTGAGAAGGCCATTTGGTGTTTGGGAAGCAGTTAAGAAGGGACCAATTTCATATTAGTTGATGCTATGGTCAAGTAGCAAAATCCGGGAAGATAAAGAAGAAATGGGTTCGGCGTAACTTCGTTGGAGTAGGAGCTTGGAGGGCTTAGGTACATTGAGTAGATTAGGCTTGGAGGGTCTTCTGCTGTTCATGTATCCCAACTACATTCTTTAATGGATTATTTACCGCTTAGAGGGCGGCGAAGAGGTTTTACGCCGAGGGTTTCGGTTTTCTCTTCGATAACATATTGTGTTGTTGTCCTTGTATTTGCATCTCTCTTCCCTTAATCTTTATCATTTAATTTCTGCTGTGGATGTGTTTTTATTTGGTTTAAATTGTTTATCAATTCTGTATTAAGCTTATGTTCATATTCCGCACATTAATTGTTTGATATTATGCTTGAATTGGTAATTTGTAAATTGGGGGTCTAAACGTTCATAGTGTTTTATACACTAATTGAACTTTCAATCATATCATTGTAAAGTGTGGAAAATAAAGAACACAATGATATGATGACCCAAGAAAACCAAACCGGTAAAAAACCTAGGGAGGATTTAACCTAACTATCCTTAAGGTAAAACGAATCTACTATGAAAGAATTGAAGTTTACACAATAGCGATTTAAACCACTAACATCCTATTGCTACCTCGAGTAGGAAACTTACTATCACGACCACATGATAGCTTCGAGTCCACGGACTACTTCTTTCTTGGATTCCCAGTAAGCACAAGCACTCTCGCTTGTATATCTTTAAGCTCTTGAATCTACAACTGAATTGATCACCAAACTCTCGACATCAATCTTGAGATTGGAAACCCTAAGTGTATGTGAAGGCAAACACCTCTAGATCTCACAAAAGATTCACACACACAGCATAAAGAGCAACCTTTAGGGAGCCTTTGGGTACAAAACCCTAAATACAAAAAGAGGCACTAGATGCACTCTAATCTCTCTAAAAACTCTGAAAACCCCACCTAGGGTTAGCTTAAAATGTCTTTTAAATACTGGAAAAAAGGGCTCGCGATTTGGGCTTCAAACGGATAAGTTATGGCTTTTTTACGTTTGCTGATTTTGTTGATATGCAATTTTCGACTAATCGAGTACCAATCGAACCAAACAGCTTGTAACTCATTTTTTTCATCTTGAACTTGAGTTTTTTATCTTGGGCTTCAATGTAGACCATTCTAAACCAATGAAACTTAGTTTTTATCATGTTTTGTCATGGTTTGCCAACATTACAAACTCAAAACCTAACAGTTTTCATATGAATAACGCGAGGTAAGAATGGATAAAAACATTATTAGGGATGTTGATGAACCAAATAATGCTGTTGCACTTGAAATTGAATAGGCCAGAAAAAGTTTAGGACTACGGTTTGATTTATCAGCTGCTTGGTCACTAAACACTATAGTGCCAATTAGTGTAGCAACCACCATAGATGATTTAGCTGTGTTAATCATCCACTTCTCTCCTTCCATCCTTAAGTTCTCGTGGTTCATCACAAATAAAACATATGGTGTTTCCCCTTTCGTATTTTTCATTTCTTTGAATGCAGGTTTTACAGCCTTTTCCACCTCCTTCAATAGCATATCATAGGAAATACCACATGAGAGACTTGTTAGTCCAAAAAATTTGAAAATTTTAGGTAGAAAATTTGTGTGCAAATAGGAACGAACATTCTATTAAATGGTTCAACAATTACTACACAAAGAACATGAATCGGTACCTTGAACCATAACAGTTCTAGTTGCATTTGATATAGCATTGAGCTTCTCTTGAGGTGCCAATCCTGCAGCTAATTGCAATATGTTGCTTTCACCTTCAATTGTTCCATCGACTATTAGATCTCCAATTGAGCCTATCTCATTAAGTAATTTGAAGATGCTTTCATGGCGCTTCTCAACCAAGGGAGTCAATATCGTACCGGAGGCTGTACCGGTTTGGCCAGTGGTACGATATATTTCGGATACCGGTCAATACCGGTGTACCGTTTTGGGTTTACCGCTATTTTATATATATATATATATATATATATATATATATTATAATAAATATAAAAGTTTACCATAAAACATTTCATCAATTCAGAACTAATTATTCATGGTTTTAGACTTTAGTATCAATTAAAAGAAAAAAAAAAAAAACACAATATAAAAAATAGAAAGCTTAAAAGTTACCATTGCATACTAAGAAAACAAATAATACTAATAAGTTAATGCAAATAAGTTACCATTCTACCCTAACAAAAATTCAAAAATTACAAAACTTAAAAAAAAAAAAAAAAAAAAAAAAAAAAAAAAAAAACTTTTTTCTGTACCGGCCGGTATTGCTCGAAATTGGCCGGTACGGCCGGTATTTTTTCCGGTACGAAACAGGGGGGTTGAACGTACCAAATTGCTAGCCGGTACGGAATCAACTCCCTTGTTCTCAACAGCAATATGAAATATGCTTTTACTATCTTTCGTTTTCCATAATAGATCAAAGTTAAAACAAATAAGCTTAACAAAGAACTCGATGTTGTAGAGAATTAACCTGAAATTTTCAAACCTGTGAGAAACAAAATAGAGAAAACACACACTAAAGAAAAATAATCACACGCACAAGACAGTATTTATATGGTTCGGCAATTTGCCTACGTCCATGGAGTTGCAAGGATTTCACTATTATTAGGGAAAAAATAAAAAGTGTGACAGTACAGTTTTTCTCACTCTCAAAAACGACGACAACAAAAAACCCTAATCACCAAAACAATGTTTTTCTACATCCTGCGCACATGAACTAAGTCTCAGAAAATCTCTCATTAAAAACCACACAACATTATTTCGGGTTGGGTCATCATCCAGATCAAACACAACTAGGCTTCACAAAGCCCAACAGATGTTGCCTACTTTTGCTGCTTCAAATAGAACATTTGAAATCACTAAGGTTTCGTTTGAATTCTCAACATCGCCTCCGTAACCCTGAAGACATATTTTTAACAATTCATTGACTTTAGAATACTTTGAGTTTTCCTGTTTTGATTTCAACCCTGGAATTGAACATGACCATGCCAAAGTTCAATGAAATTTAATTTATTAAAAGAATCAAATAGATCTGTATAAAGAGATCATGTGGTACTAGTATAGGTGTTTCTTGTATTGTGGCATGCTTAGTACATTGTAATGAAATAGCTATTTTCTTGCACGGAATATATATTCCTTATGTATGGTTATTAGGTTTTAGGTTGGCAGATTCCATGATATCAAGATTAAGAGTCAAAGATGCAAGTCAAAGAAGACAAATTTTTAGGATTCCGAATGTCATTTGATCACCACTTGATCTATCAAAATCTAGGCTTCGACATGCTTTTGGTTATGTCTTGATCAATCGAAGGAGTCGTCTCAAATTGTTGTTCGACAATGGATCAATTAATCGAAAATTAAAAGTCAATAAGTGACATGTTTTAATGAAATCAATTCCGTGAGTTTTTCAACCATAAGTGGAATGCCTATATAAGAGCCTATTATACAAGACTTGATTGAGGTTGTTGGATCAGACTTTGAAAAGCTAATCTTGGATCAGACTTTGAAAAGCTAATCATAGAGAAAATCCTAGCCTCCACCTTCTAACCCTTGAGTTTAGAGAGTAAACAAAAATATCATCCACTTAATTTGTTGTTTATGTCGTAATGTGAATCAATGCAAAAGCCGCACAGAGCCTATCCTAGTACATTTGCTATGTAATTCAAATCATCAAGTTGTGGGCGTCTTAGGGAGCACGTCAATAGGTTATCTACTGGGTAAAGTCTAGAGTCATTAGTGTAGACACCTCATTTTGTACCTAGTTAATAAACTTAAGTCCCCAGTCCCAAGGATAAGTTTGACATATCTACAAAAGGTAATTGAAGTTATTTTGATAGTTTGAAAGTAATCCCAACATAAAATTACTCAAATCACTTTGAAAATGATGTTGAAAAATGAACTTTGCTCACTATTTTGATCATACCTTTTGATCCACAACTGCATTTAAGTGAGGTTTGTTTCATTGGAAAATAGGCATCTTGAGCTTCAATTTGAACACAAATTTTTCTTAATTTGGATTTATATTGAATAAGTTATAACCATGTGAAAATTGGCCAACTGAGTAGTCGAAATTATGATTTTTTTGAGGAGCATGCGTACACATGAATCATGAATGTGTATACATGAATTGTACACATTTATTGTTCATGTAAATCATGTGTTAGTTCAAAAATCCTCTAGATTATTCCCCACTAATTTATACTATTGAAAAAAAAAAACGTGATTGGATCTAATGGTTTGTAAAAAGAACTTGAATTTATTTTAAATCCACTTTTTACGTAGCAACTTCATCAAGTGACAAAAAGTTTTATTTAAACAAGAATGAACAAGAAGCTGAAGGAATATTGGGAGTTTGGAGTTTGTGGGAAAAGGAAGAAAGAAACAAATGAAAGGAGAAGTTATTTCTAAGAAGTTATAATTGGTTTCTGCATGGGTCTTTTTTTTCTTTTCTTTTTTTCTTCTTTTTTCTCTTTAATGCGACGTTGTTGGTTTTTTATGGAAGGATTTTTTTTTTTTTTTTTTTAAATTTTTAATTTATGGAAGTTTTATTTGTTAGGATAGGAACTGTGGGCAGTTTTTTTTTTTTTTTTTTTTAATGGATTTACAGTTTTGACCTTGTTTCTTATATTTTAGAAATAAGGATAAATTAATTAAATTATGGATATTTTTGAAAGTCAAAAAGGAAATAATTAACTTTTTGAATCTTCTTAAAAAAAATATAAAAAAAAAAATAAAAAATAAAAAAAGAAGAAGAAGAAGAAAGAATCCTCTTAATATATAGAGTTGATGAAAATAGTAATTGTTCTTTTTAATGGCAGTATGACAAGTGATAAAAGTGCAATAATGAGTTGGGTGAACAATGTATCATATAAAATACACTTGTGTAGCTTATGGGTCCGTTTGGATTGAGCTTATTATTACTGAAACTGAAAACTGAAAACTGAAAACTGAAGACACTGTAGTAAAATAATTTTTAAATGTGTAAATAGTACCGTGAGATCCATTTTTAATATTTTTTAATGCGTGAACAGTGTCAGCACAGTATGTGAACAGTATATTTACTGTTCATAACAGTAAAATTTGTCCCCCCAAAGTCAACAAATGCGGGCCAAAAAAAAAAAAGGAGAGGAGAAAACGTGAACTCTAGAAAACGTGGACGCAAGACGCAGAGTGCAAATGCTCACTATATATGCTAATGTCTATTGAGTCGTCATGTTGTATATGGTCCGTATGGATGATGTTGAACAAACAAGATATCATACTAAATTGCATTAACAATAATACTAATAATAATAATGATAATAAATTAACTGCATTCAAAAGATAAGATGTGTTTAATTAACATACAGCGTTACAGTCCAAATCTATTCGTCTTCATTATTTTACACGTTCATACAAAGGTAAGCAACATAAAAGATTGTCTAGTCGCACCTGATTGTCTATTGCTAATAATTATTTTATACACGCCAAATTTATACAGTGGTCGGATTCAATCGCCGGACTCGCAGGTTCGTGGGACACCTCCTTGTAAAGTAGACGTTGACGTGGCTTAAACCGAAAGAAGGTAGATCGGGCTATATCAATAAATAGGTACCACTTCAGCACCCCGTATATGATTGGCGCAATAGCAAATAAACCAATGACAACAAAGATCACAGGCAATTCCTTCCCATTATGATTCGCCAACATAAAGGATATAAAAAATGCAACCATCATGGCAGCAATCGAGATGCAAAGTGACGCGATTCCAATCAACAACCTAAGAGGTAACCATAAAACAAAGTCGTTGTAGGAATAACGTGAGGTAAGGATGGATAAGAACATTACTAAGGATGTTGAAGAGGAGAATAATGATATCGCACTTGCAACCGAAAAGGCAAGATAATGTTTAGAACTACGGTCTAATCCATCAGCTATTAGGCCACTATACATTGTAGAGCCAATTAATGTAGCAACCACCATAGAATAATTAGCTGTGTCTATCATCCACTTCTCTCCCTTCGTCCTTAACTCCTCATGTGTCCTCGGAAATACAACATACGGTGTTTCCATGTTTCCATTTTTCATTTCTTTGAACCCAGGTGGTACAATCATTTCCACCTCCTTCCATTACAAATCTTAGAAAAAATATCACGTGAGAGACTCGTTAGTCCAAAAACGCTAAAAATTTTAGGAAGAAATTAAATATACGTGGAAACAGGAATATTGAACATTAATTCTATGAAATGGTTCAACACTTCCTACTCAAAGCAAATGAATATGTACCTTGAACCATAACATTTCTCGTTGCATTTGAAGAGCTGCTCCTGATATAGCATTCAGCTTTTCTTTAGGTGCCAATTCTGCAGCTAAATGCAAAATGTTGCTTCCATCTTCTTCTATTCCATCTATTATTTGATCTCCAATGGAGCCTATCTCATTAAGTAAATAGAATATGCTTTCATGGCGCTTCTCAACCGCAACATGAAATATGCTTTTTCTACTTACTGTTTTCCATAATAGATCAAATTCAAAACGAATAAGCATGATCAAGCACTCAATGTTGCCTTCTTCTGCTGCATCAAACAGAACTTTTGGAATCTCTGGTGAATTCCCAACATCACCTCTGTATTCCTGGAGGCACTTTTTAAACAGTTCACTGGCTTGCTTTGAGTTTTCCTGTTTTAACTTCAACCCTGGAATTGAAAGTGAAAAAGAAAGTAGTCATACTTCAATGAGAAATAAATATTTTAAAGAATCGAATTGTTCTTCTATGGAATAAGAGTAAATGTGCCACTAGTGTTGGGTCCCATTCTAATATTGTATGAAGTAAGAAAATCAATTAAGAAATTTAATCAATCTCTAGAAATGTTATTGTTGAATAAATGTATTAGCAACGTGAAGTGTTATACCATGTTGTGTATGCTAGAGTGGATGCGGAAGGAGAAGCATAGAATAGTGTAAGGTTGAATTTAATCAACCATGTGTTGGCTTTATTCCGTGACAAATTTGCTTGTAATACAGCACTTAGAAACCCTGTATTTAGGTGGGTATCATGTAAGGGTAGTGTGTGAGAGAGTGTGAAGAAACGCTCAAGACTGTGCAGTGAAGCAGAGACTCGCGGGAGGCTCGCGGCTTGCAAGCCGCCAAAAGTTGCACACGCGCAGAGCATGCAGGGGAGATGAACAGTCAAGCCAGCTAGAGCACTACAGGACAAAAATCCAGACTGGCCACTCAGTTATCTCGCGGCTTGAACTCGCGACTCAGTTAAGTCGCGAGGTTAAGTCGCCAATCAGCCATGTTTTGGAAAAAACTGACCCTTCGCATTCCATTCTCACACCAGTATAAATACCCCTCATTCCCACAAAATATGTGTGGCTATTCAGAAAGAAAAACCCTAAGAGAGGTTTCTTCAAAACACCCACCCAATTAGAGAGAGTTACTCATTCTTAGAGAGAAATCTTTGTAGTCTCTTCTCATTCCCTCTCTCATTGTCATAGCTATTGAGAGGAGATTTCTATCCAAACACTACCCACACCCATTTAGAGTGTTGAGTGTTTTTGGAGCTTTAGGAAGCATTGGAAGATGCCAAGGATGGCGGATGCTATGGATTATAGTGGAATCCGGTAAGTTAGAAAAGAAAAAGGTTCGGCGCAACCTCGTTAGAGCAAGAAGCTTGGAGGGCTTAGCTACATCGGGTAGATTAGGCAGATTAGACTTGGAGGGTCTATTGCTGTTCATGTATCCCAACTACATTTTCTAGTGGATTATTGACCGCTTGGAGGGGGCGGAGAAGTTTTACGCCGAGGGCTTCGGTTTCCTCTTCGATAACACATCGTGTGTTGTCCTTGTGTTTGCATCTCTCTTCCCTTAATCTTTGCCTTTTATTTTCTGCAGTGGATGTGATTTTAATTGGCTTAGATTGTTTACCAATTCTGTTTATAGCTTGTGTTCATTTTCCGCACACTAGTTGTTTATCATAAAGTTTTAATTGGTTATTTTGTAATTGGGGGTCAAAACGTTCAAGGGTGTTTTATACACTATTTGAATTTTCAATTGGTATAAGAGCGGGAACACTTGTTGTGGTTTAAATACTTAACTGTGATCCTTGACCCCTTGTGTTTTGCCATGGATAATGCTTTGTATGCTTCTATGGATATTGTTGATTGTAACATGCCATGTGTTTGTGAAAATGCCTCTATGAGTGTTAATCCTCATAAGTGTGATGACATGTTATTTGAATCTATGGGTATTATTGACAAACTCTTGAAGAAAAATGCTAAGAAGTTTCAAAAGAATTTGAGCAAGTTATTTTGTGAAAAGGATGATTTGATTGCTAAGCTCAATGAATCCAATAAATTGGTTGAGAAATATAAAAAACTTGCTGAAATTTCTCTTGAAAAGCTGAAAGAGTTTGAATGTTTAAATAGGGACTTGGATGCTAAACTTGTTTTATCTAACAAACTTGTTGATAATCTTAAATCTGAAAATGAATCTCTTAAGATGTATGCCAAGTGTTTGATTGCTGAACCTGTTGCTAAAATGGAAGAAAATATATGTTGCAATCATGTTGTGGTACCCGATCTTGTGCCTATTGTGTGTTCTACCTCTAAGGACAAATCGGTGTACGTTCCTCCACACAAAAGAAATCAAAAGGTGGAGAGAAAGGTTGTTAAGTCAAATCCTCTGTTTAGGTCTCAACCTAAGGCTTTGGATGGATCTAAGTTTGTTCCAACTTGCCACCATTGTGATGTGATTGGTCATATAAGACCTCAACGTCATAAGTTGAAGAGGGAACAAAACCATATTGCTGGATCCCTTCCCAAAAGGCCTAGTGGACCTAAACACATTGTGTGTCACCATTGTGGTGCCTTTGGTCATCTAAGACCCCAATACTCTAAGTTTCATGCTTTTAAAAGAATCAAAAGAAAAGAAAAACTTGAGCTTTTTGGAAGTTATCCTAAAAAGAGTAAACCGATTTTGAGTGAAAATAGCATGTTGTTAAAGAAAATGTTTAATGCTCTTAACTCCTTGACTATGTGCATCTTCGGTTCTCATTCTTCCAACCCTTGTCTCACTTCTCTTGAGACACTCATTCCAAACAATCGTTTCGTTTGGATGAGGAAGGGTTCCTGTGGTTGAACTTTTGCTCTTTTGGTCCTTGATCTAATTCTTTCGATCTTTGTAGGACCCTTCATGCATTAAATGTCATATCTTCATGCATTTTGTGCATCTTGCATTTATTTGTATGCATTGTTTTGTTTTTTATCTTACTTTTATATTTCAGTTTTGTGTGAGTAAAAAATCCAAAACCACGTAAAAAGTGAAAAATTTAAAAAGTTTGATTGTATATGTTTGAGCACATATCACATGTGAGTTTGGCCTTGTACCTTTGTACAAATGACTTTGTGCATTTACGAGCTTAGCTTGTTATTTTTGCACTTATATCTTTGTGGGAAAAATCTTGACATCTTTGTGTGATTGTTGTAAATCGATCTTCAAGCTTGTCATGAATGATTAGTTAATAGTCATATTGGTTTTGATACATGCGTAGACTTGTGCTTATATCTCTTCCCACTCTTTTATTTTTATTGCTTAAAGAGCTCAATAAATGTAAATCTCAAAATGAAAAGAGATAATGAGCTGCAAAAGCCGTCGCATATACTAGTATTTGACTAGGAAAAAGGGAAAGCGACTTGTATTGAAAATGTTTGATGTCCAAAAGCCAAAGGCTTGTTCATCAAATTGAAATATCAAAAATTTCAGGCATCAATCTCAAAAATGAGATGTATTGCTCAAAATGAGTTGTATTAATTCAAAATGATCAAATGATATGAATTGTAAAAAGCCAAATGAAAAGCTTCAATCTTATGTAATCATTTTCTTGTGGGAGGTCATATATGTTCATTTCTATAATTAAGATAGACCACTTGACTTAGTACTAGTTGTGTATGACTTGATTGAATTAATCATTGAAACTTCACTCTAGACTAAGGACTATTTCACATTTGATACACACACACAACACACATGCCTAATGTTCAATGAATGTCTTATTCATTTGTTAGATTGTACTTGTCTAAATGTGATGTGTGTGTGCTCAATCTTATATGGATTAATCCAAAAAGTTTTTTTTATCATTTTATATGTTTTTGGAAGTGATTTTTATCACTCTTTGTGTTCATGTTTAGTGTTTACTTTGTTTTTCATTGTTTAAACATGTTCTGTATTGAAAAACAGGTGTCAGAGTTTTTCGCGGCTCAGTTGGCGATTCGCCAGTCGCGAAACCCTAGTCGCGAGTTCATCCAGAAGCTTTTGGCGACTCACTCGCGGCTTGCTTGCGACTCACTCGTAACTTGAGAAAATTTTCGCGACTGAACCTCGCGACTCGCCTAGTCGCGAAACGCCCAGTCGCGAAACGCCCAAAATTAGCTTTTTAAAGGGCTTTTTGTGGGAAACCTGTTTTAAACCTCTCCCATCCTCTCTAAAACCCCTCTTTCAATATTTTTACATCAAAACCCAACCAATTTGAATGGTTTTTCATTCCATTATCAATTCTAAGGTAATTACAAACTCTTTTCATTAATTTTGATCCTTAGATTATGTTTTGGAGAGTTTTGTGCTCTTGGTTGGGATTTTTATCATAGGGGTTGGGAAAACTTAATTTTTGTCAAATTTCTTCATGGGATTGGTTTCTTTTGTTGATTTGCATTGGATGTTGGCCCCTTGTGGTAGAAAGAACATGTATTAAGGGTGGATTTCATGATGTTCATGTATTGTTTCACATTATTGTTCATAGTGTGCATGCTAGGTGTTTGTTAAAATGCTTCTTAGGCATTTTCTCGCTTGTTTGGACTCCGATGAGTACCAAACTTTGGGGTTTCTCATGTTTCCTCATTAGGAACATGTTTGGTTCATTGGTTGTGTATTTAACACACCTTGCCTCACATGTGCATTTTTCATGCATTGGTCATGCATTGCACTTAGCCACCTCTTACACACACCTTTGCTACCCCTGTCATGCATTGGTCTATACCTTGCTTCTTCATCCTAGCATGTCATGTTTACCTTATGCTCTATAGCATTTTTCATTGTCTTAGGTTTGAGCTTTATTTTCTCATTCATCTCGTACCCCTCATGCATCATTAGCACCGTTTGTTCCTTCATCTCTTGCCCTCATTTCTCCTTGACCCTTTGTCTATTCCTGACAAAAAGGGGGAGAGTGTACTCTAGAGAGTATACCGGAGAGTTTTTGTCATTTCTATATTACTCTTGTGCACATCCTTAGGGGGAGAAATTCTATTTCTCATGCACATTTGTAGGGGGAGAGATATTCCATAAGGGAGATGCATATACCAAGGGGGAAAAGACATTGTGTTAACAATAAAACTTTATTTTGTTTGTTTTCTTGTATTGCATCATGTTTGTGTTTTGGACATGAATATATCCCTATGCTATTGTGCTTCATTGAATGCATGTTCGGATGATCATTTGCTTTGCTATGTGATTATTGTAGTCATTTCTATATGAGTGGTTTGGTGTGTGATCAAGTTGCTCACATGTTTTCACATCATGTTTACTTGATCGCAATTTACTTGTTATATTATACTTGTCCTTTTATTACTTGCTTTACCTTGAGGGTCTAATGTGTTTTGTGCAAGTGTTTCAGGCTACAAGTATATATGTTTCAAGTGCATCACAGCTTCTCATCATTCTGAAGGGGAGAAACTTTAAGTACTTTTAGTTTATATTGTTTAAGTTGTTATTCAGCTTTTTATGGTTTGTACCCCTGTTGCTTGTGTAAGCTTTTAGGGTTATCTGTAGGCTTTATGGTCTGTACCATGCTTTATGCAGCCTTTTATATTTTGATTAAATCAGTACTTTGAACTAAATGTCATGCATTTTCTTGTTAAGTACTGTCACTCTTGTGCCCTTGTAGGATTGTTCCTAGATGCGTATACCTAGTGTTTTATACATTGGTTGAGTGTTAGGCATACAAGTAACTTGCATTGTTCTTGTTTGCTTGTATGTTCAAGTGTTCATTCCAAGTGTGAATGAGCATTGTGATCACTACCTTGTAGTGATTACTTGTTTGATCAAGCCATGGTTTGTTTCTTAACTTCATCTTTGCTTGATCACTTTATGCCTGTTTCATATGCATTTCATGTTTTCTGCATACAATGATCATGGTGTATTGTTGTGTTTCAGGAGATTCATGTTTATATGATTCAAGAGCTTCACAGCTTCTAGATTTAAGTGTGAATGAGTTTTGCCATTGTTCCCAAACTCACGTTTAAGTCTAAAGTCTGTTTTAGGGTGTTTTGTCACGGAATAGCTAAAGGGGGAGATTGTAAGGTTGAATTTAATCAACCATGTGTTGGCTTTATTCCGTGACAAATTTACTTGTAATACAGCACTTAGAAACCCTGTATTTAGGTGGGTATCATGTAAGGGTAGTGTGTGAGAGAGTGTGAAGAAATGCTCAAGACTGTGCAGTGAAGCAGGGACTCGCGGCTGGATCTCGCGGGAGGCTCGCGGCTTGCAAGCCGCCAAAAGTTGCACACGCGCAGAGCATGTAGGGGAGATGAACAGTCATGCCAGCTGGAGCACTACAGGACAAAAATCCAGACTGGCCACTCAGTTATCTCGCGGCTTGAACTCGCGACTCAGTTAAGTCGCGAGGTCAAGTCGCCAATCAGCCCTGTTTTGGAAAAAAACTGACTCTTCGTATTCCATTCTCATACCAGTATAAATACCCCTCATTCCCACAAAATATGTGTGGCTATTCAGAAAGAAAAACCCTAAGAGAGGTTTCTTCAAAACACCCACCCAATTAGAGAGAGTTACTCATTTTTAAAGAGAAATCTTTGTAGTCTCTTCTCATTCCCTCTCTCATTGTCATACCTATTGAGAGGAGATTTCTATCCAAACACTACCTACACCCATTTAGAGTGTTAAGTGTTTTTGGAGCTTTGGGAAGCATTGGAAGATGCCAAGGATGGCGGATGCTATGGATTATAGCGGAATCCGGTAAGCTAGAAAAGAAAAAGGTTCGACGCAACCTCGTTGGAGCAAGAAGCTTGGAGGGCTTAGGTACATCGGGTAGATTAGGCTTGGAGGGTCTATTGCTGTTCATGTATCCCAACTACATTTTCTAGTGGATTATTGACCGCTTGGAGGGCGGCGGAGAGGTTTTACGCCGAGGGCTTCGGTTTCCTCTTCGATAACACGTCGTGTGTTGTCCTTGTGTTTGCATCTCTCTTCCCTTAATCTTTGCCTTTTATTTTCTGCTGTGGATGTGATTTTAATTGGCTTAGATTGTTTACCAATTCTGTTTATAGCTTGTGTTCATTTTCCGCACACTAGTTGTTTGTCATAAAGCTTGAATTGGTTATTTTGTAATTGGGGGCAAAACGTTCAAGGGTGTTTTATACACTATTTGAACTTTCAAATAGGAACACTGAGAACATGAGGGTTACGTGGTTAAGCCTTGACGGCCTACATCCATGGAGGAATCCCTTAAGGGCTACATCTTTATTGTATAAGAGTGTAATATAATAACCTCCTGTATTACAATAAACCCTAACATGAGTATATATAGGCGACTAAACCCTAGACTACTAGTACAAGCAGGACTGGGCTTTGGCCTATTACATTGGGCTAATATGTCTAATATATATCTCTAACAGTTATCACTAAATTTACCAAGCCAAGATATCAGTTTCATACAAAAACATAGAGAGTTACGTGAAAAGACCATTTCTCCTTAAAGGAAAAGAAAGGGCAGTAAAAACTTTAAATAAATCTACTATAAAAACGTATCTTCTCAAGTTTTATATTTAACTTGAGATCAACAAAAAATACAATAATGTGTTCTCTCTCGGAAATAATAGGAACTCACTCTAGATACAACAACTTTCCTTGGTTGTATCACCCAATGAAGTTTTCCCTATAGAAAACCAAAAATTTATATTTTTTTATGTATGTCTCATGACTAAAGAAAATCTCATTGTTTTCTTTACTCACACACAGATTTTTTTCTTCTTCTCACACTCACACTATAGTGACACATTTTCTTTTTCTCGATTCACAACATTCTTCAAAGCTCCACAAATTCTCCTTAATTTATGACGTGCATGAAATACCCATCATCAGGGTACTTTTACCACACTAGCCGATCGATCGAGCTTCAAAATAAATGAAAAAAATTCTCAGTTCTGTCACTGATGAAATTGCAATCCTAGAATTTGTGCACTAGCATTCTAAGATGACTTAAATACTGTGCATCTAGGGTTTTGTACGAAGCTGTTTCTGGTTCACCGTTGTAGCGTGTTGTTGTGAAGAACTTTGCACCAACCACTACTGCAATCCAGATGTTGTTGTAGTACGGTTGCTCATTAATAGGAGTTCTTCACAACTTGAAGTTTCCTATGTCAATAGAAGGTAACTAAAAAAGTCTACCATTAAAAAATGTCAATCGAGTTGGAGCTTAGCTAAGATTAGTGTATTCTACCATAGATAGGTATTTGGGATTGAGTTAGATCATTTGTACTTGTAACCTCGATTTTTTATTAGTAGATTGTTTAGAAATGGTGACCTAAATATCACCTGTTGGGGTATTTTTCCTGTGATGGTTTTCCTCGTCATGACCATATCGCCAAATCAATTTGTTTTTTGCTGCATTATACTCTATATTGGTGATTTGGTTGTGCATTTAATTAGAGTTTACATGTAATTAAACTAATTAAATATGGTAATTGATTAATTCAACTGGAGTCAACTTCCCAACACATACGTCATTGTATGTCATACCATATGATTAACGAATATATGCAAGATTTCAGAATTCCTGTAAAAAAAAACTCATAAAAAAAATTATTAAAAAAAAAAAAAAAAAAAAAAAAAAAAAAAAAAAACTCACATGGTCGAGTTTCACTAACAAATGCAGAAGGATTGCGAGCTAACACAAGCAACACAGTAGTCTCTCCGTCCATTTTTGTAGCTTTAGCAAGATTATTGTTGGCTGTCAGCATTTCCTTGGCTATTCCTGCATTATTTTATACCAAAAAGAAAAATTCCAAGCAAAAATATTCATGTGCGGAATTCTTTTTCTTCTCCGTGTTTTGAAGTATACTAGTATTTAGTTATGATTTATTGATATAGTAAAAAATATTGAGAAGGAACATGTTGATATTTCTTTCAGGAAAGATAATATAAACTAGGCAAAGCATGACATAATCATATGAAAAAGGTGAGCAACAGTTTCTTTTTATATATATATATATATATATATATACATGCACTTTACTACTAATATTTACATTATAAACAAAACAACTGTGTACAATTTACATGAACAATAAATGTAAACAAATAATTGTCCACATTTAAAAATTATCAGTTTATTTGACACTGTAAACCAATATACATATTTTACATCACAATAATATAATTTATTCGATACTGCAATTTCAAGCCAAGAAAATATATATATATATATATATATATGGCATAGTAAAGTTCAACAAAGCGAAGAATTTAAGCTATAAGCTGAATATACCGATCAATATATAATTCCATACCAAAATCTCCAGTCCGTCAATACTTTGATACCGTATTTAGAAAATGAATGAAAATGGATAACTTTTCCTCATTTAGAAATTAAATGAATGGCTTAGATTGTGTTAATTTTAAAATATCACTTTTCAATGTTTAAACCATGATTAATGTTTTGAAATTCATATTCTAGAATGACAAGATCAAACCGTTATGACCCCCCTCAAAAAAAAAGACAAAACAAAAGAAAACAAAATAATAAGACAATAAACATTATAATTACTTATGCTTACCGTATAAGTTACCCTCAACACAAGTGATAAATAGTTCAGCTTGTTCATTTTTATCCCACCCGTGAACT
Organism: Quercus tomentella; assembly: GCA_028535165.1. Taxonomy (NCBI): domain Eukaryota; kingdom Viridiplantae; phylum Streptophyta; class Magnoliopsida; order Fagales; family Fagaceae; genus Quercus; species Quercus tomentella. The sequence goes on from JAPQVY010000144.1 coordinate 19,677,075, forward strand.
TCAGTCCGATCATAAAGATACTTCACCATTTTACTGTGTCCTAACGAAGCAGCCATAAAGAGTGGTTTCACTTTGCCTAGGTTTGCCAAGCTACTATTTTTGTCCAGCATTGCCTTGGCAATATTCACATTTCCAGTTGCAGCAGCAAAGGCTAAGGCAGTGCTCCCAACAGTGTTTTCAGCTGTAATGTCATCACTACTCATCCCCTCTATTAAATTCTTTACAAACTCTTCCTGGTTTGCTGCAGCAGCAATATGAAGAGTGGTGTTTCCTTTATTTGTAATAACTCTTTGAATATCATCCATGTTCTCAACAGATTTCCAATCACCATTCAGCACAGCCAGATAAAGCTTCCTACGTTCTGCACTGACTGCTTCATCAGTAAGAGGAAATTCTCCTGACTAATTAGTAAAAATCATAGTGCAAATATTTTATAGATAGAAAAATGTTTTTTTCATACTAGTTCAAATTTACTATTTTACACATATCCACAATTGATATTAAAATATCCATATTTTAACACATAAAAATGGATGTGAGAAAAGATATGTGAAATAGTTGGATTTGTGAAATAGTGGGTGCGCAATAATAAAAACCCATCATAAATTAAAATTTTTATTTCTTGTTTTACTTTTCTATTTTGTGAAATGTTTATTGAACACACTCAATTACACACACGATACACACCCTTAATTTTTTGAACAAAAATTGTGCATCATGTTACGATTTTTGTGCAAAAAATAGTGAGTATGTGTAAGTGAGTGTGTGAAATAGACATTATTCGCTTTATTTTACACTCCAACAGCAACTACAATATTTTATGTTTGACTTTTTTTTTTCCGTAACAAAATTAAGTATTTTATGCTAAAAATAAATTATGGAGAGTGGTTTCTTCTTTCTTTATAATTATTCTTTGAATTTTTGTCTTGTCCTTAATAGATTTCTAGTCACCATTCAATGCAAACAGATGAATCTTCCCAGGCTCTGTTCAAGTATAAAGCATAGTACAAGTATAAGTATTTCATAGAACAAAAATCTTCTTTTTTATTCTTACCGTCCTATTTTATACTTCAATTACAATGTTTATTTTTGATTTATTTTTTCCAATTATAAACTGTAGTTATTTTATATAAAAATAAAATTATGTATGACAAACTATAATCGGTGGAATATCAAGTGGAACATTTATAATGGGACATAATTGTTTTTTACTGTATTGATATTATTTTTTGAATAAAAATTTGATTTTAATTTGAGAATGAATTCTGATTGCTGACTTTAGTGATATCTTAGTCAGGCATATTCATTTCGTTAAGAGGTAACAACTAAGAACTCATGGAAACCCTACTAGATAAGAATATAAATTATTTACCATCATTTGAATCGACATTATTTATTGCCATTGCAACTTATCAGTTAGCTTTTGTGTACCTAAAAAGAAAGATAACAGTATTAAATATAAATTGTGTGATGCATGACGAAATTTATGTGAAAGTTCTTTACATAAGCCAAATTAGCACAAAGTTTAATAAAATACAAAAAGTACAAAGTTTTTATTGTGAAATCAATGGATGGATTTAAGCTTTATTAATAGGTTGATTTGAAATGATTAGGTATAAGATGTTATTCAAATTCGTAGTATAGGTTTTTGTGTTATGTCATGTATTGTTAAATTTCATATAAAGCATTATATACTAGTTATGTTCTAAAAGTTTAGAACAACTGGCAAATCGTGAACACGAACTTGTCTAGATATAGATATTAAAGTCTAAATGTATTATTAGACAATAATCAAGGTGATTCAAGTCAAGATTCAAGAAGAAGCAAGCTGCAAAAAAGAGAATTCGAAATTTGCTTGGTTCGACTGATCGAGAGACAGACTCGACTGATCGAAACACGTATTTGCAGAATTCTATTTTAGCCCAAATTCTACTTAAACGTATTGGGTTTCAAGAAAAACACTTCTAGTATATAAAGGAAACCCTAAGCACATATTTAAAGGGCTTTCCAAAGAGAAAAGAGTGTGTCTCCTTTGTATCTAGGGTTTTGTACCCAAAAGCTCTCTTGTGTCTTCTACCGGTGTTATTCCTTGAAGAATCTCAAGATTCGGTGTTGTAGAAGTTGCTGCCTTCTCTAGTCATCAAAGGTGCTAATGATCTAAACATTCAAGGGTGGTTTTGGAGTCACAAACAGGAGAGTTTGTGTTCTTTTATCACAAGTGTGGGTGCTTGTGTTGCAAAGGCCAAATAGTGAAGGAATCCGTAGATTTGGAGATTGCACGTGGTCGTATCAGTAAGTTTTACATGTGGTAGCAATAGGATGTTAGTGGTGATTTGTTCTTTTGAGTGTTTTCAGGAAAGACAGGTACATTTTGATCAAGACCTTCTACCTCTTATTACAACTTCTAGGTTAGGAGTCTTAGATTGGGATTTGTGATGTAATTAGGCATTTTATTGTATTAGGCTGTTCTTGTATTTGAGCATTTCATATTGTATGTAAGTTTTGTCATGAATTGCCAAAGGGGGAGTTGTTAGGTTCTAAAAGTTTAGAACAATTGGCAAATCGTGAACACAAAGTTGTCTAGATATAAATCTTAAAGTCTATAGGTATTATTAGACAATACTCAAGGCGATTCAAGTCATGATTCAAGAACAAGCAAGCTACAAAAAACAGAATTTGAAATTTGCCTGGTTTGACCAATTGAGAGACAGACTCGACCGATCGAAACACGTATCTGTAGAATTCTATTTCAGCCCAAACTCTACTTAAACGTATTGGGTTTCAAGTAAAACACTTCTTGTATATAAAGGAAACTCTAAGCACATTTTAAAGGGATTTTTAGAGAGAAAAGAGTGTGCCTCCTTTGTATCTAGGGTTTTGTACCCAAAAAGCTCTCTCATGTCTTCTATCAGTGTTATTCCTTGAAAAATCTCAAGATTCGGCGTTGTAGAAGTTGCTGCCTTCTCTAGTCATCAAAGGTGCTAATGATCTAAACCTTTAAGGGTGGTCTTGGAGTCACAAACAGGAGAGTTTGTTTTCTTTTATCACAAATGTGGGTGCTTGTGTTGCAAAGGCCTAATAGAGAAGGAGTTTATGGATTCAGAGTTTGCACATGATCGTGTCAGTAAGTTCTACATGTGGTAGCAATAGGATGTTAGTGGTCTAAGTCTTATTGTAAATTTCGATTCTCTATAGTGGATTTGCTTTTTACCCTGACGATAGCTAGGTTAAATCCTCCTTAGGTTTTTTATCGGTTTGGTTTTCCTGGGTGATCATATCATTATGTTATTTATGTTCTACTACTTTACATGATACGATTGTTTTGTTTTAACCTAGATCTAGATAATAAACTTGAGTATTCACTTGGTTAATTAATTAGGTTAAACAATCTAGTTTATAGGGGTCTAAAAACTAACATGCAATTGTTCATCAAATTTCTTGATTTTAAATTCTCAAGTCCAAATATAATGTGTGATTTTCCATTTCGTTAATAGTTAGTTTTTGTAGGTCCTCACTCTAAGGTTTATTTTCTTAATAGAAAGAGTTCCTCAACTTGTATGATTCTATTAGAGATCACAAAAAGTGCATGGTGCAATTGTTGAAAGACAAAAGTAGTGAGTGGTTTTAGATACTATTTTCAATTAGGAAATTGGATTCATTATCATTTTTATTGGGTTACTAAAGAGCCTGCCATTTAATGGTGGTATGATTTGGGTGTGAGCATGGCTTTTAATGAGAGTTCTAAACTTGCCACAAAAATTGTAGATTTTGCTGATCTGCATTGAAATTCATAATTTACAAGTAAGGCTTAGCGTTGAGGTGTACTTGAGACAGATTGAAAGTGTTAGTATCTTAGTATATTCACAAGCATGGTTATCAAATTGTGGTTTGACACTCCTGGTGTAGTCACATTGGTTCTAGCATCTTCTTGTAGTTCAAGAAAAGGTATTTGGACAGTCTATTATGTTTATATGCTTCCTTGGAGAGTTTTTATTTTTCTTTTCTTTTATTTATTTTTCTTTTCTTTTATTTAAATTTAATGTGTTTTTACAATATTTTCTTTCATTTCATTTAGGATGTGTCTGTATACTAAAACACATGGCAATGCACATGCCTCCACATGCATGAGATTTTTGGATCATGTTTAAGATCTCGGGAAATGGCATCAGTTATCTGTACTTTTGTTTGTGCCTTAATGGCTTCGGCAGGGTAGCTTTTTACAGAATTGTATGGGAGAAGAGGAAGTTGATTATCTAATAGCCATGAGTGACGTGGTTCTTTCCTCTCTGTTTCTTATCCTCTACTCCCCCCCCCCCCCCCCCTCTTCCTTGGTTCCTTATTACACTTAAGGTTGTTAAGACATATGTGATTTGATGTTAGAAACATATGTCAATTTAGAATTGGTTAATCCTTTGACAAAACACACTTTACTTGTAATTGAGTAGATCTAAGATGTGTTTAATGTTTCAAGGAATAAGGTTTCAAGATCAAGTGTTAAAGCCATGCAAATCTATCCAAGAAACAAGTGAAGTAGTGTTGGATTTTAAAGCTCGACAGCTAGCATCTATCGAGGTTTAAAAAAGTTGCTGAAGTCCAAAACTCGACAGCTAGCTTGATAGATACCCTATCTGTCGAGGTTTATGGAATTTAGTTTTTCAGAACTGTTTTTCATCCAATCCGTGTGTATATGTTTGGGCTTTCTTTTCTCACAACCCTAAACATATATAAGGATTATTTTAAGGGCTGTAAAAGGTTGCACAAGTGTGAAGCAAAGTTTTGTTCATGCAAATTGTGACTGGAGACAGAATTTGCCCTAGTTCATCTTTCTCTTGAAGAAGTTGCTGTGTTTGTACACCTTAGGATTTTGTGACCAAGGAACTTCGTGATTTTTATCGAGTGATGAACTGATGAACTGAAGAATTTTATAGCCAACATCTTTCTCAAGTTGGTGATCAAGTCGCGTACTAGGATCCGCGCATCTATTGGTTAGTCATGTACTAGGAGCTGTGCATTAAAAAGAAGAGATTGTCACTACAGAACAAGTCTAATTAGGTATTGGGGTAAGGGTTCAACTATAAGTTGGTATAAGGTATTAGGGTAAGGGTTTTGATAATAATGAATTATCGGGAATGGTGACCTTAAAATCACCCGGTGGAGTTTTTGCCGTGTAGGTTTTCCCCATTCGTAAACAAATCACCGTGTCAATTTAATTTCTGTTGCATATTAGTTAATTGGTAATTTTTTTGTGCTAACACGCGTTTTGCATGTTAATTGAATTAATTAATTAACTTGGCTAAATCAATTGGTTAATTTATCACAAGGGGTCAATACATTCTTGGCCTATCAAAGGTGGCATAGCGTTACTTTGTTGATTGTTATTCATAAAAAATAAAAAATAAAAATTAGCACGACAAGCACAAAAGAGATAATTCTAATTTGTCAAAAAGGACAAACCCTATAATTATAAAATGGTTTGTACTTTTTCCCAATTAGAATTTTAATCATTTCTTAATTTGGTGTAAGACTCTCGAGCCTTTTTGGTTGAATAATATTCTTTTGAGAAGTATATGCCAAAACAGCATTGTTTTAAAGTTAATTAAAGAATTTCACTCTTAAAAACTCATCTCTTCAAAGTTCAACATGAAACTCATATCTTGAAGAGACGAGTTTCATATGAATCGGTTGATCTTGTTGATTTTGATGTGATGTGTTAGGTTCTAAAAGTTTAGAACAATTGGCAAATTGTGAACACAAACTTGTCTAGATATAGCTCCTAGAGTCTATAGGTATTATTAGACAATGCTCAAGGTGATTCAAGTCAAGATTCAAGAACAAGCAAGCTACAGAAAAGAGAATTCAAAATTTGCATGGTTCAATTGATCGAAGAACAAGCTCGACCGATTGAAAATCGCAAACATGCGTTTTCTGCAGAATTCTTATTTAAGCCCAACTGCTCGTTAAGCCCAAGAAGGATTAGGGTTTCAAATCTACTTCTCCCATTATATAAAGGAAACCTTAAGCACGTTTTTAGAAGGCTTTTTTTTTTTTTTTTTTCAAAAAGAGAAGAGTGTGCCTTTTTTGTATCTAGGGTTTTGTACCCAATAGCTCTCTCATATCTTCTACCGATGATATTCCTTGAAGAATCTCAAGATCTGGTAGATCTGAAGTTGCTGCATCAAGATCAACGATAGTTGAAGATCTAAACCTTCAAGGGTGGTCTTGGAGTCACAAACATGAGAGTTTGTGTTGCTAAACCTTTAAGTGGAGTCTTAAAGTCACAAGTGTAGGTGCTTGTGTTGCAAAGGCCTAATAGAGAATAAGTCCATGGATTTGGAGCTTGCACGTTTTCGTGTCAGTAAGTTCTACATGTGGTAGCAATAGGATGTTAGTAGTTTAAGTCTTATTGTAAACTTCGATTCTCTATAATGGATTTGTTTTTTATCTTGAGGATTGAAGATAGCTAGGTTAAATCCTCCCCAAGTTTTTTTACAGGTTTAGTTTTCCTGAGTCATCATATCATTGTGTTATTTACTTTTTCGTTGCTTTGCATGATATGATATTATTGTGTTAACCTAGAACTGAATAATTTATCTAAATAATCACTTGGCTAAATAACTAGGTTAAACAATCTAGTTTACAGGGATCTAAAAACCTAACATGATGTATTTTTTATTAAAAAATGGTCCATCTAGATCACGTCTCATTGCAAGATCCACTTATTAATGAGACAATAGTACTAACTGTTAGGTTCTAAGGATTTAGGATCTAAATGTATTAGAACTTCAATGAGTAGTGTTGGCAAACCATAATCAAAATTTAGAGTCTAGAATTAGGCTGCTCAAAGTATGTTTATTGTAAAGTTGGAAGTAATTGCAGAAAATTACTATTCACTTTCTGCAAGGCTCAATCTATCAAAAATTAGACTCGATCGATCGAAGCTTGCACAGAATGTTTTTCCGCAGAATTTTTCAACTCAGCCTAAGCCCATATGACGTATAGGGTTTTATGTTTTGCCTTAAGTATAAAAGGAAAAACCCTAGCCACATTTTTACGTTGTTGTTTATGTTGTGTGTGTGAATCTCTTGTGAGATCTAGAGGTGTTTGCCTTCATACATACTTAGGATTTTCAAGATCAAGATTGATGTCGAGAGCTTGGTGATCGTTTCAGTTGCTGCATAAAGAGCTTAAAGAAAAACACAAGTGGGAGTACTTGTGGTTGTTGTGAATCCAAAAAAGAAGTAGTCCATGGACTCGGAGCTATCACGTGGTCGTAGTAGTAAGTTTTCTACTCGAGGTAGCAATAGGATGTTAATGGTCTAAGTCGCTATTGTAAAACTTCAATTCTTTCATAGTAGATTTGTTTTACCTTGAGGATAGTTAGGTTAAATCCTCCCCATATTTTTTACCGGTTTGGTTTTCTTGGGTTATCATATTGTTGTGTTCTTTATTTTCCATATTACTTACATGATATGATATACTTGTGTTAACCTAGTTTTTTGAATAATTTACCTAAGTTAATCACTTGGCTAAATAACTAGGTTAATCTGTTTGTATTTAAGGGGTCTAAAAACGTACACTAACAAATCTAAAGAGAGACATCATCCCATATTTTTTTAGAATAGTATTGGCATTTCAGGGTTTGTGTTTAATTATTAAGTTTGAGTCTTAAGAAGAATAATAGGCTAACATACACAACTTTTTTCACAACTTTTTTCATGGCATATGAAGTGGTAAATTGTAAATAAGAGACAATTAAGTAGCATTAGTGATATATTCACATGAAATTCACAACCTGTCCACTTTTGTAGGATGTACAAAAATTTGTGAAAATATATATATATATATATATATAGTGAAAGCTTGATAGTATAAATGCTAGAGCTAATTAAGACCTCCAAATTTTAAATTATGGCTTGATTAGTTTTAATCTACTCTAAGCAATGCAAAATAAGAGAGATAAACAACCTAATAAATCGAGACTACCAACAAGTGCATGGATAAACATAATAAACAATTAAGTAAAAGCACAAGTAGTAAGGTAAGAAGAGAGCAAACACAAAATAACAAGCGATGTGTTATTGTCTTATTGAAGAAGAAAACTAGAGAATACAACGAAAAAACCTTTCTGTGGCCCTACAAGTCGAAATGATCTACTTGCAAATTAGTTGGAGTACATGACTACAAAGAGACCCTCCAAGCCGAATCTACCTGTTAGGTTCTATACTTGTATAGTTTTATTGGAAAACTCATGAACACGAGCTTGTCTAGATATAGCTCATGGAGTCTATAGAATTAATTAGACAATGCTCAAGATACTGGTAGTCAGTGTACAAGAATAGGAAAGCTGTTGATTCAAAAACTAAAATTTCATCAGTTTCGACTGATCAAAACTTAAGTTCGCCGATTGAAAGTCTAATCTGCAAAATTTATTTTGTAACCCATTAGTCTGTTAGATATTTAGGGTTTTAGACTTACTTTACTACGTGTATAAATAAAACCCTAAGGCATGTTTTAAAAGACTTTAGAGCTACTCATTTGAGATCTAAAAGGTTTTGTGTCTTCTCCTTCATAAGTCACTACCCATAATCAATCTACATACAACTTGACCTGGTAGATCTAAAGTTGCTGCAAACCAGTTATCAAAGGTGCTAGATCTAAACCTTCAAGTGTGAGCTTAGAGTTGTAGACTGGAGGTCTATGTTGGAAAAAAAACCTTCAAGGGTGGTCTTGGAATTGTGATTGGAGGTTCATGTTTGCAACACATCTATATCTGAGACTTTTCGGATTCAGAGCTTAATTCAGTTATTGTTATTAGATTTATAACAAATAGGGTTATTTTGATTGGGTTGAAATGTATTTTAGTTTCCCTTTTGATAGATCATACATGATTGAGTTGAAATGTACTAGAAAAACAGGTTTTTTTTTTTTTTTTTTTTTTAATATCTAGTATTTTGTTTATATTTTATTAATACTAAAAACATATTAGTACATTTCCATAAAGTGTTGATATTTAATTCTTATTTCTTGGCATTAATTTTGTGTAAAATTTTATTGTAATTCATTCAATCATTTACCTGTATTTTTGTGGGATTAAATGTAATGGGTATAGTGTTCAATTTGGTGAAAAACTGTAATGAAAAGGTGATTTCGCGTCTAGCTCGTGACTACTGTGACTCGTGAAAGGCCATGTGAGGAGCATGTTAGGTTCTAAATATATAGGATTAAATGTTTAGATTTCTAAATTTATGTATGTTGGCAAACCAAGGTCAAAACATGTCTAGATTAGGCGTTGGATATTGCTCATGTTGGTACAAGTCAAAATTCAAGAACATGCAAGTAGCAGAAAGAAGGGTTCAACTTCTGTAAAGCTTGACCGATCAAAAATCGCAAACAGCAGATTTAAAATTAGGCCCAAAGCCCGCAAAAATTTTTCAGGTTTGAGTGAAACACTACTAGGTATAAAATGAAAACCCTAACTATGTTTCACAAGTCCTTGAAAGTCTTATGAGTTACTCCTGTGAGATTTGAGAGGTTCTTGTACCTTCTAACTCAACAAGCATCTGCCAAAACAAGAGTTCTACAATCAAGAACTGGTTGAAACAAGTTGCTACATAAAGATCTACTAATGATGGTGATTTGAAACCTTTAAATCAGATCTCAAAGTCACAAATGTGGGAGTTTGTGTTCAGCAAATTTAACCTAGAAGAGTTCGTGAAGTCGGAACTGCATGTGGTCGTGTTAGTAAGTTCTACAAGATGTATCTTTAGATTTAGGGTTTTAATCTATTGTAATCTTCCATTCTATCATAGTGGATTTATTTACCTTAAGGATATTTAGGTTAAATCCTCCCTAGGTTTTTTACCTTAAAACGGTTGGTTTCATTGGTTTTCCTGGGTCATCATAGTACTGTCTCCTTTAATTTTCCACAATAAGTAATATGTTTGCATGTATTTAACCTAGATCTCATATTAACCTAAGTAACTACTTGGCTAATTTATTAGGTTAAACTAATATGGTTTTAAGGGGTCTAAATAGAACAAACATGTGGTATCAGAATAGGTTGTGCTCAAAAGAAAAAAAAAAAAAAAACAACAACAAAAGAAAAAGAAAAGGCAAAAAGAAACAAAATGCCTTTACATGATTACAAGCGTGTTTTTTAGGAGATGTGAGAGTTATATGATGTAACTCTTTAGGTGATAGTCACTTTCAAACCAATGTGATTGATGATATAGAAAATATGTTTGATTACTATCTACATATCACATTTTCTGTACTTTGTACACTTACTAGTTACACACACTGCACACAAATCTTTGCTAAACTTAGTACATGTGAATGTGTGTTTATCTAATATGGCCATCTGAGATTATTCATTGTGTGATGTTTATTACTTTTTCTTTCGGATTGGGTTTATTTTGAAAGAGAAAACTTAAGTGAAATATGTTTTTGAAAACTTTTGAAATCATTCATATACATTTCATTCCATGAAAAACTAATTTTCTGAGATTTATTTGCAAAATTTCAAGTTTTTCAAAAAATTCTGAGTTTCTTCTTATTTGATCAATTGAATCTGATTCTTGATCGATCAAAAAAGTCTAGTTTTGGGGCCAAAAGTCTCTACTTCTTTCGATTGCTGTTTAATTCCTACTCGATCAGTCAAAATCTGTTTTATTATCCCCTCGATCACTGCTTGATTCCTCTCAACCGATCGAAATTCGAACATTTCAAATTCTTAAGGGATTGACATATCAATTTTGACTTTGTCCTCTTCTTTCTTCAATTCCTCTCAATCCCTTCTTAGAACCTTTTTTTTTTTTTTTGGGTGTCTTTTATGGTCAAAATCTTCAAGGCTTTCCTTCTTCTACAACTGGTTTGACTCTTTTACCCTTCCTTTTTTATTAAATCACATTCATTCATGCATAATCATCCATTTTTACTAAAAATTTCGAACTTATGATTTTTAAGGTCTTAGATGATTTTAGATTTTTTGATCAAATTTGTTCAATGGGTTTTTGTTCATGCATCATATAAACATGATTCCTTTGGTTTAATTTCAAATTTTTCATGATTTGTTAAATTTTTCAAAATTAGGGTTCATGTGTTCTTGAAAAATTGGGGTTTTTGTTCAATTGGTTAAAATTGAATAAAATTAACTCTTCTAGTTGATCGATTGATTGCTTATAACATGTTTCCTAATTGTTGTGATGATAAATTGGTCAATTGATGTGATTTTTGAAAAATTAGGGTTTATGTTCTTCAAAATTTGGGGATTTTACTTAAAACTTGATTTTCTGGGTTAATTTTCAAAATTATGGAAAATTGGCCCCGTTTGGTACACCCACTCAAACATATGTTTTCAGTTTTTAAACAATATTACATGTATTTCCACACATTTTTTCACCCACACGTATTTCCACGCATGTTTTCAAACACATGTTTTTAGTTTTTAAGTGCATGTACCAAACACCCCTTGAATATCTAAATTCATTAGTTCATGCATCATGTGAGTCTTTTCTTCATGTATCACGTAATCTTTCAAGATTGCATATCTATATATATATATATATATATATATATATATATATATATATATATATTGAAAGTTCAAATAGTGTAAAAAAACCCTTGAACGTTTAGACCCCCAATTAACAAATTAACCAATTCAAGCTTTATGTCAGACAAATAGTGTGCGGAAAATGAACATAAGCTATAATGTAGAATTGGACAAAACTATCTAAGCCAAATTAAAATCACAACCACAGCAGAAAATAAAAGGCAAAGATAAAGGGAAGGAAGATGCAAACACAAAGACAACACGCGATGTGTTATCGAAGAGGAAACCGAAGCCCTCGGTGTAAAACCTCTCCGCCGCCCTCCAAGCGGTAAATAATCCACTAGAAAATGTAGTTGGGATACATGGACAGCAATAGACCCTCCAAGCCTAATCTACCCAGTGCACCTAAGCCCTCCAAGCTTCTTGCTCCAACGAGGTTGCGCCGAACCTTTTTCTTTTCTAGCTTCCCGGATTCCGCTACTAGACCATAGCATCAACCAATGAAGATTGGTTCCTTCCTAACTGCTTCCCAGAACACCAAACAACCCTCTCACAGTAATGGATATGGTGAGAACAAGGTTTTGGTAAAAAGGCCTCTCAAGGATTTGGCAATGGAGAGGAAGAGAGTTGAGGAATTTGAAGAGACTCTAATGTAAAGATTGTAGATGGTTCAATCTTGTTTTGCTCTAGGGTTTCTCTCTCAAAATTCTCTTTGGAAGCTCTCTCTCATTTGTGGGTATAAGGGGTATTTATACTGAGGTGAGAAGGGAATGTGAAACGTCAGGTTTTTCAAAACAGGGCTGGCTCGCGGCTTGGCCTCGCGGCTTGACTGAGTCGCGAGATCCAGTCGCGAGATAACCGTATGGCCAGTTGTCCTGTTTTGTCCTGTAGTGCTCCAGCTAGCATGACTGTTCACCTTCCGGCATGCTTGGCACGTGTGCTGCGTCTGGCGGCTTGTAGCCGCGAGTCACCCGCGAGATCCAGCCGCGAGTCTCTGTTTTCTTGCACACTCTTGAGCAATCTTCACTTTATCTCACTCACTACCCTTACAACAAGCCCACCTAAATACAGGGTTACTGAATGCTGAAATACAAGCAAATTTGGCACGGAATAAAGCCAATTAGATGGTTGAATAAATTCAACCTTACAATCTCCCTCTTTGGCTATTCCGTGACAAAACCCTAAAACAGACTCTAGACTTAACATGTGAGTTGGGAACAGTTAATCAAAACTCACTCACACCTAACTCTAAAAGCTGTGAAGCACTTGAATCATATGAACAAAAGACTCCTGAAACACCACAATACACCATGATCATTGTAAGCAGAAAATCGTGAAATGCATATGAAACAGGCAATATGTGATCAAGCAAAGATGGAGTTAAGAAACAAACCATGGCTTGATCAACCAAGTAATCACTACAAGGAAGTGACCACAATGCTCATTCACACTTGGAATGAACACTAGGACATACAAGCTAACAAGCTCAATGCAAGTCACTTGCATCCCAAACACTCAACCAATGCATAATACACTACGTATATGCATCTAGGAACAATCCTACAAGGGTACAAGAGTGACAGTACTTAAAGAAAATGCAATACATTTAAATAGAAGTGCTGATTTAAACATAGCATAAAAGGCTGCATAAAGCATGGTACAAACCATAAAGCCTACAAACTATGCATAAAACATAACCCTAAAAGCTTACAAAAGCAACATGGGTACAAGTCACAATATTATCCTGAATAACATCAATAATATATATAAAAGATAACAATTTAAACTGAAGAAGAATGCAAAGACACTCCCCCTTAGGTAATATCCTCCCCCTCTGATCAGGCCTATCACTCCCCCTTTTTGTCATGGAATAGGCTATACATCCTCTTCTAGCCTTCTCTGAATTTGATCCAATTGAGTTTGAAGTGAAGTAAACTTCATATCCCATCGAGTGCTGTGATGATGTAGAGTAGATGTGAGACCAGACATCTTTGAATTCAACTCTTGTATAGAGGATACAATGTGATCAAGCTTTTCATCGAGGGAGAGAGTGCTGAAATGAGAGCCACTGTTAGAGGCGGAAGTTTCTGGTTTGGCTCTCTTCCGACTATGTCCAATGCTTGCATTGAATGTACGCATGTTGATTGGACTCGGTTTCGAGAAAGGAGATTCTTCTGTCGTTGGATAAATTCCCTTGAGCTTCAAGATCCTTGAGATGAGACAGCAGAAAGGAATGCATGTTCTGGACTCAGTTCTTAGAACCGTTTTGCGCAGAACATGAAAGATATGTGCACAGATGTCAATTTCAACATCAGATATTAGATCATGAAGAAACAAAGCACGTCCGAGGTTCATATACCCAGTGCTTGATAAAGGATACAAATTGTGAAACATCACAATTGTAAGCACTCTCAGTTTTGGAGGAAGAGAGGAAACACTGATGGATTTTCCATTGGGTGAGAACTCCAAGTCTTGTCCAAGACTTTCTTTGAGAAGCTCCTCATCCGGACAAAGATCATCATAAACTGGTGAGTGTCGGAATATTGGTCTGTTGATGTGAAGAATTTCTGCTAGATATGCAGGAGAGACTGAAAAGCTCTTTCTCCTAACCCAGCACTTAAGTTCATCTCCTTCCACAATCGTGTTGGCATAAAATTCCTTTACCAAATCTTCATACGCGTCATCCAGATCAGAGAGAAGGTAATTCCAGTCCTTGTGAGCAAACCATTTCGGAATGTCAGTGTCATGAAGTGTTGATTGATCCACAGTTCTTTCCAGTAATGGTTTAGCTTTTTGGAAATAATTCTCATGAGACTGATAGGCTGCATAGGATCTGAACTTGTTGGGATCGAATCTCTTTGATGAAGAACGAGTCTCTTTTGTTTGAGGTGGGTAATCATCAATATCAATGACATGTTCCTTCCCTTTTGAACTGCCTCCTTTCACAGCTGCTTTCTTGAATGGTGACATGTCTAATCTGAATCATGAATAGAGGAAATGACAGAACACAATCCAATAGACATGATTAGCAGAGGGTTAGGGGAAATTTAGGGATAATGGAGAAACCCTAATAGCTAGATGAAAATGACCAGAAAATAGCAATGAGGGACAAAAATGGCCCAAATGTAGCTACACAGAGGAGTGGGTCAGATTAAAACCACACATTCAGCTTAGAAGAAAAAACACACAGTCAACACAGGAACATTTTGAAACAGCACATCAATGGATCAGGCAAGATAAGCAACCAACAAATAACAAACCCTAGCTATGCACTTGATGAAGAACAAAACCAACATTTTAATAAAGCTCAAAACTGAAACAAAAGCTACCACAGGCTAAGCATGGACAAAGAGTAATAGCCGAGCTTAAAACCCATCTCAGAATCACAAACAAATGCGAATAATCGAGAGGCAAAAACACAGAATCAAGTGAAATAAAGTTCAAGAAAGAAAACCCATACCTGTTACTTGAAGATTTCGAACTGAAAGGAAGCAATAATGGAGTTCAAAAATAGAGGCACAGTGTATATGGGTAAGAACAGTTTAGAGAGACAATGAACAGTCACAAAAGTTCGAGGGAAAAACTGAAAAACGCTTTTAAAAACCGTCCCTATTTTTGCCAAACACGCGTTTTTCGTGACTGAAGTGAGTCGCCAACAAGTCGCCAGGTTGACCCGCCAAAACACTTCAAAGACAAAGTTTTTGAAAAATTTTTCTAAGTGTTTTTCGCGACTGGAAGGTCTACCCGCGAGGGAGTCGCGAGCTAAGCCGCGAAAATCTCTGAGGAACCTCACGACTGGACCTTTCACTCGCGAACAAGTCGCCAAAATTGACCTGCGAACACGCGACTGAGTCACGTGACTTGACATACCCGCGACTGAGTCGCCAAAACAGGGCAAAAATGAATTTTTTGAAATTTTCATTTTTAAGAACAAAATACTTTCCAAAAACACCTAAAATACTCAAAAATATTTTTGTGCTTGAATCAACAAAGATTGAGTATGTGAAAACACATTTCAACAAGTACAATCACACAAATGAATATGGCATTCATTGAACATAAACTTGTGTGTTGTGTGTGGATATCAACAATGAGATAGTCCTTAGTCTAATGTGAAGCTTCAATGATCAATTCAACCAAGGCATACACAATTAGCACTAGATCATGTGATCTATCTCAATTATAGAAATATGCATATATGACCTCCCACAAAACTTGATAACATAACTTGGAGCTTTACATTTGACTCCACTTTCAATCATAACACTTGATCTTTTTGATCTTTTTGAGACAATTACCTCTTATTGTGAGAGTGATATTTGACAATTCACTTTAAAGAACAAGCCTTTGGCCTTTTGAATAAACATTCACTTTAATTTTTGGTCGCTTTCCCTTTTTCCTAGTCGAATACTAGTATGTGCGACAGGCTTTTGCAGTTCAATATCTCTTTTCATTTGGAGATTTACATTTGGTGAGCTCTTTTTAGCAAAAACAAAAATAAAGAGTGGGAAGATATATAAACACAAGTCTATGCATGTCTCAAGAACAACATAACCATTCACTAATCGTTCATGACAAGTTTGAAGATCTATTTACAACAATCACATAGATTTCAAGATTTTTCCCACAGTGATATGAGTGCAAAGAAACAAGCAATGCTCGAAAATGCACAAAGCCATTAGCACAAAGGTACAAGGCAAAACAAGTTTTGAGACAAAAGCTCAACAATGTCAATCAAACTTTTTGATTTTCTAATTTTTATGTGATTTTTGGATTTTTGACATAAAAGAAGAAAAAGATTGAACAAACATAAGAAGGAGCAACGGTATTCACAAATAGACAGACAAACAATAATCATGCTGCACAAAGAGCTGACAAAGTAGTGTGTGCCCCAACACAAAGAAGCTTATCATATTATAAATATGTGAAGCACACATCACACAAGAGAGTCAAGGAATTGTACCAACACCAATGGTCTTACGGAGTGATTCAAACCGTGGACCATCGAGAGGCTTGGTGAAGATGTCCGCCTTTTGATTGTCGGTGTGTATGAACTCAAGACACACAACTCTTTCCTCTACCAGATCCCGAATGAAATGGTAACGAATCTCTATGTGTTTATATTTTGAATGCTAGACAGGATTCTTGGAAAGATTGATGGCACTGGTGTTGTCACAGAAGACACACATCGTTTCTTGAGGAATTCCATAGTCATGAAGTAATTTCTTCATCCAAAGAAGCTGAGTGCAGCAACTTCCAGCGGCGATGTATTCTGCTTCAGCAGTAGATAGAGACACGGAATTTTGTTTCTTGCTCATCCACGAGACAAGATTGTTACCAAGGTAGAAACAGCCGCCTGAAGTACTTTTCCGATCGTCTACACTTCCAGCCCAGTCAGCATCTGAATACCCGGCAAGACAAGCATTTGAGTCTTTTGAATACCACAGACCATAGTTTGAAGTACCATTCACATATCGAATGATTCGCTTAGCAGCAGTCAGGTGAGATTCCTTCGGATTAGCTTGGTATCTGGTACAAACGCCAACACTGAATGCAATGTCCGGTCTACTGGCTGTAAGATAGAGTAAACTCCCAATGATGCTCCTATATAAGGTAGGACTTACTTCTACTCCAGAAGAATCAACATTCAGTTTAGTGGATGAGCTCATGGGAGTGGAGGCATGTTTTTTGGAGTCTAGTCCAAACTTCTTGACAATGTTTCTAGCATACTTCTCTTGTGATACAAATATACCCTCCTTCTGTTGTTTGACTTGAAGACCCAAGAAAAATGTGAGTTCCCCCACCATACTCATCTCAAATTCCTTCTTCATCTCCTCAGAAAATTCAATAGCACGATCTTCAATGGTTGCCCCAAACACTATGTCATCAACATAAACTTGTGCCACAAGGAGATAATCTTCATCATTTTTGACAAACAGAGTTCGGTCAGCATACCCCCTTTTGAATCCTCTATCTAGAAGGTAATGTGTAAGCCGATCATACCAAGCTCTAGGAGCTTGTTTTAAGCCATAAAGCGCTTTCTTCAATCTCAATACATGATCTGGAAAGTGAGGATCCTCAAATCCTTTTGGTTGCTCAACAAACACTTCTTCATTTAGATATCCATTCAGAAATGCACACTTGACATCCATTTGATAGAGTTTGAAATTCAAAGTGCATGCAATGGATATGAGAATTCGAATGGATTCGAGTCTTGCCACAGGAGCGAAGGATTCATCAAAATCTACTCCTTCTACTTGAGTGTATCCTTGAGCTACTAACCGAGATTTGTTTCGAATTATCTCTCCATCTTCATCAGTTTTGTTTTTGAAAATCCATTTTGTGCCTATAACATGAACGTTTTCAGGCCTTGGAGCAAGTTCCCACACATCATTCCTCACAAACTGATTCAGCTCTTCATGCATTGACTCAACCCAATTCTCATCTTGAAGAGCCTCTTCAACCCTTTTTGGTTCAAACTGCGTAAGATAGCAGTGATATGTTACATGATTTGCTAACAGGATGTTTCCTTTTCTGAGGCGAAGACCTTCATCTAGAGACCCTATGATGTTGCTTTCCGGATGGTTCTTAATTACTCTTGAAGATGGCTTCTTTGATGTGGAGACTTCATCATTTCGAGAGATAGGAGGATGAACTTCCGGAGGAGTAAGAGGACTTGATGTTCTAGACATCAATCTCGTTTCCATTCTTGGGTTGATGGGAGTCGATTCTACTTCTGGTGTAGGTTCTTCACTTTCTATATCCAGAGCTTCTACCTCACCATCGGGCTCTTTGGTGCTCGGCCCTTCTCCATCATCAATCATCTCCACCTTGGATAAGACATCATCAATCTTGACATTTATGGACTCCATCACTGTCTTAGTTCTCTTGTTAAAAACTCTATACGCTCGACTCGTAGTAGAGCACCCAAGGAAAATACCCTCATCACTTCTCGCATCAAACTTCCCAAGATTCTCCCGATCATTTAGGATATAGCATGTACTTCCAAACACCCGGAAATACTTCACTCTAGGCTTCTTTCCATTCCAAATCTCATAGGCGGTCTTCTTTGTTCCTACTCGGAAAAATATTCTATTGCCAATGTGACACGAGGTGTTGACAGCTTCTCCCCAAAATTTTTGAGGTATTTGTTTGTTAAGCAACATGACTCTTGCCATTTCCTGAATCACCCGATTTTTTCTCTCTACCACTCCATTTTGTTGTGGAGTTTTGGGGGCTGAAAATTCTCTTTTGATTCCATTCTTTTCACAGAAAGACTCGAATCTTGCATTCTCAAATTCCCTCCCATGATCACTTCTAATTTTGGCAATAGGGACCCCTTTTTCGTTTTGTAGTTTCTTGCACAGAATCTCCAACCTTTCACATGCTTCTGATTTTTCTCTAAGGAATTCAACCC
Organism: Quercus tomentella; assembly: GCA_028535165.1. NCBI lineage: Eukaryota > Viridiplantae > Streptophyta > Magnoliopsida > Fagales > Fagaceae > Quercus > Quercus tomentella. Next base: position 19,696,046 of record JAPQVY010000144.1, read on the forward strand.
AAGTGTATCTTGAATAATCATCCACAATGACCATAATGTATCTCTTTCCCCCTAGGCTTTCAGTTCTGGTAGGCCCCATTAGATCAACATGAAGTAACTCCAAACACCGAGCAGTAGCAATCACATTCACCTTGTGATGACTTGCCTTTGTTTGCTTCCCCATTTGACATGCACCACAAACGGTTTTCTTCACCTTTCCAAACTTCGGAAGTCCCTCAACTGCTTCAAGTTTGGACACTTTTGCTACTTGTTTGAAGTTGGCATGCCCAAATCTGTGATGCCATAGCTCCAACATATCCACACGAGCACTTCTACACGATATGGGTGCCGTGGGAACTATTCCGTAACAGTTATTTGTAGTCCGATTTCCCTCCAAAACCTGAATACCATCTTCATTGATGATCAAGCATCCCTTCTTAGAGAATTGTACCAGAAAATCATCATCACAAATTTGAGTGATGCTCAGCAGATTTGCCTTCAGCCCTTTTATGTACAACACATCTTTCAACAGCGGTAATCCAGGTATCTCAATGGTTCCTTTGCCTAGGACTTGAGCATGACTTCCATCACCAAAGGTCACATAGTCTCCAACCTTTTCTTTGAGTGTCTTAAACAGTGACTTATCCCCTGTCATATGGCGAGAACACCCACTGTCAAGATACCACAAACATGCATTAAACACCTTCAATGAGGTATGCACAAATAAGCTCACATGTGACAAACATTCTTGACCTTCAAACACAAACTCATTATCAGTTTTCATGCTTCTTTCAGATTGATTTTTCATTTTCAGACTCTCAATCATCTCACACAACATTCTATTCTTTCTTTTATATTTCTTAATCAATGATTTAGCTTCAGATATGCTACTGTGTAAGACATGATTCTGATTATCAAAATATTCCAGCATGTGAACAAATACTCTAGCATGTTTCTTAGTTTTTAACAACTCTACAAGATCATTAGTAAAACACCCTTCAGACATATGCATAGAGTCATTTTCACAAACACTTAAGCTACAATTCAGCATGGTATTTTCCATAACAGCTACCACAACACAGGGGTCTAGGATCACACTTAGGTAATAAAACCACAACAAGTGTACCCGCTCTGATACCAAGTGAAAGTTCAAATAGTGTAAAAACACCCTTGAACGTTTAGACCCCCAATTAACAAATTAACCAATTCAAGCTTTATGTCAGACAAATAGTGTGCGGAAAATGAACATAAGCTATAATGTAGAATTGGACAAAACTATCTAAGCCAAATTAAAATCACAACCACAGCAGAAAATAAAAGGCAAAGATAAAGGGAAGGAAGATGCAAACACAAAGACAACACGCGATGTGTTATCGAAGAGGAAACCGAAGCCCTCGGCGTAAAACCTCTCCGCCGCCCTCCAAGCGGTAAATAATCCACTAGAAAATGTAGTTGGGATACATGGACAGCAATAGACCCTCCAAGCCTAATCTACCCAGTGCACCTAAGCCCTCCAAGCTTCTTGCTCCAACGAGGTTGCGCCGAACCTTTTTCTTTTCTAGCTTCCCAGATTCCGCTACTAGACCATAGCATCAACCAATGAAGATTGGTTCCTTCCTAACTGCTTCCCAGAACACCAAACAACCCTCTCATAGTAATGGATATGGTGAGAACAAGGTTTTGGTAAAAAGGCCTCTCAAGGATTTGGCAATGGAGAGGAAGAGAGTTGAGGAATTTGAAGAGACTCTAATGTAAAGATTGTAGATGGTTCAATCTTGTTTTGCTCTAGGGTTTCTCTCTCAAAATTCTCTCTGGAAGTTCTCTCTCATTTGTGGGTATAAGGGGTATTTATATTGAGGTGAGAGGGGAATGTGAAACGTTAGGTTTTTCAAAACAGGGCTGGCTCGCGGCTTGGCCTCGAGGCTTGACTGAGTCGCGAGATCCAGTCGCGAGATAACCGTATGGCCAGTTGTCCTGTTTTGTCCTGTAATGCTCCGGCTAGCATGACTATTCACCTTCCGGCATGCTTGGCACGTGTGCTACGTCTGGCGGCTTGCAGCCGCGAGTCACCCGCGAGATCCAGTCGCGAGTCTCTGTTTTCTTGCACACTCTTGAGCAATCTTCACTCTATCTCACTCACTACCCTTACAACAAGCCCACCTAAATACAGGGTTACTAAATGCTGAAATACAAGCAAGTTTGGCACAGAATAAAGCCAATTAGATGGTTGAATAAATTCAACCTTACATATATATATATATATATATATATATATCTTGTATATCTCCCTAATGCAGTCTACCCTTGGTTTTTGTGTTTTGTTTTCTTCTTGTTTCCAACTCCATAGATCCTAGTAATGGCCCCTAAGAAGTCTATAAACATTAAGACCAAAGCCAAAAGAGTTTTGGGGTCATCTTCTGACCAAGTTGTAGATTTTGATCAAACTAAGTTTCATACTGTTCAAAATTTCCAAAAATTTGATGCTTTAGTTAAGTATAAGTCTATTTAGGGTGAAAGACAAGTCAATCTAGATGAGTTAGATCGCTCTGTATGTAGAAATATATAATCTAGAAGTTGGTTATCCCTTTGTCATGATCTAGTACCCCCTCCTGCTACTTTGATTAGAGAATTCTACTTAAATCTCTCTATTCTATCTGATTCATCCAATGGTCACATTCTGATTGCTTGGATTTGAGATGAAGAGTTTAGGATAACTAAGAAAATAGTTTTTAAAGCTCTCAATGTTCCTCTTGTGTTTAAACCTACTTATCCTTAGACCAAGACTCCTCATATAGATGATGTGATGACATTTCTTTGTGGAAGAACTGTCACTTGGAGTTATGAACCAAGACTTAACTCTCGTGAGTTAACTAATTTCAATTACATGTTTAGGATAGCATGTTACAATATCTTTCCTATATCTTATGTGCATACTATTCCTATTGATAAATGTGTATTTCTGTATGCCATTAGTATTAATGGTTCTATCTGTTTTCCATCTCTTTTTATTCAAACCATCATTAAGGCACATAGAAGTAAGTCTAGGAAGCATCATCTCTTCTTCCCTGCTTTCATTAGTAGGATCTTAGCTTATTTAGAGCTTGAGTATTTTCTTGCCTTTGATCTCGTTCATCTCACCGCACCCTTAGGATCTTCTTTTCTTAGACAACAGCAAGCACAAAAGAAGACGGTTGAACCAAGTGCTGGTTCATCCAAGAGACCTTAAGTAAAGACTACCGTTGTGGATCCACCTGCTGAGGAGATTCATTTTGATCCTGCAATTGTTGTTGCTGATGATGATGTGGATGAGGTTAATATTGGCACTGGTGATGCCAAGCCTACTATTCCTCCTTGTCTCTCTCTTCGTGCTATGATGGAGACTTTCATGACCACTCAAGCGGCACATGGACAACTTTTGGATGAGCTTATTTCAAATGTTGTTGCTTTGAAAGCTGATTTTTCTGAGTATAGGAGTGCTTTTCCACCTTCTCCACCTTATGATCATTGATGATTTCCGTTGTCAATATGTAACAAAAAAGGGGAGTAAATGTGATGAACTCTTGTATATAGGGGGAGATGTGTTTTGTATTAAGGGGGAGTTAGATTAGTTTTTAGGGAGATAGATTAAACTTTGATGAGTTTGAGTTAGATGTTGGAAATTACTCATGTTGGTACAAGTCAAGATTCAAGAACATGCAAGCTGCAGAAAAAAGAGTTTATTTTCTATGAAGCTCGACCGATCGAAAATCGTAGACAGTGGATTTAAAATCAAGCCCAAAGCCCGCGAAAATGTTTAGGGTTTGAGTGAAACACTACTAGGTATAAAAGGAAAACCCTAACTACATTTTACAGGTCTTTGGAAGTCTTATGAGTTATTCCTATGAGATTTGTGAGTTTTCTGTACCTTTTAAGTTAACATGCATCTACCAGAACAAGAGATCTACAATCAAGAAGTGGTGGAAACAAGTTGTTGCATAAAGATCTACTACTAATGGTGATAAAAAAAACCTTTGAATGGGATCTCAAAGTCACAAACGTGGGAGGTATTCAGCAAATTCAAAATAGAAAAGTCTGTGGAGTTAAAGCTACACATGGTCGTGTTAGTAAATTCTACAAGAGGTAGCTTTATATTTAGGGTTTAAATCTATTGTAATCTTCCATTCTATCATAGTGGATTTGTTTACCTTGAGGATAGCAAGGTTAAACCCTCTCCAAGTTTTTTGCCTTGAAACAGTTAGTTTCTTGGTTTTCCTAAGTCATCATATTACTGTCTTCTTTAATTTTCTGCATTAAGTAATATATTTGCATGTGTTTAACCTAGATCTCATAATTATCCTAAGTAACTACTTAACTAATTCATTAGGTTAAACTAATCTAGTTTTAAGGGTTCTAAACAGAACAATCAGAGCATATGTTGGGAGTTCAAATGACTCAAGTGTCAGAGGCATTTCATGAGTGGCTTGCGACTTGGCCAACTAGCGAACTGACTCGTGAGATGCATTGACAGCTGGAATTTTGTGTGTTTCCCTCATATCTTTACCCACACTATAACAATCACACATTACCCACGAAATTGTAAGGAGAGTTTCAGAGAAAAAACCCTAGAAATTAAAGATTACAAACCAAAAATCATCTACACATTTTTCTCTTAGTTTTCTTCACTCTTTTCCCTCTCTATTTCCATATCCTTTGAGGGTTCTTAGCCCAAACACAATCTACACCCATTCAGAGTGTTGTGAGTTGATTTGGAGCATTTGTGAAGCATTGGGTTCATGCTAATCTTTGGTAGAAGCAATTGGTGATAATTGCAGGAGCTAGAAAATACAAGACTCTGTGAAGTCCATTGGTAGTTGGGACTTTGAGGGCTTACTAAAGTGGGTAGTCTAGGCTTCGAGAGTCTATTTGTATTCATGTATTCCAACTAATTTGCTAGTGGATCGATTCGGCTTGTAGGGCTGTGAAGAGGTTTTTTTCACTAAGTTCTCTAGTTTTCCTCTTTGACAACACATCGCAATGTTATCTTGAGCATAGTTTTGAAACACGAACCAGACCAGACCAAATGGTTGGACCAGGTTAACCAAAATCGAACACCAATCCAATTCTTGAATTCATAAAAACCGTATAATACAATATTTACCGTAAACCATTGGAACCGTGGTTGAAGGTTTTCTTGTGGTGTATAGATCTGGATATGTATAGATCTGCTAGATGAAGGCTTTCTTGTGGTGTTCGGTGCTCCTTAGAGAGAAGTCAATCCGATGCTTCTATTTATTTGTCCAAATCAGGTGCATCTTTCTCTTATAGCACGATGGGTCTTCATTTTGGGCCCCACTATCCACCAAAATGAACTCATAATTCTATTTCAAGTCCACTTCCTCGTCACCTGATAGTTGTCTAGTTATTGTTTTTTTTTTTTTTTAGTTAGCTTTGTACTATTATAGTATATATATTTTTAAGCCTTAAATAATTATCTTATATTATATATAAATTTTTGTATCTTTTAAAAAATAATAAAAATATCATATAGTCAATATTATTAATTTATAACACATATTTTTATATTAATTAATTATTAAATTAATTATGAAATCATTATGGTTCAACCTTGATCTGACCTTAAACATCTTAAATCTTTCTCTTTTTCAGTTCATTAAATGATTCATGTTTCAAAACCATGATCTTGTATTTGCTCCTCTCTTCCCTTACTACTTGTACTTTTTACTTGTTGTCAATTATGTTTATCCATGCACAAGTTAGTAATCCCGATTAATTGTTCTTTTATTACTCTTGTTCCGCATAATTTAGCGTAGATTAAAAGCAATCTACCCCTAATTTTAAAATTAGGAGTTTAAATTCACTCTAGTGTTTAAACTTAGTGAGCTTTCAATTTCTATTCTATATATGTTATATTGTTTATATTATATAGTTTTGAATTTTGGTAAATTTTTCATTCTTATGTGGTTAAATTAGTTTTTTAAGGTTATTCTCTATCAGTTTAGTTTTTTTTTTTTTTTTTTTTTTTTTATTATTATTTATTTAAGTTTTGGCCCCATCAGAATGATCAAGAAAAGAAGAAAGAAATAGAGTGCAAGTTAAAAGAAATAGAGCTAAACAACTTATGTAAATAATACGACTTCACAACTTCCACTTGGTGTAACTTCACAACTCACAAGAGTCAGACCTTTTATGGACCATTGATTACTATTAGATTTAAAGGTCAAAAAACATTCATAGTAATATCATTATTACTCTCTAGAAATTAGTGATTTAGGCATTAACTCTTATTATTAAAGGAGGGAAAAAAAAAAAAAAAAATCCTGCAGCATTGTGAAGCAATCTAAACAAGAAGCTCCCTTCCTTTTAATGTGACCATGTGAGAATTTAAATGCATAAATAAAACCATAGTGTTTTTGTCATACTGATTTTTCTTTTTTGGGGGGCCAGATATAACTTTGACAGCAGAATTAAAGATGAATATAGGGGGTAAGATAAATTAAATAACCAAAAGTATTCACTCATTTCATAACTCAATTCTCCTGAAACAGTATCCCTTGGTGTCAAAATGTGGCTTCATAGGCCGATTGGAACTTCAGCCTTCAATCTCAAATTATGGGTACGACCTCAAGCTTGAAAACTTCCCAGGAGGATCGGAAACATTTGAAATCATTTTAAAATTCTGTTATGGTCTCCCAGTGGACTTAAATTCTGTTAGAGAACGATTCTTATTTTGTTTTAAATTTTGTTTATTAAAACAAAATAAAGATAGCTTGTATTAACAATTTAATCTTGAGCATTTTATGAATGGTGGAGGCCTGAAAGTATAGTGCGAAAAGAAAAACGGAGGAAGAAGATGAGGATATGGAAGGAAAAAAAAAGGGTTAATGTTGTGGTTTTTTTTTTTTTTTCCTTTAATAATAAGAGTTAATGTCTAAATCACTAATTTTTAAAAAGTAATAATGACATTACTATGAGTTTTTTTTACCTTTAGATAGTAATCAATGGTCCATAAAAGGTGTAATTCTTGTGAAATTACACCAGTTGTAACTTGAACTCATCTATATATATATATATATATATATATATATATATATATATATATATTGTTGTTTTAGTAATCACGTGTGTAGCACGTGTTTCATTAAAATGGTTAGTTAGTTAATTTGTTATAGGCGGGTAATTTGCATAGTTTGGAAGTTAGTTATGTATCTAAACAAAGGGTTACCTCTTCTAATTAATCAAGTTCATATATTTACATAAATCTCAGTTTTCTAATATTCTAAAATTAAAATTCTGGTCCTATCCCTTTATCAACAGTACATTAATGAAAGCATTGGGTTCAATTTTCTTGAATAAACTGTACGCTGGTGATTTGCTTACGCTTTTATGTTTGTAGTTTGTATTTGATTAACAAACGTGTGTGTGCATACATGCACGAACACACACACAAACACACACACATATATATTAATATATATATATATATATATATATATATATATACATATATATATTTTAATGAGTGCAGTTAACAATTGTATATTGAAATAAGGTGTCTGCGTACGAAATAGTTAAAAAGATAGAGATGATATAGTGCTACAATTACAAAACCGTACATATTTTAGTCCAACGAAATATGAAAGGAGAAAGACGATAGGAGAAATGAAAGATGTGAAAGCACGCACACATATTATATATCTACCATTTCTCAAAAAAAAAAAAAAAAAATTAAATAATAATAATAATATTATATATGTACCTGAAGATGGTTGAGGTGATCAAATGGATTAAGGAGTTTCCCTCAGTATATAAATGGTCCACCTGGATCACGTCTCTTGGCAAGAGACACTTATTATTAAGACAGAAGTATTAGCAAATCTCAAGAGAGACAGAATCCCATATTTTTTAGAATAGTATTGGCGTCAAGGATGTCAGAATCGGGATCTTACATAGGATCATGAAAGGTAGGTGGGATTGTAGATCGTAAAATCAGATCGTGAATCGTAAGATCCTACATTATTTAAGAAAAAAAAACAAAAAATATACATTAGTATGTTAAATAATTACATAAATTATATATTCATTGATATAATTACCATACATCACTACATCCACTTGTAAGCATCATTTAAAGAGGTAAAAAACCACAAAATGTGACACTATTGGGATATTTTTTATTTGGGTCCAACTGACACTCTCTTTACATTGAAGTGGAAAAACTTGATCTATTGGGATTTTATTTTTCATTTGGGTCCAACTGAACCTTCTATCAAGTTAAAGAAGATTATAAAAAACCAAGGTTGTTTAGGATCATCAAAATCATACGATCCTACCGGTCCTGAATGATTGCTAAGATCCTTGAAAGATCTAGATCGTTTTGAGTAGGTAGAATCGTAAAATCGTAGGATTGTAAGATCCAAATCGGGAATTTGACAACCATGATTGGCATTTATTTGTTGCGTTTGAGTCATAACAAACACCTTCTATGGCTAAGCTACCACATTATAAATCCTGCCAAAGCCCCCCTTAATGGGAGTGAATTCTGCGATGAAATCGGCGAGCACCTATATCTTGATTGAGCTCCTGAGCTTGCCAGATATCAAATGACCCAAGTCTTGTTCCTCACTTGGCTATTCTTCCTGTAAATTCGGATCTCTTAAGCAAAGACTGTATGGGGTACTTAGTTAACACATACACATTGTGTGCTTGGAAATAATGGGGCAATTTCCTGGTGGCATGGACCAATGCTAGTGCCAGTTTCTCCAAAGGTAGATTTATGGTTTCTACATCAACCAACATTTTACTGATGTAATAAATCGGCCTCTGCGTTCCTTCCTGATTCTTCAACAAAACTACACTCTCAGCGTGTTCGGATACTGTGAGATATATATATAAATCCTCCCCAAATTTTGAGCATGATAATATCGGTGAGCTCAAATCTTGGAAGGCTCCCTCACATTCCTCCATCCATTGGAACCCCTTCCATTTCTTCAACAACTTAAAAAAGGGGCGGCATCTGTCCGCCAACTTCTACCTAAATCAGTTTAATGCAGTTATCGTCTTGGTCAACTTCTGCACCTCCTTTGGATTGCTCAGTAACTTAAGTCGCTCTATAGCACTTATTTGGTCAGGATTTACTTCTATCCCTCAATGAGTAATCATATACCCTAAAAACTTCCCAGCCCCCACACCGAAGGCGCACTTGTCAGCATTAAGACGTAGCTTATGCTACTAAAGTATTTCAAATACCTCCGTCAAATCGTTTATGTGTTTATGATTCTCCCGACTCTTCACAACCATATCGTCTATATACACCTCTACCATGCTCTCAACCTTATCCTTGAACATCCTAGTCATCATCCTTTGATAAGTAGCCCTCTCATTCTTAAGGCTGAAAGGCATTACTGTGTAGTGGTAATTGGCTTCAGGGGTTATAAAGGATGTCTTTTCTTAATCCTTGGCTACAAACGCAATCTGATGATAGCCTTGGAAAGCATCTAGAAAGCTCATCCTCAAGTTCCCACACGTTGCATCTACTAACTAATCAATCTTCGGGACAAGAAAGGGATCCTTAGGACATGCCCAGTTGAGATTGGTAAAGTCCACACAAACCCGCCACTTGTCATTCTTCTTTTTAACCACTATGGTGTTAGACAACCATTTTAGTAAAAAGACCTCTTGAATTGCCCCTACTTCTTTCAGCCTTTCCACTTCTTGCTTCACAACTTTAACATATGGCTTAGTCGACCTTCTTGGCTTCCGCTTATTAGGGGGAAATGATGGGTCTATGTTTAGTTTATGAGTAATAAACTCTGGGTCGACCCCAAGGACATCATACGGACTCCAGGCAAAGACGTCCACATTTTGCACTAAGGTTAACAGCTCTTGCGTATTTACACAAATCCAAGCTTTCAATTGGTATCAGAGTGAGTACACTTATCGGATTTCATTATCCTAGTGTGATCCTAGACCCCTTGTCTTGCTATGGATGTAGCTATGGCAAAGGCCAACATGAAGTGTAATTCATGTGTTTGTGATAATGACTCTATGAGTATCTTTGGAGATTGTCCTAGCAATGAGCTTCTAGAGTTATTAAAGTCTAAGAAACATGCTAGAATTTTTGTACACATGCTGAAATGTTTAAAGCATAGGAACCATGAGCTTCATAATAGCTTGTGTGAGTCTAATTCCTTAATTGCAAAATATAAGAGAAGGAATAGACATTTGTTTGATAAAATTGATGGTTTGAAAAGAAAACTTTACTCATCCATGAATAATGCAAAGGAAGATGAGTCTTGCTTTGATGGTTAAGAATGTTTGTCTCATGCTTGTCTTTTTGTTTATACCACATTGAAAGTGTTTAATTCATGTTTGTCGTATCTTGATAGCGGATGTTTAAGGCACATGACCAGAGATAAATCACTCTTTAAAATTCTTAAGGAGAAGAAGGATGGTTATGTGACGTTTGGAGATGGTTGCCACTCACAAGTCCTTGGAAAAGGGGCTATTGATATTTCGGGACTTTCCTTGTTGACTGATGTTCTTTACATCAAAGTGTTGAAAGCAAACTTGCTGAGTATCACCCAAATATGTGATGAAGACTTTTTAGTTTAATTTTCAAAGAAAGGGTGTCTAATTCTCAGTGAAGAAGGTGTGTAAGTCTTGAAAGGACTTAGAACCTCCGACAATTGCTATGGCATAGTTTCCAAGCTAAATGTATCATGTCAAAGTGCACGAGTAAATCTATTGGAGGTATGGCATCAACATTTTGGACATGCAAATTACAAGCAAGTGGCAAAAGCTTCAAAGCTTGAAGCTGTGATTCGATTGATGAAATTTGGAAAGATCGAGAAAAATGTTTGTGGTCCATGTCAATTGGGAAAGCATCCCATCCCAAAGTAAATGTTGTTGCTACACCTCATCCATTGGAGTTACTTCATATGGATCTAATGGGTCCAACGAGAATAGAAAGCATGGGTGGGAAAAGATACATCTTGGTTATGGTTGATGATTTCTCAAGGTACTCTTGGGTGGAATTCCTTAGAGAAAAGTCGGAGGCATACAACAAAATGGCAAGACTATGCAAAAAGCTCCAATATGAAAAGGGAGTTCCCATAGTCAAAATCAGGAGTGATCATGGGAAGGAGTTTGAGAATGCCAAATTTGAGCATTTTGCAATAAGCATGATATCAAAAAGGAATTCTCAGCCCCAAAGACTCCATAACATAATGAGGTTGTTGAAAGGAAGAACTGGGTGATCCAAGAGATGGCGAGAGTGATACTTCTTAACAAAGAAATTCCACAGAAATTTTGGGCTGAAGCAATGAACACATTGTGTTACATAGGGAATAGGATTTTCTTCCAAGCGGGAACAAAGAAAACATCATATGAGATTTGGAAGGAAAAGAAGCCTAAGGTGAAATACTTCCGAGTATTTGGAAGTAAATGCTTCATTCTCAATAATAGGAAGAATCTTGGGAAATTTGATGCCAAGAGTGATGAAGGAATCTTCCTAGGATACTCCGTAAACAGCCGAGCATATAAAGTGTACAACAAGTGCACAAAGACAGTGATGGAATCAATAAATGTGGTCATAGATGACACCACTCCAGAAAAGGATGTTGGTGATGATGGCAAAATTCCAAGCCTTAAGAAGAATGAGGGTGATGGTAACATGTCTCAAAGTGATGAGGGTGAGAGACAATCATTGGAGAAGGAGTTTATTCCTACTGCATCAAGAAGGGAGACTAGATCAACTCAAGGGTCTTTAAGTCCACTCACCCCTCTGGAAGTTCAACTTCCAATTTCTCATGATGAGGAATCCTCCACTTCCTAGAAATCTTCATTAAGAGTAACTCTCAATCATCCCAAAAGAACCATAATTGGTGATTTGGATAAAGGACTCCGTTTGAGAAGAGGACCAAGCTATAGTGTGAATCATGTGACGTACCATTGAAACCTTGCTCAATTTGAACCCAAGAAAGTGGAAGAAACTTTGAAGATGAAAATTGGGTAGAATCCATGCACCAAGAGTTACATAAAAAAAAGACATTAAACAACCTTTTAGTTTCCTAGAAAGTAAAAAACTTTGCTCTGGTTAGGTAAGCTCTCCCTGGGATACCAGAGAAGCTTCCTTTACATAGTAGAATAGCTGTTCCTTGAGTGAGGATTTCGTTGTACCTCAGGTAATTGTAGTCACTTTGAGGTCTTTTGGGTCTATTTCCTCTCTTCTCCTCTGTAGGGTATTAGGGAAACACGAGGGTTAGAGTGAAATAGAGATGGATAACTTGACTGAGCATTGGCAGAATCTATCACTGAATGATAGAGAAGACGTAAACCTAGAACTATCTGAGGAGAATTCATCTAATGAATTTATTATGGCCGCAAAATTCCTAACGAAAAGGGCGTTGAGCATTGAGGCAGTCATTAAAACATTCAATCCTCTGTGGCGATCAACGAAGGGGTTTAAGTGCGAAGAGCAAGGGACCACATTCTGTTGTTTGTGTTCGATAACAGGGAGGAAGTGGACAAAATCCTTAGCAGTGCACTGTGGAGCTTCGACAAACATCTTGTGGTGCTACAGTGGTATGACAGAGAAGTTCCCATCAGGGCTCTAAAGTTTGATACGATACTAGTATGGATTCAAGTACACAATATCACGGTGAGATTTTTGAATCACAAGGTTGTTGAAAGAGTTGTGCAAGGTTGCAAGCTCGGTGTGCAAAGGAACCGACATTAATGAAATGGATGGTGGGAGCTTTATGAGAGTAAGAGTCCGTATAGATATCAATGAACCTCTCTGTAGGGGGAGACGCTTCTCTTCTTCTCAGGGAGAGCAAGGGTGGGTTTCTTTCAAGTATGAAAGATTACCCAACCTCTGTTACTAGTGTGGGTGCTTGAGCCATGTTGATAAAGATTGTGAGCATGGATAGATAGTGAAGGCCAGTTGAAGAAAGAAGAGCAAGCGTATGGGTCTTGGATCCGGGCTCCACTGTTTGTTAAAGGAAGAAGTTCGGTGATCAAAGTACCTGGTTTTTATGAGGCAAGGAAAAAGGAGAGGCAACAAATAAGTAGAGAAGAGCCAACTCCGATTCCGGTGGTGGTACTGGGTTCACAACAGCCTCTGGTGGTGGTGCAGTCATAGACCGAGGAAGGGGAGGATTTTCAGGAAGAAAAGCGTGACTGGGACGTAGGTGCTGAAACTGAGTTTATGATCACATTGGAAAGAGTGGGAAAAAGCCAAGATTTTGGGGATGGTTTTGAGGAGTGCATCGAGGAGATTGACAGGGGATTAAACATGTTTGATAAGGGTGAAAGCTCAAAATCGGTTATTGAGAAGTCCGAATATTGGGGGAAGATATCAGCTTTGAACATGCAACAAAAAATCTAGTTTCTAGTTAGAGTAGACAGGCAGAGAAGGTGACTACTCATGGGGTTCATATTAGGAGGCACTTGGGCACGAAGCTGAGTGGACAGCCACGTGTAAAGGTGGCTGACCTGGTAAGTGTCCCAATCACTCAAGTTATTTTGGGTGATATTACTAATAAGCTGGGCAGAGAGGATAAAACAGACACGGATGAACATAGGAAAAGAAAGAAGAAAGTTTATAGGGTAAGCACTGATGAACACATGGTCTCCGCAGATTCGACAAACATAAAGAGAACTCGTGAGGAGGATTGTAGTGGGTTACCAAGCAAAAAAAGAGCGGTTTCCCTCTATGCTATTATAACAGCCTCCACCATTGGTAAAATTGCATCTTGATCATAGAGGGAAACCGCCCAATCAATATGATTGGAGCAAGGAGGCTAGCACCCCGGTTCAAAAAATTTACAAAATAGCCCTGACATTCTTGTCCGAGTTTCAACAAAAGAAGCCGAGATTAGTTGGTCAAGACCTTGCTAGCCCGACCAAATGGCAGCCTTCTCCTTCCAATGTAGTAAAGGCAAACTTTGATGGTGCAGTTTTTGGGGACTCTCACAAGGTAGGGGTAGGGGTGGTGATCAGGAATGAACGTTGGGAGGTGATGGCTTCGTTGTCAGAAAAAATAGTGATGCCATTGTCGGTGGAAGTGCTTGAGATGCTGGCTGCTAGGAGAGCAGCCATCTTCGTCCAAGAACTAGGCTTCAAGAATGTCTGTTTTGAGGGTGATGCCGCGGGGGGTGGTGAGAAGCTTAAAAGATAAGGACAGCTTAAATGCATTCATTGGGCACCTAGTAAAAGACTTTATGTCTATTGCGGGTTTGTTTCAAACCTATTCTATCTCTCATGTAAGGCGGCAGGGCAATAATGTGGCCCATGCTTTAGCTAGGGAGGCTTTTTTTTTGCGTATTTGGATGGAAGATGTTCCACCAAATGTTTTGCTTTCTGTAACCAGTGATTTTCTAGTTGAATAAATTTTATCCCAGCTGGATGGCTTTTCTTAAAAAAAAAAACAAAGAGTTACATCAATTTGTTAGAAATGATGGATGGGAGTTGGTACTGAGGCCGAAGGACACACATGTAATCAGCACCAAGTGGATCTTTAAGAACAAGACTGATGAAGATGGTGAAGTTGTTCGAAACAAGTCTAGATTGGTGGCTCAAGGATATACTCAAGTTGAAGGCATAGACTTTGATGAGTTATTTGCTTTGGTAGCAAGACTTGAGTCAGTCCGAATTCTTCTCTCCATAGCGTGTATTATGAATTTCAAGCTATACCAAATGGATGTGAAGAGTGCCTTTTTGAATGGACTCTTACACGAAAAAGTGTTTGTTGAGCAACCGAAGAGGTTCCAAGATCCACATTTTCCAGACTATGTACTAAGATTGAAGAAAGCACTATATGGTTTGAAGCAAGCACCAAGACCATGATCATCTCACCTCATATCTTTTAGATCATGGTTTCAAGAGACATCAAGCCGATTGAACATTCTTTGTCAAATGAGATGAGAAATCTCTCCTTGTTGCTCAAGTATATATGGATGACATTGTATTCGGGTCAACAATTGATCACCTTGCTCAAGAATTTTCGGAAGAAATGAAGAAGGAATTTGAGATGAGCATGGTGGGGAAGCGAAACTACTTCTTAGGCCTTCAAGTGAAACAATGGAAAGATGGGATATTCATATCTCAAGAGAAGTATGCAAAAAATCTAGTAAAGAGATTCGGTTTAGATTCTAAGAAACATGCAACCACTCCAATGAGTTCCTCGGTGAAACTGAGCTCCAATCTAGCCAATGTGGAAGTAGATCCAACACTTTATAGGAGCATGATTGGTAGTCTCCTTTACCTCACTGAGAGTAGGCCGAACATAGCTTTTAGTATTGGCGTGTGCGCACGTTTTCAGGCAGCACCCAGAGAGTCCCATCTGACAGCAGTCAAAAGAATCATCCACTATGTCAATGGAACATCCGACTATGGATTTGGTACTTGTTGGTGCAAACATAATAATAATGGAAATAACACAATGAGAAACTGAATAATACTTTTGAATATTATTAATTTAAAGAGAAAAATTACACAACACTATTTGGATTGAGACATGGCACTCGCTCTCTTTAAGGAGATTCAAGCCTTTGGTTGGCTAAACTTTGTAACTGGTGCAGACTTTCTCTGACTTGTCTCCCCCAGGATACAACATCCCAACAAGTGTCATATGGCTAGAACAAAGTGTTCAAGCCCAAAGCTCCACCAAAAAGAACACCCTTCTTGCTAAGAACCTTTTTATTTTTTATTTTTTGTGTATATTGCAGTAGTTTGGATTGGGTCTGGGTGAGTCTATTTATAGGCTCAATGGACCTCACGAAATTACTACCCAGATTAATCTGATTAATTAAGTCCATTATTCTGATGTAGTGGGTGTTACAAGATTAATTGCTGGATATTAATCACCTCCCCCTTGCACATATATCTAGCCCAATATCTGATTCAATTCATATTAGCCCATTAATCACCACAATTAAAATGAATAAAATAGTCTCTCTCCTTTTTAATGTAGGATTAAATATTTTCACTACCTTCTCATCTTCCATATTCACTCCCACATCTTTACATTTATGTTATAATATTTATTCATTTTAATTAATTAATATTAAAATGCTCCGAAAGTACTCAAGAGATTCGAATGACTGCTTAGCCGGATACTCGAATGCTAATTGGACCGGGTGTGTTGATGATAGAAAAAGCACCTCGGGAGGTTGTTTCTATCTTGGAAATAATTTGGTGTCATGGATGAGAAAAAAGCAAAATTCAATTTCTCTATCAACAGCTGAAGTTGAGTACATTGCAGCGAGGAGTTGTTGTGCTCAACTATTGTGGATGAGAAAGCTCGTACATCATTACGGAATCTCTCAAGGCGCAATGTGCGTGTTTTTGTGACAACACTAGTGCCATTAATCTATCCAAGAACCCTATTCAACATTCAAAGTCGAAACATACCGAGATTCGGTATCACTTGATTCGTGACTTGGTGGAGGAGAAAATTGTTTGGCTGGAGTTTATCAACACTAGCAATCAAAAGGCAACATTTTTACTAAACCCCTTGATGGTCCATAGTTTGAATCTCTTTGTAAGACCATTGGTGTCAGTATCATCCCTTGACTCATAGCTCTTGTGTGACCTACTTTTGTTTATTGGTGCATCCTTGCTATATAAGTCTCACATGTATGTTTCTTTTACAAGTTTTCGTTTGTTGTTTTTGTTGATCTTACTTTGTTTGTTATATTTTTTAGTGTAGAAAAATTCAAAAACCCATAAAAAGTGAAAAATCTCAAAAAGTTTGATCGCTTGTGTTGTGTATATGTGAGTTTGGCCTAGTACCTTCGTACTAATGGCGTAGTGCATTTACGAGCTTAGCTTGTTATGTATACACATTTTCTTAGTGTGAGCGACATCTAGAAATCTATATTTGATTGTTGTAAATAGATCTTCAAGCTTGTCATGAATTATTGGTCAATAGTCTTGCTTGATCTTGATACATAAGTAGACTTATGCCTATATATCTTCTCATATTTTTTTCAAAAGAGCTCTTTAAATGTCAATCTCCAAAAAGGAGAAGGAGAAAGAGCTGAAAAAGCCTTGCTTCAAAAACTAATTTGACTAGGAAAAGGTAGAGCAAATATGCAATGAAATGTATGGTGCCAAAGCCAATGGCTTTTTTGTCAAAAATTCATCAAAAGTTTATGGCATCACTTCTCAAAAATTTGAGTTGTATTTGATCAAAAGTGTGAAAAATGAAAGCCAAATGAAAAGCTTTCAATCATATGTAAACACATTAGTGAAAGGTCATATATGTTCATTTCTACAAATGAGATAGGTCACTTGACTTCGTACTAGTTATGTATAACTTGATTGAATTGATTATTGAAGCTTCATACTAGACTATGGATTAGTTCATACTTGATCCACACATAGTTCACACAAGTTCAATACTCAACGAATGCTTATTCTATTTGCGTGATTGTACGTATTCAAATGTGATGTATATACTTAATTGCGAGTTGATCAAACCCAAAAAGATTTTTGAGTATTTTATATGTTTTTTAAAGTGTTTTAATGTATTTTGTGTGTTTTGAGTTTTGTCCAAAATGCTTATTTCATTTTTCTCAAAAAACTCTTACAAAGGCATTTTTGTGAGTAAACCTACCTGCGAAAATGAGGATGGCAATTTCAAAATACACTGAATTTCAAACAGAGAGTTTCACGGTTGTCTCGCAAGTAAAATCTACCCGCGAAATCTGTTATGTGCTTTAATGGCATTTTCCCGAGTAACTTTGCGAGAAGCTTAACCACGAAAAGTGCGATTCTGTAGTTTTTAAAGGCAAACAATGACAGATTTTTTTTTAAACATATTCATTTTGCCTCCTTCGAGCCTTTCTCAACCCAAAACACATTTTTCTCTCAAAAACTCACCCAAAACTCAAGATCAATCCCTCCTAAGACTCATCTAAGGTGTGTTTCAACATCTTTTTACTTTTGAATCCTTAGATTAAGCCTTAAATTCTAGGATTTCTAGGGTTGGGTTCAAAGTTGTCAAAATTGGGATCTTACGTAGGATCGTGGGAGGTAGGTAGAATCGTGGATCGTAGGATCGGATCGTGAATCGTAAGATCCTACCTATTTTCAGATTTTAAGCAAAAAACCTATTGATATTAACTTTGTATGTTATATAATCACTTAAAATATGAATCCATCCATTAAAAAAAAAATTGCATCATAAAATATAATTTGCACGCATTACATCGTTCTTATGTCATTCTAACGAAATAAAATATATTTAACTTTTGACATAATGTATCAAAAAAGTTCAGTACACGTTTAATTAGCAACTAAGTACCAAAATATTATCTACACATATGGAAAATGTTTTCCAAATTCTAAGTTCCAAATCCAAAATAAGTTAGGCTAGTTAGCATATAAAAACTAGCTAACTACAAATTTACAATATGTAATCCAAAAGAGAATTATCAATCTAAGGTAAACTAGCTAATTACAAATATGAAATCCAAAAGAGAATTACCATTCTAAGGTTCTTCTAATCTAATCACCGTCATTGTCATATTCCATTTCATCATCTATATCCTTCCTAGTATCAACATCCAAAACATTAAACTTAAGTACTATAGGTTTTTTTGAGATTTTATGTTGACATAGGGGTAAATTTGGGACTTCAATTCATTATTAGGCTTCTGATAACCCATTGGGCTTGTGAGTTTAGGTGGATTATCTTACCCAAATGAATCCCACTTAAAAAAAAAAAAAAAAAAAAAAAAAAAAAAAAAAAAAAGCCAAATGGTAGGATCGGTAGGATCCCATACGATCCTACACGATCCTACCATTTTTGCGATCCTGCTACGATTTTAAACTTTTTGGTGAGGTGGGATCGTAAAATCATGCGATTTTACGATCCGGATCACGATTTTGACAACTATGGTTGGGTTTATTTTTGAAAGGGTTGGGAATATTTTATTTTCTTGCAAAATTTTCGAATTTTCTTGATTGGGCTATGTCCCACTTTGTTTAATTGTGTTTGTGTTAGAACCAAATGGCATTTTAACATGTATTTAGGCAAGATTTTATAATGTTCATGCATTATTTTACATGTTTGTGGTTTGTATGAACTCTAAGTGTTTGATGAAATGCCCAAATGGCATTTTGTTGTTGTTTTGGACTGCGATGAGTACCAAATTTTGGGGATTACTATGTTCTTACATTCTTAACATGTTTTGAACATTGGTTGTGTGTTTTATACACTTTGCCCCAAGAGTACTTGATCATGCATCTCACATGCACACCACATGCACACTTGATGCACACACTTGATCAATTGACATGTTTTGCACTTCACTCATGCTAGATAAGTATTTTTACATGTTTAGCACTTAAAACATGATCTTGTGCATTTAGGTTTTATGTTTCTATGTTCTTTTTAAAAGTTTTTGTTCAGTTTATGGACTAATTTGCATCTAATTAAGGTTGTTTCCTTGTTTGTATTTGTTGTTGTTTGTTGTGTGGTTGTTCCTCTTTGCATATGTATCATCGTTCTTCTCGCGGAAAAGAACAAGTGATTGGTCTCACGTAATCTCCCATATCAAAGAGGACCCAACATTCCTCCGATGACTTTGACAACAAGAGATTCAAGACTCTCTTGGACTTTCAATCATTCAACAACAACTTTGAGAGTGCATCTACTGTAGTGCAAAGGATTGTTCGTTTTGACACCCTAGGATACACTTTAATTCCTAAGATATTTGCAGATAAATATTGGGCAAAACTGTTTGGAAACTTTGAGGATCCCGTTGACAAATTAGTCAAGAGTTTTACTTAAATGCTTGGTTCACGGAGCTGAACTAAAGTGTTGGATTCGAGAAAAGGATTTTATCATCACTCTGGACTATCTTGCAAAGATTCTTCACATCAATTGTCTGGCACATATGGACATTTCACCATATGATGATAGACTTGCTCCAATGATAGAGATTCTTGACATTCTAGGAGCTGATCATGAGGTCTCCGTGAAAGGCACGTCCATTGGTATTGCAAAGTTTGGACCGCAATTGAAAACTCTTAAATTGATCATGTTTTCCCATCTATATCCACTGACCAACATTGGATTCATCAATCTTCGAAGAGCACAGTTTTTGTGTGATCTCATCAAAGGAACTCAAATTGACATCTGTGCTCACATTTTTCAGACCATGGGGAAAACAGTAGGATGTTCAGCGACATGAATGTGTCTTCCTTTCTGTGGTCTTGTCATGAAAATCATGGTTCTTAAGGGTATTTGTCCACCAAAAGATGGAACTATCTTACTCCGTCATTTACTAATATCCTTGATGTCTCTCCAAATGAGCAAGAGTCACTCTTCTGCTGAACAGGGAAAGCAAAGTCCCTCCAAAACACCAAAGAGCAACTCTTTCCCACATGCCACTCCTTCCGAACATCCCTCAGCTACTCCCATTATTCTCGAGCATCTTGAGACTGCATTTCCTCACACTCCTAAGCCGCAGTCCACTAGCACTCAGCCGGGACCATCTAGTTCTCATTCCAATAGGTTGACTACCTTAGTTGAGGGTTTGCATGAGCGTACTTTTGGTCTTGCAAATGTTATATACTCCACCAACAACCAAGTTCAGATTCGTCTAACAACTATTGAGACACAGTCGGATGAGATTCAATGAAGCTAGAGGAGAGCCTTTAGCTATTCTTGCCAAAAAGGGGGAGAGCATCTTAGTATATATTTTTTACTATAGCATATAGTAAGGGGGAGAGCATCACAAGAAAGGAGGTGTGCATATTGAAAGGGGGAGTCTTGTGGGCTCAAAAGGAGGAAGCTTACCTACGGTCACACACACTTCTGGATAGTCTAACCATTATTTTGGCTAGTCTAGTTTACTTTAAAGTTTTTATAACTTTTGGATATTTTTTACATTGCTTTCGTTTAATGCTTTTAAGTACTTTAGTTTAAAAAGTTTAAAACTTAATTTTCTTTAGTACTATTTTGTATCTTGGTTCCTATAGCCTTTTTGATGCATATTGTTTTCTATTGCTCTTAGCTTTAGTTTCCTTAATGCGTCATGCTTGTTTGACATGCAATTGATTTTAGCATTCCTCTTAATTGCATTGCGTGTCTGAATGATCATTTACTGGATAAATGTTCATTGTAGTCATTTCTTAATAACTGTTCATGTTTGATCAAGTTATTCTTCATAGCTTACATTTCTTTTGGTATCTTGATTTCCTATACATACCCTGTGTTCTACTTGTCATGAGCTTAATGAAAGTTTGTTGTATGTGCAAGTGTTTCAAGGTACAGGTGTATACAGTGTAGGTGCTTCACAGCTTCTAAAATTAGGTGTAAATGAGTGCTTTACAACTATTTTATATTGGCTTTATTTCCATGCCAAATTTGGTTTTAATTTCTTCAATCATATTTCCCTGTATGTATGTGGGTTTTTAATTGTAAGGGATAAGTGTAAGTGAGTGTGAAGACTCAAGCTTAAAAGGATGAACAAGTGGATTTCACGAGTGTCTTGCAAGAACCTTACCCGTGAAAAAGCCACGTGTAGAGCACACGACTGGAAGGTGAATAGTCATGCCAGCCTGGAGATTTTCGCGAATGTCTCATGGGAAAGGCCTACCCATGAAATACTCGTGAAACATTTTGTTTGGCAAAATGTCATTTTTTGCTTTACCAAGTCTTAACCCACACTATGTATACTCTCATTACTCACAAATTTTAAGGAGTGCTTTTCAAAGAGAAAACCCTAGAAAATACACTTGAGAGTTAGAGATTGTTTACACTCACAATCATCTACACATTTTCTTATGATTTTCCTCAACTCCTACCTCTCCATCTCTATATCCTTGAGAGGTTGATAGCCCAAACACTTACCATACCCAATCTGAGTGTAAAGTGAGATTTTGGTGCTATTGGGAAGCATTGGAAGGAGCCATTCATTGGCGGATGCAATTGGGCTGAATTGCGGGATCCAAAAAGCTAGAGAAGACAAGGTTTCAAGAAGCCAGTTGATAGTAGGAGTTTGGAGGGCTTAAGTACATTGGGTAGACTAGGCTTGGAGGGTCTTTTGTTATTCATGCACTCCAACTTTATTCTCTAGTGGATCGATTTCGACTTGGAGGGTCGAGGATAGGTTTTTCACCGAGTTCTTTGGTTTCCTCTTCAATAACATGTCTCAATGTTATTTTGTGTTTACATCTCTCTTCCCTACCCTTTAAGATTTTCTTTGATTATAGATAATTGATGAATATGGCTTAGGGTAGTGTTATCAGTTGTTTGCGCTCATATACTCTTATTCCATACTTAGTCCAAGTTAGAGTAAAAGCAATCTAGCTCTAATTTTTATTTGGGGGTCTAAAAAAGCTTGTGTATTTACACAAATTTGAGCTTCCAGTTTAAAAAAATTGTAACTCTTTAGAGTTATAACACGTGTAACTTGAACTCATTTCATATATATATATATATATATATATATATATATATATATATATCTTGTAACCCCGTGTATATGCATTATATATAATTACAAATAAGCATAACTAAATGCGTATTAAAACTTTACAAAGTTTTGTTAGGTTCTAAAAGTTTAGAACAACTGGCAAATCGTGAATACAAACTTGTCTAGATATAGATCATAGAGTTTATAGGTATTATTAGACAATTCTCAAGGTGATATAAGTCAAGATTTAGGAATATACAAGCTGCAGAAAGTAGAGTTCAGAAACTGCCTGGTTCAACCGATCGAGAAACAGGCTTGACTGATCGAAATACGGGTCAGCAAAATTTTAAGTTCGGCCCAACAGTAGTTCAAGCCCAAAAAGGATTAGGGTTTCAAATCTACTTTTTCTGATATATAAAGGAAACCTTAGGCATGTCTTATGACTTTGGAGGTGCTTTTGCGAGATCTAAAAGTTTTTGTGCCTTCCTCTATCAAAGTCACTACCAGATATCACTCTCATATCATTGGGACCATTAGATCTGAAGTTGTTGCATGAAGATCAACAATAGCTGATGATTTAAACCTTCAAGGGTGGTCTTGGAGTCACAAACAAGAGAGTTTGTGTTGCTAAACCTTTGAGTGGAGTCTTAAAGTCACAAGTGTGGGTGTTTATGTTGCAAAGGCCTAATAGAGAAAGAGTCTATGGATTCAGAGCTTGCACGTGGTTATGTCAGTAAGTTCTACATATGGTAGTAATAGGATGTTAGTGGTCTAAGTCTTATTGTAAACTTTGATTTTCTATAGTGGATTTGCTTTTTACCTTGATAATAGCTAGGTTAAATTCTCCCCAGGGTTTTTACCGGTTTGGTTTTCCTAGGTGTTCATATCATTGTGTTTTTTATATTTCCACTGCTTTACATATATGATTTATGTTTGTTTGACCTAGATCTGAATAATAAACCTAAGTATCCACTTGGTTAATTAATTAGGTTAAACAATCTAGTTTACAGGGATCTAAAAACCTAACAAGTGGTATCAGAGCGGGTTAGCTCTTGTTTTTAGGTTTCTTGACCTAAAGTTGATCCTTGATCCCTATTATCATGGATAATTTTAAATGTCATACTGTTTTTGATTGTGATGATTTGAATAAAAAGGACATTATTGTTTCAGTTGATCTTTTTGAGACTTGTGAAAGGAATTTGCAGGATTTCATTCTTTCTTAGAAGATTGGTGTAATCTCTCAAATACAATTTGCTTCTCATGGATTTTCAACTATAAAGCCGAAGACTCGTGCTATATGGGTGAGAAAAGACTTGCTAAGGTGACTGTCGTTTATTTGTTCCTAATTTAATTCTTTCAATTGTTTGTGGATATGTTTTGTTTCTGTTTTTTGTAGTTTTGTTTTTTAGGTTGTTTTTTATTAAAAAAAAATCCAAAAACATTGAAAAATTTCAACAAGACAAAATATTTTATTTTGTATCTAGTTTTATTTTTCTCAAGGATTACATGAATTATGATATCTCTCTCTTGATTTAGAACATGCTTAACATTGTGGAGAAACTTGAATAGTATGTATTGCTCAATTAAGTGCATGATCATTTTGAAATAAATATGATTTTGTATGAGTATGCACTATTTTGTACATGTACTCATGGATTAATTAAAAATTTGATATTTCTTGTTTGTGTACCCTCTATACCTTAGTTTAGTACTGTCATGCATTGCTTTTGCAATTTATTTATTTAGCATAATGTGTACTTTTTGTTTTTGGTCATTAAAATTTTGAAAAACCAAAAATATTTTTTTGTTTTACACATCATAAATGTGTAGTTGAGGTTGGCCTATGAAATTTGCATTTCATGATTATGTAACTTGTTTAACTTGGATGAGCTTATTTTTATGCATTTTGCTAGTTTGTGCTATGTAATGCCTATTTGTGTGTGTTTATAGTGGTTGTTCAAATGTTCTTGATTTTGAAGTCACATTCTTTTGATTGTAAGGACTAAAAAAACCCTAAGAGAAAGGTGTAAATAACCATCTCACCACTGCTTACTAGCTAATCCTGAACACCTTAGTGCATATCATAAGATTTAATGCTCGAGAAAGTGTAGCACATGCACAACAAGAAAAGTAAGATGTTGCCTTAAAAGAAAAAGAAAAATTTGCATAAAATGTATAAGCAAAAATAAATAAATAAAATACATGATTGCAAGCTTGTTTTCTAGGAGATATGTGAGTTATATAATGTAACTCTTTAAGTGATAGTCACTTTCAAACTTGTGTGATGAATAATGTAGAAATTTTGATTGATTACTATCTACATATCATCTTTTATGTATCTCATACACTTACTAGTTGCACACACTACAAGTAAATCTTTGCTAAGCTTTGTACATGAGATTGTGTGTAAACTAGTGTGGCCATCCAAGATTATGCACTTTGTGATGTTTGATGCAAATTTAATGTGTTTTAAAAAAACTTTTGGAATCATTTACATGCATATCATTCATGAAAAATCTTTTTAAAGAAAGGTTTTGTAGAAATTTTTTTGGTTTTTCAAAAATTCTGATTTTTAAAGGCTCGATCGATCGAACTTGTTTTTGGATCAGTTGAAGTCAGTTTTAAAATTTTTCGATTGGTATTTGATTCCTATTCGATCAATCGAAATTTTTCCAGTTTTTGAAGTCTGGCTTCTACCAACTTCGATTGATGTTCGCTCGATACTTGATCGATCGAAACTGGAAAATTTTTAGTTTTTTTTTTTTTTTTTTTTTGACCGATTTTCTTCATACATCATTTGTGTTTTAGATTCACATGCATTGCATTTTTTTTCTATATCCATCTTGCAGTTTTGCAGTCATATCTCTCATTTTTTTTCACACATAACATGCATACACTTTGCTAAATTAGGTACTCAACTTGATTTAAAATTGATTGATTAATTTTTGAGTTTTGTACAGTTTAGTATATGCTATTTTTATGTGTGAACTGCAGAAAATATTTTTCTTAAGAGATACGATGCATAATAAATGTGCAAATATTTTCTCTTCTTATGCACTTGTTTATGAGTCACATAGTGTTAAGTTTGCTTTTATTGAAAAAGAGAATATTTTTCTTCAAGTGAATTATCAACTTAGGTTTTTTAAGTTTGGTTTGTGTTCTTAGTTTTCCCCACCTCCTAAATTTTCCCCAAAACTGTTTTTTCCCAAAACTTGTTTTGTTTTTCCTATATTTATAGGGGGAGAAGCTAGTTTTTAACCTTTGTTGTTCATAGGGGGAGTTGTTGCTCTTCATAGGGGGAGCTGTTTCTATTTTCTATAGAGTTGAATTGTTTTATGTTCCCTTAATTCTCTATTTTCTTTTATTTTCTGTTGCGTATGTTTTCTGTCTTCCTTTTGATTGGGTGTCTTTTTCAATACGTGACAAAAAGGGCGAGAAATAAGTGAAATGTGGGAAATCTGTTTTAAAAGGTTTTTATTTTAAAAGGTTTTTGATTGTTTTATTTAGTTGAAGATGAAAATGTTTTTGAAAGGAGGAAAATATGAAAATTTTTTGATGTATCGAACTTAGGGGGAGAGTTAGTTTACTTTTGTTTTTATATTGTGCTTCTTTTTGTTTATATGTCTTTCTTTACACACATACGTTGATGTGTTCTTTTGAGTGTTTCAGGAAAGACATGTACATTCTAATCAAGATCTTCTACCTCTTCTTGCAACTTCTAGGTTAGGAGTCTTAGATTGGGATCTGTGATGTATTTGGGCAATTTATTGTAATTGATTTGTTCTTGTATTTGAGCATTTCATTTTGTATATAAGTTTTGTCACATTGCCAAAGGGGGAGATTGTTAGATTCTAAAAGTTTACAACAATTGGCAAACCGTGAACGCAAACTTGTCTAGATATAGATCCTAGAGTCTATAAGTATTATTAGACAATGCTCAATGTGATACAAGTCAAGATTCAAGAATATACAAGCTGTAGAAAGAAGAGTTCAAAAACTGTCTGGTTCGACTGATCGAGAAACAGGCTCGACCGATCGAAATACGGGTCTACGAAATTTTAAGTTCGACCCAACATCAGTTCAAGCCCAACAAGGATCAGGGTTTCAGATCTACTTCTTCTGATATATAGAGGAAACCCTAGGCACATTTTATTATGACTTTGGAGGTGCTCTTATGAGATCTAAAAGGTTTTGTGTCTTCCTCTATCAAAGTCACTACCAGATATCACTCTCATATATTTAGAACCGGTAGATCTGAAGTTGCTGCATGAAGATCAATAATAGCTGATGATCTAAACCTTCAAGGGTGGTCTTAGAGTCATAAACAAGAGAGTTTGTGTTGCTAAACCTTTGAGTGGAGTCTCAATGTCACAAGTGTGGGTGCTTGTGTTGCAAAGACCTAATAGAGAAGGAGTCCGTGGATTCGAAGATTGCACGTGATCGTGTCAATAAGTTCTACATATGGTAGCAATAAGATGTTAGTGGTCTAAATCTTATTATAAATTTCCATTCTCTATAGTGGATTTGCTTTTTACCTTGAGGATAGCTAACTAGGTTAAATCCTCCCCAGGTCTTTTACTGGTACGGTTTTCTTAGGTGATCATATCATTGTGTTTTTTATATTTCTGCTGCTTTACACATATGATTTATGTTTGTTGACCTAGATCTGAATAATAAACCTAAATATCCACTTTGTTAATTAATTAAGTTAAATAATCTAGTTTACAGGGATCTAAAACCCTAACAAGTTTATATAGTAAAAAGTTAGATTTGCAGTGAAATTTAGTACAATATTAATAATAAATAGTTTTTAGGTTTTAAAAGAACATGGACTTCCATTTTGTTAGATACATATTGCATATGATTTAATGTTTGAACTTGATTAACAAACGTATATTGAAAATAGGATGTTTGCGTGCGAGATAGGAAAAACATCGAGATAATATATGACAGAACCGTACCGTTTTCGTCAAACAAAATAAGAAAGAAGAATGACATCGGGAGAAACAAAAGAAGTGAGAATGCATGCATAGATATGTTATATTTACCTGAAGAAAATAGTTCCTCAAGTGGATTCAGGAGCTTCCCTCAGTACAGACAGACCACCAAATGTTGTTAATATGTAATTGAAGGCAATTATTCCTCTACACTAGAAGTGTGGAATGTGGAATTGATTGTTGGAGAGAAGAAAAGTTTGACAATCAATGATGATTCCAATGCCCTGGTCGTGCTTATAAATCTTAGTCAAGCAACGTACGATAAAAGGTAAAAAGAGTTATTAAAAATTATAAAAGTATTCCAAAAGCTGGATTGAATAAGACGTACACTTGTAATTGATATTGGCAACTTCTTTGTAACTCATTTCTAGACACCATGCAATTACGTTTAATGTAATCCGATTAAATTTAATTAAGAAATCTAACATATACACCAAAAATAGTGTACCTAAATTTTACCATATTTTTTGTTCAATTCTGGCGGTTACTAGTAATGATATCTCACATGGAAATAACTAGAGAAACTACAACTTTTATTACATAGATTTTACAAATTAATATGATAATGAACAATATTGGAGCTAAGATTTTAGTTTAGAGCGACAAAATTAAAAGTAAAATTAATCTAAATATTATTAATCAATACTAATAATAAAGATAAGCATTTATATATATATATATATATATACTAAAGTAATTGTCATACAAAATCTAATATGAATGTAAATTTTAATTCATTTAAACATATAATTTAACCTAAATATATAGAATTTAAATATGTAAATTTGATTTTTTATAATAAAATAATATGAAAGTGTTAATAATATAGTAATATACCTACAAAGTTGTATTCTTACGGTCTTGAATGTTCTTAAAAAATTATGAAGAATTCAACATTTCTTTTTTTATTATTTTAAGTAATTAAAATTTGGGTCTATAGCCAAAATTGAGAGTTTAAAAGTGTGAAAAAGCTAAGACCCAAAAAAAAAAAAAAAAGTAAAAAGAAAAAGTGGAGGCTAAGGTTTTGTGCCGTTTGTTTCCACATTTTGAACCCAAAAAGCGCTTTTTGAAAAAAGCCAAACCAAAATATGCGTTTGGTTAAGCCCAAAAATAAGGAGAAACGCGGAAATTTTTATGGACCCTCAGGGGTCCATAAATGAAAACGCGCATTGCGCGTTTTCAGTGGGTTACCGTTGCAAAATTAAAATTACGGAAATACCCATCAAATAGCACAAACCCACGGCCAAAACACAAACCCACGGCCACAATCCAAAAACACATACCAAAAATACACATAGAAAGACAGAGAGAAAGAAGAAGAAGAGGAAGAAGAAGAGGAAGACGAAGATTAAAATCATTACCCAAAACACAAACCACAATCCAAAAATACAGAAATCAAATAGCATAAACCCACAGCCAAACCCACGGCCAAACAACCATAAACACATAGAAAGACAGAAAGAAAGAAGAAGAAGAGGAAGAAGAAGATGAAGACGAAGAAAGACCGAACCCACAGTGTTCAGTTCAGGTCGTGAGGCTTCTCAATTTTCAGTTTAGGTCCGCGAGCAATTTGCTTCATATAAGTCAAGAAGCGGAAGTGGAGATCTTTTGGAAATCAAGTGGAAAAAAAAAAAAAAAAAAAACAAAAAAAAAAAAAAAAAAAAAAAAAAGAGAGAGAGAGAAGAAATTGAGAGAGCCGGAGAGCTTTGGAATTGAGAGAGCCTTCTGGAAACAAACGGAAAAGGAAAAAGGAAAAAGGAAAGAATGAAAGAATGAGAGGGCCTTCTGGAAGGTGGAGGTGTGGGAAAAAGGAGAGGATGTGGACAAAATAGTGTACACGTGTGTGGTGGATAAAATACAAGAGAAAAAAAAAAGAGGAAAAGGTAACGTATGGAGGAAAAAAAAAGGAAAAGAATTAGAAATCACAATTTCAAAATATTACCACAATATTTTCACAATAAATTTTAAGTAATTAGCTAATATTGATGAGTAAAAATATAATTTCAATAATGGGTTCAAATTAGAACTAGTAACAACTTTTCATATAAGATTTTGTTATGATTCTTGTGAAAGTATTGCAAAAAATATTGTAGATGTAACACTTTTTGTTGAAAAATATAATTGTTGAAAATGAATAGAAAAAGAAAAATAAATATTAAAAAAGAATAAATTTGATTACAAAATAAAAATTAAAAAAGTGGATAGGCAAAAGATAAATGTCACTGTTAATTGTCCAAACAGCACAAAAATTTGTCTAAGCTGCTGGAGATGCTCTTATATATACATTGTCCTTTTTGGTAATTTATCCCTCAAACTGTCACTTTTATAAGTGCTAGCCAAAGACTTAGCTTTTTCAAAAAGTACTTTTTAACAGCTTTTACCAAACACTCAACTTTTTGAAAATGAACTTTTTCAATTATGTACTTTTTGAAAACTTCACTTTTTCATTATGTACTTTTACAAAAAGCTGAACCAAACTCACCCATAGTGTGATATAAAAGGACATAAAATAGTTTTTTCCTTTATTTTGATTAATATAAAGAACAAATTTCCGTGAGAGTTGTGAGAAAGGCACTCAGTAAACAAAAACTCCTTGAGAAAGACCAATGTTTGAGAACATGTGGCAAGCAAAAAAAAAAATGTGGGTTTTAAGTGGGTCACACAAAACTTTGTTTAGTTTAGGAAAAGACAAAATAGGTTTATGAACCTATGGATGTAAAATACAAGCTTTTTCCTCAAAATAGGGGACGTTTACATGTGTTAGTTCTTTAGAAATGCCTTTTGCTTTAGAAATGCCTTTTACTTTTACAGCGTTTAAGTTTTTAGTGGTGTCAGAGATAAATTCTTTTGAGAAAATCATTATTTTAGAGATGAGAAAATTTGAAGATACATCTTTTGTGTTACAAGTTTTGTCCCAAATTTGTAGGTGATAGTTTTAAACGGGCCTTTTTTTTTTGGTATCATTTAAAATAATATTTTTAATTATTTTTTTACATCATAATTTTTAAAAAAGAAAATTAAATTATTCTTACTTTTTAATATGACTATTATTATTTCTTGGTTTTTGATTTTGGAAAAATGCTAAAGGTATAACAAATTTTACAATAAAAAACTTAAAAATTAATGTAGCAATAAATGTTACAGTTGGCACTTTAAAAAAATAATAAACAAATATTTGAATGAAAGATGTTAGAGATTAATACTCTAAATTTTATAATATAGTGCTTACAAAATTGTATCACCAATCACAAAAAATAATTCAAATATGCATTTATTAAGTTATTGAAGTCTACCAATCATATTCATTATCACATCAGTTTACAAAAGCTATGTAATAAAAGTTTTAGTATTTCTAGCCTTTTACTATATGAAGTATTTGTTATAATTAATGACACGTTTATTTGTAAGACCTATGTATTAAAATTTGTATTATATCTAATATTACTCAATTTTTTGGAGCATGTTAAAAGTGAAAGAAAACTTTGAAAAGTGGGAAACTAATAAATTTTTTTATATCTCCAAAATATATATATATATATAATCAATTTTTGCCCCATCTTTGGGGCCTTCCTCTAGTAGGGGCCCTAGGTGGTAGGGCAGGCCTTGCATTAAAGTTGAGCCAAAAATTGTAATGCTAGAAGAATTCTTTAAAGATATTGTTAGCAAAAAATGATACAGAATAATCTGAACCATTTACTATAAAAAAATAGTTAAGAAAAATAACTTTAGAGGGTCATAGTCTCTTGGTAAGTCATTTGCTACACTCCTTTTGTCCAATCCTGGTCTACATTTGTGATTCATCAAATTGAAAACTATTTTCTAAAAAACATTTCTCTTTACCAGTTGTATTTTATTGTATTTTTTATTTTAATATTTAATATTTTTTTAAATGACATCATAATTATTTATTAGAAAATGACAATTATAATTGATTGAGTATAAAATAGTAGATAAAAAGTAATATATAAGACTTGTAGTAATGTAACGACTTTATTAGTTAATTTTTATAGTCTTGCATTATTTTTATTTTTATTTATTTATGTTTTTGGATAAACTATAGTTTTGCATCTCTCTGTATAAAAGACGCCATCCTTTTTGTAAAGAGCAACACGTGAATGGAATGCCTATCAAAAGTAACCAAATTATCGTGAGTCGTGACCCAGCTAGGTAAAAATTGCATGCGTGGACAGCGAAAAGACCAATGACTAACAACGTAGTTGCTTGCATGAGCTGGACCACATCTCTCTCTCTCTCTCTCTCAAAATAGAAAATATAGAGTAATTATTTTAGAGAAATGGCATGTTTGGGAGTTTAGAGGGAGAGTAGAGTAAAGGAAGGGAGAGTAACTCAATTATTTTGTTTGAAAGTTTTTTAAGGAAAGAGAGTGAGGGATTTGGAAGGGTTTGGAGAGGTTTTAACTATCTCTAACCCCTCATTTTTAATTCCCCCAAATTAGAGAGATTTGGAGGGAGAGTAGAGTAGATAAATTATTGACAAAATAAATTCCTTAATTTACCCTTTCTAAATTAACAAAATTACAAACAGATTATATAAATAATCTTTGTTTGTTTCCTGAGAAAATTTGAGGTGAATGAAAAAAAATTGAATCTCACTATTTACCTTTGTTACTAACTTTGCAAATAAGGCAACCCAACAAGAAAAATTCAAGCTCGCGATGAAATACAAATTCCATTAGAAATTGAAACCCTAAGCACAAAATCAAAACGAAGAAAAAAAAAACAATAAAAAAACAAAAAAACAAAACAAAACAAAAATTAAAAAAAAGAAAAAGAAAAAGAAGCAAAACGATTCAGATTGAACTTGCAAAACGCTGTTGCAATAGCAAGTGTTGCCAAAATTTTCAAGACCGAAGTAGCACTCACCTTCAGGAAACTGGTCTCCGAGAGCTTCGATCCCACAGCACCCATGAGAGCGCGTTGCTCCAACTTTCTGGTCTCCGTCGACGTAGCAAGCGACAACAACGGCGAGTACTCACCGTACTCCGACACGACGATGGCTCACTTCGACGGGTTCTCCTTGGGGTTCGCTTTCGCTGGGAAAACCTCTTTCTTCTCTTTTTTTTTTTTTTTTTTTTGGTTAAACTCTTTCTTCTTCAACACAACACAAGTATATACAATAAAGAAAATTTAATTTAATTTTTATTATAATTTTTTTTGAGGTAATAAAAATTATTTTATAATAGTTAATAGTAGTTATATATATATATATATATATATATATATTTGTTGGATAGTTTTATACTTTTATTAGTGGTATTTGATGGAATGAAAATATTGATTAAATAATTATTTAATATAACAAATTAATCATAGACCAATGTTGTATGTCCATTTTCAAATAAAGGTAAATTTGTCTATTTAAATCATTTTCCCTCATTTTCATCCTAATTTTTAAAACATCCAAACAAGAGGAAGGACTAATTACTCTATTCCCCCTTACTAATTTTAAAAACATCCAAACAAAGTGGAGGATAACTATTCTACTCTACTCTCCTCTCCACTACTCTCCTCCCCTCTACTCTCCTCCCTCTCTAAACTTCCAAACAGGCCAATAGAGTTTAAATTTGAAGTAGTAATTTTCAAAAGATATACTTAATTCTCTCTCTCTCTCTCTCTCTCTCTCTCTCTTAACAATTATGTTAGCCTATAAAGATCATATAAAAATAGAAATAGTCAATATAAGTTTCTATCTTCTATCTCAGAAATATTGAAATAGTAAACTACTAAACTAAACCAGAACTATGCTCCTTCTAAAACCAAAATAAAAAATAAAAAACCTTGTAGCTAATAAGTGCTTGAAATTGATGGTGCGTTCATATATTGTAGGCATTAACCATTTCAAAAAGTACTGTCAACTCGTGCATTGAAAATTTAACATAATTGGATGAAAAATACAACATGTGAGAAGCAATTGATTCAATTTAAAAGTAAAATTTATTTATTAACAGAATTTTAAAATTTTCTCAAAGGACAAGGTCTTTTTTATTTCAAATTAAAGGACAATGGGTCAATTTGATTCCAACCGAAAGTTCAGTTTGTCTTTTGTACTTTTCCCTTTTTACTTTATTCTCAAAGCTTTAAAAAAAAATATAAAAAAATAAAAAATTTTGAGTATACAATTGATTGCTAGAGACAATATCACTAGACATGACAACGGGCAGGTCGGGTCGGGTGGGTCAATCGAGTTATAGGTCAAACGGGTCACAGGTAAAAAAATGGGTCATTTTAAATGGATTCGGGTCAATCGGGTTGCGGGTTAGGTCGGGTTGACCTGTATTTTTCACATGAATTTTTTTTTTTTTTTTATAAACATGTATTTACCATTTGGAAAGTTATGCAACAAATTACTTGATGTAAAATACATTATTTTGAATTCACAACTTATATCAAGAATGAACTCTGTTAAACTTATTAATACTTATTCAATAATTTTAAAATTATGCAAATCCTAACATTGCTATCTAATACAAAATAACACAAAGATAAGTAAAACAAATACACAAGTTTTATTTCTACACAATATTAACTTCCCAAAACATAAAACAAAATTACAAATGACTTATTGGATAACTCATTTGATAAAGAATAAAAACATATAAGAAATTTACAATTTTGAAAATTAATTTTATAATCTATTATCAATTGTAGTTGACACTCTATTTCAATTTGAGATATACATTAAAGTTTGATTGCTTACTTATTTATACATCGTCTTTTTTATGAATATCATATCATTGTTAAGAAACACATACTCTAAGAAATATCATAATTTATTTTGAAAAGCCATTTATTTTGGACATAAATTGTTAAAAAATAGGTCTAAGCATTCACTATTTTCACACTTGTGAATGTTTCTCACACATGTCTACAATTTTAAATCTATATTTTTAACTCTACAGATTATCTTGGGATGTACTTTGCTATTTGATATCTAAAAATCTTTACTCATTACAGAATGCTCAACCACATACATTTATCTTTCAATTAATTTGCATGCAATTATGTAAATGTATCAATTGTTTCCTTAAAGCTCACAATAAACAATTAAACCAATATTGTCTTAATTTTACTCTTTTTTTTACCAAAAAAAAAGGTTTTAAAAAAATGGTTCGGGTTTGGGTCGAGTGGCAGGTTGGGTCGGGTTGACTCGCAAAAAACACGGGTCAACCCGTTTTTGCTTCAGGTTAAAAAAATCGGGTTCGGATCAAGTATTTTCGGGTCGAGTTAGAAATTTCTAACCCGTTTTGCCATGTCTAAATATCACAACATAATGGATAAAGGGGCAATTTTGGAAAAGCCATGGGCCTTGGTCCCCCTGGTCCCCCACCTCCTTCCCCAATGTTGTCAATTAGAATTTCTGGCAAAAATGGTGTTAACTAATGTTATGACTACCATTCTGAACCTCGTTTCGGTTTGTCTAGTGGAATAGAATATTTTAGTACCGATTTATTTGAGTATACTATTTTAAGGTGTTTCGAGGTTCCTAAAAATTAATATAAATATATATTTTTATATATATATATATATATTCTTATACAACATAAAATTATCCATTCAAAGAAAAGACACCATTGAATTGTATAAAACTATAAATTAAACACAAATCTAGAAATCACAAAGTGTCAAACAACATTTTAAAAATATTGCCCAAAATCAAAATCATTACACAAATCATAGATCCCACAAATCAAAATTCAAAATCAAATGTATACCATTTCTTTTAAAAAGATATATATATACCATATTATTTATTACACATAAATATATATATATATATATATATATATATATATATATCAGTTTAATATCAATTAATAGAATATCTTATATATTTTATAGTCAAAATATATTTAAAATAAAATAAAATAGTATAATAAATTATAGTGCCTGAAGAGGAAAATTATAGTGCCCGGGTCTGGTTCGGGTCGAGTCAATCGGGTTTGTGGGTTAATCAAGTCACGGGTCAAAACGGGTCATTTTTAAACGGGTCAATCAGGTCGCGGGTCGAGTTGGGTTGACCCGTATTTTTCAAAGAAGTTTTTTTTTTTTTTTGGAAATAGATGCAATCTGTCAATTATTTATGAGTTCCTCAACTGTGATTAGATTCTCACTGGTGATACTGTTACTACTTACCAATTACCACTAAACATTTGATACCCAAATTTGGTGCAAATCTTGTTCTAAATTTCTAGAAGCTAATCTTGGTATAATTTTCGATCTATTTAAAGTAGGAAGAGAAAATGAAGGTGGTAAGTAAAGAATGACAAACTATAATGGAGTACAACCAGCTGGTGTATACATCAAATTTAGTAATTTATCAACACGTATAACATGCACATGCATTGTACACTAATATTAAAGAATTGGGATTTCCCTTGCTCGTCACCAAAGCCAAAGGACACTACGATGCTGATGTGAACTCATCAAAAGCACAATTTGTGAGCTTAGACTCTAGATTCTCCATTCATTCATTTTGATTTACGGCTGTACAATTCATTGTCTTACACCAGTATATAGAAAAGCCACCCAGTAGTAGCTAGCAAGACCAGCTTAATCAGCTTTAAAGACCACCAAAACAGAATGGGTGTTAGAAGGGGAATCCTGCTAGTAAGCCAGAGTTTGCTTCTAGATTCACACACATGATAGCAAACTTGTAAAAAGTATATTTTAAGTTTACATTACTAATAATATCATTCCCACAAAAGAAAAAAAAAAAAAAAAAAAAAAAAAAAAACCTCACATGTCATGGACCATGTCAAGTTATCAGCCTTCTTAAATGCACATGTTCTTGTTGCATTTAAAATAATAGTAAAGTTAGATTACTTAGAAAGATAAACTAAACAAAAAAAATATATAATTAAACATAACATATTATAAAATAAACATTATGGTTGTGGTTGTCACGTTTCACTCTTTTGTCTTTCACGTTTGTGAATTGTGCCTTTGGGCTTTGGCTTTGGACTACAGCTAAGCTAGTCAATGAATGAGATTTTTTCTTTTCTTTTTTTTTCCCTTTTTTAATGGTTGTTTTGTGTTGTAGCTTGTAGCTAGTAACTAGTAAGTTAGCTAGTCAATGAATGAGATTTTTTCTTTTTTTTAATAGTGGTGTCATGTTGTCTTGTCTCATTCTCTCATGTCATGTCTGTGGAGGCGGTGGAGCTGAAGCTTTATTGGTTGATGGTTTTGAAGCTCAAATAGTCAAATTGCATGTGAAGCTATTGTCTTGTCTTGTAATTTATTGACTATTGGTTTGGTTCTTGTGCTTTGTGCTTTATGTACCTAGTATCAGGACGTAGTTTAAATTATTTTTTAGCGAATTTTTTTTAACAGGTAGAGTCACGAGTTATCTGGGTCTAGTCGGGTTGACCTGCAAAAAAATCGGGTTAGATCATAGGTCAACCCGTTTTTGCTTAGGGTCAAAAAAATCGGGTTCGGATTAGGAATTTTTCGGGTCGGGTCGGGTTAGAAAATTCTGACCCGTTTTTCCATGTCTATTGCTATGTAAGACAGAGTAAAGAAAAGACAAATGAGAAAGAAGTAAAGAAAAGGCAATAAATGAGAGGAAGAAGAGTAAAAGTTAAAGTACTAGTACTTGATAATATGACATGGACGGGATAAATAGGTAAAAGAGAAAAGTTAAAAAAGCAAATGCAATGTAACATTGTTTAGCCCAAAATTCAAGTTTTGGTCGGAATTGGCCGAAACAGTCTGGAATGGCCGGAATGCACCGAAATTCACTGGAATTGAAGCCAAGGTGGAACAATGGGGTTTAGTGTGCTGGTTTCATGACTGGAATGGAATATTTCACCTGTTCCGGAACGGAACGGAATTCACAACAATGGTGTTAATGTAACTTTGAGAAATACTTTATCCAACTTATGTATTAATTTCAACCTCAAATTTTAAATAATGAGTTAATATATTTTTAGCCTAACCTACCAATTAATTCCAAATACAAGTGATTAGCCAATTGAATTAAGCATGGATGATAAACATTGCATGGATAGGCATATTAAAGCATGTAAATAGGCAACCACAGAAAAACCAAACAAAAAATAATACATTGATGTGTTATCGAAGAGAAAAACCTACAAAATTGGCAAAAAAACCTTCCTGTGGCGTAGACCACTGAACCCGATGCACTAAGAAGATAATTGCGGCACAAATCACTCACAAAACCCTCCAATTAGTAATGCAGCAAACTTATTCTCAAGCTTTTTCTCTATTTTTTAGCTTGTAGATTCACAATTGTGCTCCAATTGCGTCTTTAATCCACAATAAATTGAATTTGGGTTGCTCCAATAATTCCCCAATCACCAATTAACTCTTATAACCCTGAACATAGTGTAGAAAGTGATGGTATAAATCTCCTCTCATGGTATGTGGCTATATAGAAGGTAGAAAGAACATGAGTTTTTGATCTACGGTTTATTTTAGCTCTCTAACACTTCACTTGGGAGTTTATCGGTGTAAAAAATTTGAGGGAAATGAGGCTTATATAGGTGGGCAAAGGGTGGGAATGGTAGAGAAAATCTGAACTGATTTCTCTTAGGTTCTAACGTTTTTGCTTGAGCCAAGGTCTTCTGAGAGCCAAGCTAATCATCTAGGTGACTGCTTTGAAAAATCAAATTTGCTTGATAAATTCGTTGGACATTGGAATTTCACTTAGGGCGAAACTCTTCAACTTGCAATTCTGACTTCCAATTCAACCAACTTCCACCCAATATAGAATAAGTTCCCACACAAATTTACAACACACTGTTCAATTAATAAGAATAAAAATACATCATTTTTTCATGGAATTTGCTAACAATCTAAAGATCCTAACAAGCATTACTCGGCACAGTTAACATATGCACACAATGATATATTGAAATATAAGATAAGTCGTATTTTGGGTTTCCAAAATATGGGGTGTGTTTGATTTTAGTCTTTCAATTTTTTTTTTTTTTTTTTTTTTTTTTTTTTTTTTTTTTGTGTGGATAAAACACCCATTCAATACTTTCATTAACTTGAAATAAGATTACACTAGATTACATCAGCTTGAATCTGATCAACAATTTTGGGCGGAGTATCATCTACCCAAATATTACAACCATTCAAAAATTTGGCTTGCCTAGCCAAGATGTGAGCAGCTTTGTTGCCACCCCTTCGAAAATGGGACATCTCCCATGCATTGAAAACCTTCAGCCCCTCCCTAATTCCATCCACAACCAACCTGATGGAGCTTGGATGAATGCTCTGTTTCCCTAGCGATTGAACCACCAACTGTGCATCGCTTTCAATGTTAATATCCTTTAGGTAGAGATCCCCAGCAAACACCACACCTTCCTTAATAGCCTTAGTCTTAACTTCCAAAACTCTCGAGGGCAATTCAAACTTTTTACTCATAGCCCCCATGATCTCGCCCCTCTCATTTCTTATAACTACTCCAACACCACAGCACCTCATCTCATCAAAAATTGCTCCATCTGTATTCACTTTGTACCAATCTGGTTTTGGAGGTCTCCACAATGCCATATCAGGTGCAGGGGGGTTTCTTGAGTCTGTATTGCTGGCTGGGATTCTTTCATATAAGCCATGGCTTCCCTAACTATCACTTCATGGTTTTTCCCTTGGCTCCCACGTCTCACCTGGTTCCTATTATTCCACAAACACCACATCATGATTGTGAACAGCTCCCAATTAAAGCCCCTGCCCCTTTCTTTAATCTCCCACATGATGTCAATGAAGTCCCTAGATGGCTCCTGGAAGAAAGGAAATTTTAATCTTGTACCACTCCACACTGCCTCCGCTATGTTGCAGCTCCATAACGCGTGTCTCAAGGATTCTGCATTCCCACATATATCACACTTCTCATTCACATCAATTCCCCGAGCCTTTAGACATAGTTCAGTGGGAAGGATGTTTTTACAAGCTTTCCATAGCAGGTGCTTGATCTTAATTTAGTCGCCACACGATCTTCCAAATAAACTTCATCCCAGAGTTGTCCGAGCTGCTACCCCCCTCTCCCTTACTTGACTCTTCTTTTAAGACCTTTGTGCCACCTTATATCCACTTTTCACTGAAAATCTACCATTTGTAGTCCATGCCCATACAATTGAGTCTTTAGGAAGTTTGCCACTAATGGGGATGCTCAGCACCATCCCGGCTTCATGAGGAAGAAAAATTTTTTTTACCTTCACCACGTCCCAAGCCCTTCTATCAGTATCCAGCAAGCTCGACACTTTTTCCATACCTGTGTGCACACCAATCGGGCTTGTCACTTTGAAAGACTCCGGGGAAGGGATCCATCTGTCCTTCCATATATGGACACTTTCTCCATTTCCTATGCACCATTTGGAACCTCTATCAACCACCTTTCTAGCTGCCAACATGCTTCTCCACCCATACGAGGGCCTTCTACCCAGTTCAGCCTCGTTGAAGCTACCATTTCGACATATTTTGCTTTGAACACTTTATGAACCAACGAGTTTGGGCTTTGTAGCATTCTCCACTATTGTTTGGCAAGAAGCGCTAGATTAAACGCTTTTAGGTCTCTAAACCCTATACCCCCATCCTCCTTTGGGGTGCATAACTTTTCCCATGAAACCCAAGCCACTTTCCTCTCCCTATTCTTTTGGCCCCACCAGAAATTGCTCATCATTGAGTTCAGCTCTTTACACAACGTGTTTGGAATTTTGAAACAACTCATCGTATACGTTGGCATTGCTTGAGCTACTTCTTTTATTAGTATTTCCCTCCCTGCATGAGAAAGAAGCTTACCCTTCCAACCGGCTATTTTCCTCCCAACTTGGTCTTTGATGCGGTTAAAAGCTTTTCTTTTCCCTTTCCCCACAAGCGGTGGCAGCCCTAGGTACTATTCATGGTGCTGAATCACTCTTGCCCCCAACTTCTTCTTCACATAATCTTTGACCTCCCCACTTGTATTCTTGCTAAAAAATAGGGATTTTTTTCCCTATTGAGTTTTTGCCCCAAATCTTCTTCGTAATCTTCAAGTACCTTTAGTACCCTATCACATTCTTCCCTTGTGGCTCTACAAAATATGATGCTATCATCGACAAAAAGCAAATGGGATATTCTTGGAGCTCTTTGACAAACAGCAATCCCCCTTGGCTACCCCTCCCCTTCCTCCTTTTTCAACATAGCCGATAGGCCTTTGGCACACAAAAGGAAAAAATAAGGAGAAATTGGGTCCCCTTGGCACAAACCCCTTGATGGAACTATTCTCCCTTTTGGCTCACCATTGATCAACACCAAGTAGGAGACTGAAGTGATGCACATAATCATTAGGGAATTTCACCTTTCATGAAAACCCATCTTTCTTATCATTGCCTCCAAGTACACCCATTCAACCCTATCGTAGGCCTTGCTCATATCAAGCTTTATTGCCATTAACGCCTCATTTCCCTTCTTTCTTTGGTCAATGCGGTGCATAGTTTCGAAGGCTACTAGCACATTGTCTATGATTAGCCTATTCGGGACAAAAGCGCTTTGAGACTCATCTATCACCGCTGCAAGAACTCTTTTTAGTCTATTTGCAAGGACCTTAGAGATTAATTTATATACAACATTGCTTTTTTGGGGGGATTTCACCTTTGGGATGAGGCATATATGTGTTTCATTTAGCCCACTAAGCATTATGCCTGAATTAAGAGAAGTGAGCACACATTTGACAACCTCAGGTCCAACAATATCCTAATAGTGTTTAAAGAAAATCGGGGGCATACCATCCGGTCCGGGAGCTTTTGTGGGGTGCATTTGCTTGAGGGCAAACCATACTTCCTCAGCTTTAAAATCCGTGAGCAACTCCTCATTCATATCCGGTGATACACGATTTGTTATTGAGTTCAAGCTGGCCTCAAAACTGATAGGCTGGTTTGACTTATAAATGTCTTCAAAGTAGTCCAAGATCGTGCTTTCAATACCTTCCTTATCTTCCACCCAAACACCATATGA
Source organism: Quercus tomentella (assembly GCA_028535165.1). Lineage (NCBI taxonomy): Eukaryota > Viridiplantae > Streptophyta > Magnoliopsida > Fagales > Fagaceae > Quercus > Quercus tomentella. The sequence continues at coordinate 19,737,434 of JAPQVY010000144.1, forward strand.
GTTTTGCAGCCTCGCAATCCAGTTTTTTCTATGCCTTTGACTCACCGTGGCGTGGAAAAATTTTGTGTTTCTATCTCCCAATTTTAGCCAAAGCGCCCTGGACCTTTGATTCCACATAATTTCTTCTCTGACCTGAATCTCATTGATTTCCTTTCTAACCTGCTGTATCTCATCTGCTTTCCCATGTAAACTATCCCACAATTCTAATTGTTGGAGCCTTTCCTTTTTCTGTTTCAGCACCTTGTTAACATTATCGAACTCCTTCCAATTCCACTTTAGCAAATAATCTTGGCATCGCTTAATTCTCTCTATAGTGCCACTCTCTGCCTCAGCCCAACCCGGTTCCCATGCCACTTCTACAATCTCTCTGCATTTCTCATCCCTTGTCCACATGGCTTCAAAGAAAAAATGTTTTCGTCCTCGCTTCTGAGTCTGTTTGCACTTGAGAGTGAGCATTAACAAACAATGGTCCGATATGGACATCGCCATATGCCTTACTCTCGGCTCAGGAAAAAGATTCATCCATTCTCCCGTCGCTACCATACGGTCAAGCCTGATCTTTGTCCTCTGCTCACCCCCTACCATTACACCAGGTGTAGTTTTGCCCAGTGAAGCCTAAATCAATAAGCTCACATCTATTTAGACACTCCCTAAACTCCTCCATTTGCTTAGCATCCCTGTCTAACCACCCTATTTTCTCATCCGAGTGTGTGATTTCATTGAAATCACCAAACACAACCCATGGCATAGAATATTAATGTTTGAGAAGTTCCAACAATTGCCAAGAAATGAAATGTTTACTTGCGTCAGGGTGCCTATAGAAACCCGTGGCTCTCCATAGCGTTGATGCCGAGCTCCTATGGACCTTCACATCTATATGGGAGTTTGAATAGCTCCTAAACTTGACATCTGAGCCTTCCTTCCACATCATAGCCAAACCTCCACTTCTTCCATCACTAGGTACTATGATACCCTGCGTATACTCCAATTTGTTTCGAATCCCCTTCATTTTGCTCTCCCCTGTTTTCATTTTTGCTAGGAAGATCAGCAGTGGGTCATGTGATCTCACCTAGTCGGCGAGTGTTCAAATCGCCAGAGCCGACCCAAGGCCCTAGCAATTCCATGCCAAGATTGTCATGAGGCTCGGCGGTGCTGCGCCGCAACAACCGCCTCTCCGCCAACAATTTGGGTGTTAACATCTTCCATTAGACTGGTACCTTTCCTTGCCTTTCTGCGTTTTTATTCCAACGTGTTTGGGTCTAATTCACTGAGTGGAGTTGGGCCCTCACGTTTAGAAACTTTGAGGTTTTTTATTTAAGCTTATTTCTCCTTTTTTACTTCACGGGTTAGCCTCTTCCAATGTCTGCTATTTGGGCCAATTTTTTCTACAAGCCAGCCTTTTTCTCCATTGTAAGACATAGCCAAAGGATCCATTTCAGCATCCAAACATAATGGGCTTAGTGGTCCACCAGTCATACTTGGGCTCGGCTCCAATATATATTTCCCATCTTCCCCCATCACGTGATCTTCACTTTTTTATCCCTGTGTGCTTTCTGCGTTTTTTGTTTGGATGTTTGGTTTCCATCTTGCTTTTCCATCAATTCGTTGACCCTCCCATTTTTGTGTAAGCTCTCTGTTACTCTACCCGAATCCCCATCCTTTACATTTTTCTGTGTCAGAGTGTGTTGCTCAATGTGTGATAGCCCCACCTCGAGATCTCGACCAGCCTCCACTAATGCTCCAAAAGACCCAAACGTCATCGATCTCCTTTCCAGATCACCTCTGGCCCTCCACTGGCCTGAGCCAGAGTCCGATGCTCTCCCCATCCCAACCTTGGGTGTCTCATATAGGTATCTTCTCATTATTTCACCCCTTATCCAAGCTCTGTACTATAGATCTTCATTCTCAGCCTGATTGGTGCACTCATCTTGATTAGGACAGTCTTTTAGTGCGTGCCTAAAGAGGCCACAACGGTAACAAAAATTTGGGAGTCTCTCATACTTAAAATTTACCCACCTACTTTCTCCACCCCCAATGGTGATCTTTTTACCCCGAACAAGTCTCTTGGTCACATCCAAGCGTACCCTCACCCTCAAACATCTTCCCCATTGAACCCCTGAGTCCTGAACGTCAACCTCCAACACCTTGCCCAGCTTTGCCCCGTTGGCCCATCCAATTCCCTTTGTTCTGCAATTTAGAGGGAGATTGAAGATCTGGACCCAGAAAGGTACCCACTTGATCTCTATTTCCTTTGGGGTTAGCTTTCCATCGAAATATTGAATCAAAACCAGCTGCTTATCATAACTCCATGGACACATGTCCATTACCTTCTTTTTATCCCTACTATCCCCAAATTCCACTAGAAATAGGTCCTCCTCAACCTCGGAAATTTGCATGCTCTTGTTTGGCTTCCACAACATTCTCAAGTTTTTCCTTAGTGCATCCAGGCTTATATTTTGTGAGCCATAATCTTCATCACCACACAGTTTTTGCCTACCTCCTTTGCCGCTCTTGTGCTGTTCACATCAAGCTCGATACCTTTATCCTCCTCCTCCGTGAAGGAAAGTTTACTCCACAACGCCTCAAGCTCCTCTGCCATGATAACGTTGACTAGTACACTTACTGAAACCCAATAGGAACTCCTCTCAAAAGGGGAGGACTACCCACAAGCCCTCACGAAATAGGGGGCACACACACTCTTGCAAGTTACTGCAAGACGCCACTGCTGCTACACGCACTTAGGCATGAGAGCACCAAGTTCGGCCCACTCCGAAACTGAATTAGTCTCTCAATTTTAAAACGCTCAATTTTGACATATCAAATTTTAAAATGTAATAACGGATCAAGATAGACAATGAGTTATACCTTTTTCGTGCCCAAAAAAAAAAAATAAATAAATAAATAAAAAAACCAATGCTATTTACCGTAAAATGTAAGGAGCATATTGTTACAAACATAAAGTACTCCATGGTCAGGAAGTCAGGAAGATACGACATACATACACATTTGAAGTTCTTTATACTCGGCCCTGAACCAAATGAACTGTATAACAAAATAAAGGAAGCGTTTCATTAGTTGACTTCCTAGGGTACCTAGAATTGCAACTAGGCTTAGGAAGAAATCTAGGATGGACACCCCTCTATTCAAGCCTACCCTTGGCTTAAAACTCTTCCTCTCATCAAGTTCAACAGCGCCTGCCTTCATTGTTACTTGGAAACTAGCTGGGTGCTAATTGCTAAACTCCAAAACCTTTGAAGGGTACTTTCAAATGGTGTTGTAGGTTTGATCAACTACAGTTCTGGCTGGCGGAAAGAAGAAGTTCCACTATCATGAGTTTGTTGCACAATTAATTAACACCACCAAAATATTTTTGCTTAGAGCATCTTCAGCAGATTAGGCAAATTTTTGTATTGTTTGGAGAATGAAAAGTGACTTTTACCTTTTAGTTACCTACTTTTTCAAATACACTTCCAACAGATTCTCTATCTCATTCTTTATCTCATTTAAATAGTATTTCTTCATTCATTATCTATTCTTTTTTTAACAACTACACATCTTCCAACATTTTTTTATTCAATACTTGATTATTATAATAATAAAAAAAACATTTGAAGAATGAACAGTAGCCCATCAGACTTGATGAGCGGCTACTGTTCATGAGCCAAAAAAAATTCTGAGTATAGAGATTCCATTGGAGAATGAACAATAGCCTATTTTGTGGGTTTACTTTTTAAAGTAGAGAGGATTTTGTGTTTAGCTCTTCTATTGGAGATGCTCTAACAATATGTCTAAGGATAATATTCAGCCAAAAAAATACTAGTCTTGAGGATACAATATTTTAGAAAATGTTAAAAGCTACTGTCAAATTTATTATAAAAGATTTAAAAACTAACGTGACATATATATATATAAGTAACACATTAATAACATAATAAAGAATTTTCTTAATTATTTTTTGTTGTGTTTTAAAAGTTAAAAAATTAATTTATAAGATTTATATAGCTAAATTTGTAGTAACTATAGTATCATTTCAAAAAAATTCAATTTTTAAATTGTCAATGTGGTTTATTATGATTAGTGTCAGGAATGGAGTTAGAACTTAGAGTTAGGGGGTAGAATTTTCCTCAATAGGGATGTCGAGATTTTCCTCAATTGGAATGTCGAGATTTTTCTCAATTGGTTCATCAAGATTTTCCTCAATTGGGACATCAAGATTTTCCTCAACATTAGTGGTTGGCAATGTTACATCATTAGTATTAGCTTCTAAATCATTTGAAGCTTTTCTTTTGAAAAAATCAAATATAGTAGTTGACTTTTTTATAATCTACAAATAAAATATAATTTGAAATTATTATGTCATTATATGGTCAATAATCTACAGTCATTACACACAATAAACAAGCACTATACACACAAGTGCTTAACAATTAACCAATAAATTTTAAAGTTGTAAAAAAATCTCTTTAATTATATACCCAAGAAATCATCTTTTCAATTTTTTAAAAGACACCGAACCACTAACAGATAAAACTACATAAAAAGCATATAACATCACATCGGCTACAATAGGTGTTGATGTCTTGCTGGTGTTGTACTGTTGCGTGTTGTGTTTGTTTATGCTTTTTCAGTAAACAAAGAGAGGACTGCTAGCTAGACAGCTTTTTATATATATATATATATAAATTTTATCATTGATTAAAGAGAAAAAGATGAGTCTAGATTCTGGGGTTTGTTTGGTTAAAAGGGCGAAAAAATGGGAGGATAAAAAATTGTGGAAGGAAGGAAAAGTGTGAGGATAGAAAATATTTTAATTTTTTTCCTTTTTGTTTGGTTGGAGTAAAAAAGTGGAAGGATGGAAAAATTGAGTTTGTATAAATTTACTCATATAATGATGGTCAATTAAAACAAAAAAGTGACAGGAAAAAAAAAGTAATCACCTAATTTATTAAAAAATAGAAATCATGTCTAGTTAAACAAAAAAAAAGAAGAAAAACAAAACAACTATCACACCTATAACCAAGGAAATAAAAAAAAAAAGAAAAAGATAAAAGGCAACATCTAGGAAAGAAAAAAGAAAAAAAGGAAAAGGCAACATGCGCACAAAAAAAAAAAAAAAAAAAAAAAAGGGAACAGGACAAATTGCCCATGTGCAAGTGCACATGGGCATTTTCATTCATTAAGTAGCTCATTTTCTCCTTTTAGTTTTCTCCTCATTTTGGGGAGAAAACTTTTTGGTGGGCCTAGAGAGAAAAAATCCGAGCCCTACCATTTATTTTCCTTCCTCCATATCCAACTAAACACACTCCAAAAAAGTTTTCTTTCCCATTTTCTCACTAAAGTTTTTTATTCACCCTATTTCACCTTCAAACAAACACACCCTAGAAGTTTACCTCTCTGGTTCTCTCTTTTACTCTTTCTCTTTAGTCTCTTCTAGACTAAAATAACGTCCCTGCTTCTATGTCTTTCATCTTTGCCTCTCTTTAAATTTTCTTCACAATTTAATCAAACAAGCATTAGAGATTCAGATATGGAGGGAGGGATACAATATTTTCATCCAAAAAAATAAAAGAGATTGGATATAATTAAATTACCAGGCTTGGGCTGATAAGGGCAGGGTGGTGCTGTGATGGATTGGTGGTGGCCGGTGGCCTCAAGCGTGGTGTCCTAGTCTACCTCTGCTTCTGTTGCTTGCCACTACCCAACTCCTCAGTCTGAGGTCTTCTGTGTTTTGCCTTAAATTAGGTTTTTATTTTTTTTTTTAGTGGCTTAGAAATCCCCTTCTTTTTCCTTTTTATTATATGTGTGCCTTGCCATTGGGTGTTTTCCTACTCTTAGACTAGTAAGATCTCTAGTTAGAATCTGCTTTGATTTTTTTTTTGCTTGTGTTTGTTTTTGGGTGTTGTTTGAGCTTAATTTTTGCTACGAGCTAATTTCTTTTATAACTTTTAAAAAATATCAATAATATTGTTGAGGGGGTAAAGTGCAATTTTATTGAAATAAATTGATAAAAATAATACAATATATATACTAAATTAAAAAAAAAAAAAAAAATCTAGGGGGGGGGGGGGGGCCTTTGCCCCCCTACATCCAACAATAGCTCTGTACTTGATTAGTGTATAATAAAAAGTGATGTAGGGGCAAGGGCCCAAAGTCATACATTGGGCCTTGGGCCTTGTCCGAGGACATTGACATGTCCGACGAGAGCTTAACAATTTAAAGGGATTCCAATTTTGAAGTCTCATAAGTGGAGAACGAATGGAAGATGGTTCAAGGAGGAGCTCCTCCCTAAATATGATGAATGTAACTCAAAACTGTATTCCAGCTTTCAAGATGACCTTCTAAAAAGCCCCGGCGATAAGGACATGCATCGTACCCGCATAAGGGTGATGGGAACTCAAGGATATCTGAGGAAAAGCTACCACTACCACATTAAATGCACTACAACAGCTTTTTTGGCCACATTTATGTGGAGAAGACCTCTGAACAGTCATTGCAGCAACTTTTCTAGCCACATTTATGTGGAGAAGACCTCTGAACAGTGTTGTCTTGGTTACGGTAACTCACAAAAAGCCTAAGGTGGTGTAGGATGGGACAGGTACTCAAGTAAGGGCCCAAGTGATCGACAAGTGTAGGATGAAGATGGTCCAGAGCGGGCTATATAATGGGAGGGACTCTCCACGAGAAAATGAGGAAAAATCGGAAAAGAAAAGAAAGAAACACCATAGCAGCACGAAATCAAACCTGTAAAAAGCTTAAAGAGCAATATTTAAGAATTAGCCTCCTCGAACTAATCCGAGGACATGTTTCCTTAATAAAATTCTGTTATTTCTCTTTCTTTGTCATCAAAATCTATTGGTCTGTTAATTAGTTCACTAGGGCCCAGTTTTTCCAACCCATTCTCTACAAATTTATTGTTTTGGGCTTTTTGGGCTTAAGTCCATACCTCCTTTGGGCAAGGAGTCCAAACTAGGTCCTTACAAGTGATATTAGTAATTGTGGACTAATGTGAAAATAATGTTATTCTAATTAATTACAGCTTAGCAGGTTTTGAGAAAATGGTATGCTTAGCATTGATCTATGCTTAATCAAGCCAGATGTGGTGTATGTGAGGTTGACATAGCTGCATACAACATATCCATCCTAATCAAAGCTAATTTTGGGGTTATTTGAGGCTCTTCTTACCCGCACTCACTCTATTTGATACATTTTGTTTGTTTAAGCTAAAGCACGAGGCCACCACCTGTTCCAACTCCAACTAAACCAAAGGCTTCAAAATGGCAAATTGACTAAAATACAAAATCGGAAAGATGTTAGAATCCCATGATTAAGCTAAAGTGAAGCGCATAAACCTTATCATTCTATACCAGGCCAGGCACACACACATATATAAAAATGAATTCATTATAAATGGATTGTTTAACCATACCATAAAAAGTATTTAAAAAAAAAAAAAAAAAAACCATACCATAAAAAGATTTTTTTAAAAAAACATTTAATTGGTATTAAGTTATTTGAGGCCAGATTCTCCAAAAAAAAAAATAAAAAAGAAGAGGAAGGAGAAAAGTTATTTGAGGCCAGGTGGTCACCAACTAAAGTCTGGTTTGGAGTTAGGAACTTTTTTATTTGTTATTTTTAAAATGTTCAGATATGGTGGTTTGAAATAGTAGCGTTAGCGACATAATATTTTGATCGAGTAATATTACAGTTACAAACTATTTTTACAACATTTTTACAAATTATTAATGTTATTGGTTTTCATCTAAGCACATCATTAGTATCACTTTTCATATACCAATAATCATTCACCACATCAACAATCTATAAAATTTGTTGTAAAAAAATTTGTATCTCTAATATTACTCTAATATTTTTTATAACTTTTGGTATAAAGAGCTATATTTAGGACAAAATTACTTTTGCATTTTCTCATCATTAAATTTTTTTTTTTTAGGATAAAAAGCAAAATTCACCCTTTAAGTTCCACCCATTTTCATTTCAGTTCTATAATTTTGAGTTTTGTCATTTTAGTCCTCTTAGTTTCCTTCCTTTCTAATTAAGTCTTCCGTTAATTTTCTGCTAATTTTTGTCATTAACTTACCATGTTATTCAAGATCTAACCCAATTAAGTCCGTCTTCATCTAAGTTGAAAGATTCTTTTCTGACCCATTACAGTGCTCATATTCTTGACGATTTTTGCTACATTTCCAGACCCAAATAAATCCCCTTGAATCCTTATCATAGCCACACCTTCTCTTACTCTGCTCAATGCTTCTCCATGGTTTTCACACCCACTAACAAATAAGCAACGAAAGTTGTGCTTGTTAATGAAATTGTCCTCATCTGCAAGAGCAATAGCTTCGCTCTTGTCGATGTAATCGACCCTAATGGCTTCAAGAATCTGCGCCTCGACGAAATGGTCGACACGGACACGGGCACTGACCATTATGGGGATCGAAACGATGTGCTTGATTTCCTTGATGAGAGATGGGTCTGGCATGTGAGAAATGCCTCGTTGAGATGGATCCGACACAATGAGACAACATGCACCAGCTTGTTCGGCGATCTCGACTTGTTCAGCGTTTGTGACTTCAATAATGGCTCCGCCGCGTAGCATTTGGGTTAGCCAAGCCTTGAGGGAAAATGGGTTTGTCTTGGCGTCTGTGATGGCGATGCTATTGTAGACTATGACAGCTCCGTCTTTAGCCATTGCACCAAATGTTTGTGAAATTGCCTGAACCAATAAATGATTAGAAAAGAAAAGGAAATTAGAAACAAGGAATGGTTGGCTTTTGGTAACAGAAAAAATAATAATAATATTAACTAAGCTCTAAAACGACGCTGTTTTGGTAAGTTAATGGCAGAAATTAATAGCAAGTTAATGGAGGATTTAATTGGAAAAGAATGAAACTTAAAGAACTGAAATAACAAAACCTAAACTTATAAGACTGAAATGAAAAATGGTGAAACTTAGAGGGTAAGTTTTGCATTTTAACCCTTTTTTTTTTAAACCCATCTTAACAAAGTTGAAAGTATGTCATCAGGTGTTATTTTTTTAAAAGAAGTTTGTGAAAATTATTTTGTTGATAGACTTACTGGGTTTGAAATCAACTTAGAGAGAAAAAGGCCAAGTAGGTGGCCCGTTTACATCACTAAAGTCTTACGACACTCGCCCAAATCATGGCCTTGTTATATGTAACAAGGGCTGCATCTGGGATGGCCTTAATTTGAGAATCCAAATCTTTTGTCCCACTTTTACTACTTCATTTTATACTCCACCAATAAAAACTTGCCACGTGTTAATATAATTAATTAAATACTATCATTATTGACTTATTAATATTATAATTATTAATTAATGGTATTATTTAATTAATTAGGTGAATACATGGCAAGCTTTTATTAGTGGAGTATAGAGTGGAACAGAAAAAGTGGCACAGAAGATTTGGACTCTTAATTTGACACTGATGGTTGTGGACAGTTGGTAATGAGACTACCGGTCTCATCCATTCAGAATTATAGAGCTGCTATTGAATGACCTGAATGGAACTCAAATAAGTCTCAAAATTGATCTAATCTCGTTTCAAATTAAGTAGCTATAAAGGTGGCTGATTTTGTTATGGCGGTGGTTTTAGATACATGAAACTAAAATAACAATGATAGCCCACTTGAGTATTCACACATGGAGAGAACCATGGAAAGCTATGGAGTTTGATCTTTCGTTGTTATTAAAACATCTCATGCACAGGGTGCAATTTCAAAACTAGTACAAGATAACACACTGCAGATAAATTTACAAAACAATAATTCAAAAGATGCATCAGAAGAAAACTAAATTAAATGCAAAAGATAAGATGTGTTTAGCTACCTCCAGAGTTATAATACAAATTTATTCATAGTCATTTCACATATGTAGAAAGGAAAGCAACAGAAAGATTGACAAGTAGCACTTGATTGGCCATTGCTAAAGTAGACGTCGATGTTTCTGAAACCGAAAGAAGGTAGATCGGACTATATCAACAAATAGGCGATACTTCGGCAATACGCAAATGATTGGCACACAAGCAAATAAACCAATGACAACCAAGATCAATGGTAATTCCTGATGATTATGATTATCTGACCAAAAGGATGCAGAAAATGCAACCATCATGGCGGCAATTGAGATGAAAAGTGAAGCCACTCCAATCATCAACCTAACTGGTAACCATACAAGAAAGTCGTTGTATGAATAACGAGAGGTAAGGATGGATAAGAACATTACTAGGGATGTTGAAGAGCAAAATAATGCTATTGCACTTGAAACTGAAAAGACCCGAACAAGATTAGGACTATCCTTTAATCCATCAACTTTTTCTCGAGGAAACATTATCAACCCAATTAGTATTGCAACCACCATAGAATACTCAGCTGTGTTCCTCATCCACTTCTCGCCCTCCTTCCTTAACTCCTCGTGGTTCTTCGCAAATAAAACATACGGCGTATCCCCCTCGTTATTTTTCATTTCTTTGAATGTAGGGCTTACAACCTTTTGCACCTCCTTCCATTACAAATCATAGGAAATATCACACGAGAGACTTGTTAGTCCAAAACTCTAAAAATTTTAGGTAGAAATTAAATCTATGTGGAAACAAGAGTGAACATATTCTATGAAATAGTTCAACACATACTAATCTAAGAATATAATAAGTACCTTGAACCATAATATTTCTCGTTGCATTTGAAGAGCTGCTCCTGATATAGCATTAAGCTTCTCTTGAGGTGCCAATCCTGCAGCTAAATGCAAAATGTTGCTTCCATCTTCTTCTATTCTATCTATTATTAGATCTCCAATTGAGCCTATCTCATTAAGTATATTGAAGATGCTTTCATGGCGCTTCTCAACAGCAATATGAAATATGCTTTTACTGTTTCTTGTTTTCCATAATAAATCAAAGTCAAAACGAATAAGTTTAACCAAGAACTCAGTGTTGCCTACTTCTACTGCATCAAACAGAACATGTGAAATCACTGAGGTTTCGTTCAAATTCTCAACGTCATCTCTGTAAGCTTGAAGACATTTTTCAAATAGTTCATTGGCTTGAGATTGCTTCGAGTTTTCCTGTTTTAACTTCATCCCTGGAATTAACAGTGAAAATAGCAAGTAGTCATACCTCAATGAGAAATAAGTAATTAAAAGAATCGAATAGATCTAGAAAATAAGAGTGAAAGTGCTACTAGTGTTGGGTCCCATTCTAATCTTGTAGAATTAAGAATATTGCATCAATTAAGAAATTTAATCAATCTATACAAATATTATCACTAAATTCACCAAGCCAAGATATCAATCACACAAAAACACATTAATTTACGTGAAAAATTATTTTTCCTCAAAAGAAAAACTGCCAGAAAAACTCCAAATAAATCAATATCTTCTTAAGTTTTATGCCTAACTTAAGATCCACACAAAAAACTTAAGATCCACCCAAAATACAATAATATCATCTCTCTAGACAATTATACAAACTCACCTAAAATATTTATCAAGCTAAAATATCAATCACACAAAAACACAGAAATTTATCTGAAATATCTTTTCTCTTTAAAGGGAAAAAAATTATCGAAAAAAATCTAAAAAAATCTACTATTATAAAATCAATTACAATATCTTCTCAACCGTCTCCTACTTACTTTCATACATTTTATCAAGGAAATAAAACTTACTTTCATATCCCATTAAAAAAATTAGTTACTTTCATACATGACGCAGTATTAAACAAATGCCTGGCTTTGTTTGTTTAATTAATTTTGTTGATGTTTTGTTTCATGTACGTGTATTAGAAACTTCACGTGTCAACCCGTACATGAATAACAAACAGCCCTCGCGTGTGAGCCCTTCTTTCAACACAACATCTGACATCTTCATTCCAGCCAAAAAAAAAAAAAAAAACGTCTGACAACTTGAGAAAACAAACAAAAAAAAAAAAAAAAACAATGTGGCATAAAGCAATGAAATGTTACTCAAGTCATTTGGGGCTAGCACGGAGAGAGCGAAAAAGGAAATTAAATGATAAAAGAAGAAGAAGCAACAGCGGCAGGGACCCGTTGAACTCACCTTTAACTGCACATGTATGAACTATTTCTCGAAATAATTATTGTATTACACTTAAATTTGCTTTTATATACATTCCTTTTTCGTAAAATCTTTATTTTCGTGCCCAAACAGAAGTTTTTCATTTCCAGTTTGGTTATTAAAATCTACTTTTTGAAGATTTACTTTCTAAGAAAACGCCATCGTTATCAATTTTGACAGCTTTCTTAGGTTGTTAATCAGAAATCATCACTCACGTGTCCAATATCTTCATATTCTCTCTATGTTTGAGTTTTATTTTTTTCAAAGAAAATAATTAAACTGCATACTTTAAAGAGATTTCTTTGAAAAAATAAAATGATATAAAAATTACAAAAGAAGAATTAGGCTGAACTTACCTTTGAAGTTGATTGATTAACTATTCTGGCAGGAAACCCAAAGGCGATTGATCCTGGAACTCTTCAGCTTTTTTTTTTTTTTTTTTTTTTTTTTTTTTTTTTTTTTTTTAATGAAAGGAAGGGGGAAAATGGAGTTTTTAATAGAGAAAATGACAGTTGAAAACCAAATAATATAAATGGGTTAAGCGGTGTTGCGTGTATTTGTTTTAAATGTTGCAATTGCGTACAAATACTCAGGGACGAAACTAGGACTAGAACTTAGGTGGGGGCGGACCAAAGTCTTTTGTTTGAGGATTTTAGAAATTGGGATATCAATGCTAGAGAAGGCAAGGTGACAATATCATTATTGGTTTTTCAATTAAAAAAAAAAAATATTTTCCCATAATCTACAAATCAAATTAAAGTCATAGTAACTATAGAAATTTATTATAGTTTTAAAAACTGGATTGGACAAAGAATCGAAAATGAGTAATTCTTGGTATTTTAGTCAAAATGGTGACATCATAACTGTTAGGTTCTAAAGACTTAGGTTTTTATGTATTTAGAATTCTAATTTGTATTGTTGGTAAACCATGATCAAAACAATGTGTTTAGAAGTGTTTTAGACTTGCTCAAAGTTGTGCGTTTATGTAAAGTTGGAATCGAGCTTAATGCAGAAAGGATTAATGCATTTCGGTCTGGCTCGATCGATCGAAGCTTAGGCTTGATCGATCGAAGCTCGGGCATAATGTTTTTCTGCAGAATTTTCCAACTCAACCCTAGTTGTTTTAAAACGTTTTTAGGGTTTCTTATTTGTCCTAAGTATAAAAGGCAAACCCTAGCCACGTTTTAGTGTTGCTCATATTACGAATTGTGTAAATCTCTTGTGAGATCTAGAGGAGCTTTCCTTTACACAAACTTAGGGTTTTCAATGAGAAAATTTATCTACACCTTGATGATCAACTCGGTTGCTGCCATTGAAGTTTAAAGAAAACACAAGTGGATGTGCTTGTATCTGGTGGTGAATCCAAGAAAGAAAGAATCCGTGGATTCGGAGTTTACACGTGGTCGTGTCAGTAAGTTCTACTGGTGTGTAGCAATAAGAAGTCGAGCGTGGGGGCTTGTAAGTCTTATTGTATGAACTTCGATTCTTTCAAGATAGTGGATTCAAGTTTACCTTGAGGATAGCTAGGTCAAATCCTCCCCAGGTTTTTACCGGTTTGGTTTCCTGGGTGATCATATCTTGTGTTATTTATTTTTCGCTACTTTGCATGATATGATCTTTATTATTGTGATAACCTAGTTTTGTTAAATTTGACTAAATAACAACTTAGCTAATTACCTAGGTTAAATCAATTGTGTTTTAAGGGGTCTAAAAACCATCAATAACTATTATAATTATGTATTTAACATTATAAATACATAAAAATTTGGCTTTATTCTTTTCATATTATTCTATACCCAACCTTGTATAATGATATATATATAACTACAATTCAAAGTTTAAACCCAGAGAGAGAGAGAGAGAGAGAGAGAGAGAGAGAGAGAGAGAGAGAGAGAGAGAGAGAGAGAGAGAGAGAGAGAGAGAGAGTGATCAAGAAACCATACCTTAGCCAATTGTGGAGTCACCAATGGACCCAAGGAAGAAGGCTAGATCATTTGTAATTTATTTGGTCAGGGATTTGTGATTTGTAATTGTTTATTAGTATTTTGTTGTTGTCATAGACCAGATATGTTATTTGTTTGTTGATAATTTGGGTTTGTCTAAAGGTTTTCATTATTATCTAGATTTGTGAATTGTTTGCTGGTGTTTTGGTTTACCTAAAGGTTTATCTTGGTGATCTTGGAACAACTGGGCAAAAGGAAAGGTCAATAAATTTTTTTTTCGTTTTCATTTGTCAATTTGCAAAACTTTTGTGGGAGGGGGGCCAAGAATAAATATTGAGGGTCAAGATCTAAAATTTTGTGTAATTTTATATACCAATATATATTTTTTTTAAAATTGAGGGGGGCCATGGCCCCCCCCCCCCCCCTAACTCCATGATAGGTTCGTCACTGCAAATACTAATTGTAAAGTTGTGATTTACAACTATATTTTATGATGGCTTTATTCCATGACAAAAAGTGTTGTAATTGCTCTTATTTTGTGGGATTTTATTGTATTGAGTTTAGTATTAAGTTGGTGAAGACTCAAGCTTAAATGAAGAATCAGTGGATTTCGCGAGAAGCTCGCGAGAAGCTAAGCTGCGAAAGAGCATGTGAGGAGCACATGACTGGAAGCTGAAGAGTCGTGCCAGTCTATCGTTTTCGCGAGTGTCTTGTGGGTAAGGCCTGAAGGATTTTTATGTGTGGATTTCTTACCCTTCACCCATACTATATATACCCTCATTACCCACAAATGTAAGTGAGGCCATTCAGAGAGAAAAACCCTAGATAGGTTTTCTACAACACACACACCCATCTTTTTGAGAGAGAACTACTCATCCTTAGTGAGAATTAATTGTAGCCTCTTCTCCTTCCTTCTCCCATTATCATACCTTGAGAGGAGATTTGTACCTAAATACAATCCACACATTTTCAAAGTGTAGTGAGTGTTTTTGGTGTTGCTGGGAAGCATTGGAAGATGCCAAGATTGGCGGATGCAACATGGAGCTTGTTGTAGGATCCGGAGAACTAGATAAGACACGGTTCCGAGAAACCTTGTTGGAGTAGGAGCTTGGAGGGCTTAGGTACAGAGGGTAGATTAGGCTTGGAGGGTCTCTTGCTTACCCATGTATCCCAACTGATTGTCTAGTGGATCGATTTCCGCTTGGAGGGTGGCGGAAAGGTTTTTCGCCGAGTTCTTCGGTTTCCTCTTCGATAACACGTCTCGATGTTATCTGTGTTTGCATCTCTCTTCCCTACTCTTGTTCATTTCATTTTACTGCTGTGTTACTTTAAATATGAATTAGAGTAGCTCTCGTGCTTATATGCTTGTGTTTACACTATTCCGTACTTAGTATTAAGTTAGTGTAAAATCAATTAAGCCGTAATTTGATTTGGGGGTCTAAACAAGCTCTTGTGTTTTCACACATTTCGAGTTTTCACTAATGTTTTTGTTTTAAACATTGCAATTGCAGACAGATACTTATGATTTTTTTTTTTTTTTTTGGAGATAGAATTTAACTCTAGCTTAATATAAGTGTGTGTGTGTGTGTATGTGTGAAACTCTCTTCTGGAGACTTAAATCTTGGTCTTTGCCTCTACACTCCACAAGCACTTATACTTGTAGGGAGTGACAATCAATCATGCCAAGGGTGCACAGTAGTAACGTACAAATACATATGTTAGTTGGGTCTGAATGGGTACATTTCATATCCCAAGTGCATTAACATGAATGAATTGTGGATTACAAGTTTAGAGTAAATCCAATTAGATTTTTATTAGGTTCTCAATTTTACACCACGTGTCCCATTTAAATTTTAATTTTATATCAAGTGAATTATTAAGTGTAAAAATTGAAGAGTCCAAATTCAATTAGATTCTAAATTGAATTTCAATTAGAGTCCAATTTTTTGCCACATGTCCATCTTTTTTTTTTATTTTTTATTTATTTATGGCTAGTGAATTATTGGGTGCAAAAACCGAAGAGTCTAAATCAAATTAAATTTTATATAATATATATATATATATATATATATATAATGAGAAACAAATACATATTTTAGAAATATATAATTTAAAAAAAGTATAAGCTAATACTATGTATAATTTGAATCTCTTTTCCAAAAATATATATAATTTGAACTGTATAATTGTGATTGATTTTAATTTTATCCGTGTATATGTACGAGACTACACACTAATTATATATAGTATATAATTAATTAATCAACTTGGATAATTAATTAATTTAACTATAGTCATTTTTTTTTTATACAAGATAGAATTCTACTCTAGCCTAATCTAAGTGTATATGTGTGTGAAGCTCCCTCCTGAAGACTTGAACCCCGGCCCTTGCCTCCCACACTCCACAAGCACTTATACTTGTGGAGTGACCATCGCACCAATGGTGTGTGGTGGTATTTAACTATAGTCATATGTCTAAGAATTTCAGTCAAAATAACTCACATGATAAAAAAAAAAAAAATAAAAAAATAAAATAAAAAAAACTCACATGGTCGAATTTCACTAACAAATGCGGAAGGATTGCGAGCTAATACATGCAATGCAGTTTCTCCATCCGAGTTTCCAGCGGCAGCTACATTAGAGTTGTCCTCCAGCATTTGCAATGCTACTCCTGCATTATTTTACACCAAAACCAAAAATTCCAAGTAAAAATATTCATCGACGAAATTCTTTTTCTTCTCCGTGTGTTGTAGTATTTAGTTATGTTTTATTGATAAAATAAAAAAATATTGAGAAGGAGCATGTTGAATATTTCTTTCATGAAAGATATACTAGGAAAAACATGACATAAGCATATGACAAAAGACAGAAAACAGTTTCTTTTGACAACTTTTTTCTCCTCATGCACTAGATTTCAACTAACTGGTGTTGGCCGGACATTTGAACTTTTGTTTAGAGATTAGACGGCAGGGCTCAAGCATATGGCAACTTAGACAATGGCCTAAAGGTTCCAAATAAAAGAACACCCTCACTTTTAACTAATATTATATAATATATTTATCTATATATTTTAAATAAGAAAAAAAAATTCTAACTCACTTTATTGGTCAATAGAATACATTAAAAAGGTCCTACTATATCCCAAAACATAAAATATAAAAGGAAAAAACAAAAATAGTCAAAATATGACTAACAAAATTAAATCTAAATTAATAGGAGACAAATATACTAACTTATTCTTGAAATCTACTAAAATCAAAATTAATACTAGACATATTTATTAATAAATCCAACGTAAATATATTGAAATATGCTATAACTTGCTCACTAACCCATTGACATACGTTTTCAGTTTCACTTCTTTTATTTTTAAAAACTAACAATAGTGAATAGTCTAGATTAGTGTCTTTTGCTTTATCACGCCAACTTATTTGTATAATAGGGATGCTAATTTACTGAACTATATTATAAATCAATTTTATTTGTACTGATTTAGAGTATAAAGTGGTCACAACATTAGAAAAGTTGCAATATTACTTTTGATAAACCATGTTTCATTATTCCATACTTTAAATTTGATTTTTAGTTAAATTATAATTTTTAATTATCAATTGTATTTTATTTATTTATAAATATTTACTCATTATAAATGTCTACTAGAAAATAACTATCTGGATATGAAAAACTTCAACCAAAAAAAAAAAAAAAAATTAGAAAACAAATTGAATTTCAAAAAGGAATTTAAAAAAAAAATTATTTAATTAATATATATATATATATATATATATATATATAGGCCTCAGTTAAATTTTTTGCATTAAGCCTCCAAAGTTCTTGAGCCAGTTTGTTAGAGAGGCTTAATTTATCTCAATCAGATAAAATTCCATTATGAAGAATCTCATTCACAATACAACAATTTACTTGATACTGTAGTTTCAAGCAAAAAACAAAAAAAGAAAAAAGGATGACATAGTAAAGTTCAACGAAGCTAAAAATTTAAGCATTGAGGTGAAGATGACCGATCAGTATATAAATCAGTACCAAAATCTCCAGTCCATCAATACTTTGATACCACATTTAGAAAATGAGTGAAATTGTGTAACTTTTCCTCATTTAAAAATTAAATGAACGGTTTAGATTGTGTTTAATTTAACAATACCATTTTCAATGTTTAAACCATGCTTAATGTTTTGAACTTCAAATTTCTAGAATGAAAAAATCAAACCATTAGTATTATGACCCCCCTCCCAAAAACAAAAAACAAAAAACAAAAAACAAAAAACAAAAAGGCAAGAAACATTATAATTACTTATGCTTACCATATAAGCCACCCTTAACACATGCGATAAATAGTTTAGCCTGTTCTTTGTCATCCCACTCGCGAACTCTCTCTTTAGTCCGAGAATAAAGATAATTCGTCATTTGTCCGTGTCCTAAGGAAGCAGCCATATAGAGTGGCTTTATCCCACTACCGAGGTTTGGCAGCTGATGATTTTTCTCCAGCATCGCCATGGCAATATTCACATTTCCAGTTGCAGCAGCATAGGTCAAAGCAGTATTCCCAACAGTGTTTTCAGCTGTTAGGTTGTCTTTAATCATCGTCTTCAATAAATTCCTTACAAATTCTTCTTGGTTTGCTGCAGCAGCAATATGAAGAGTGGTTTCTCCTTTCTTTGTAATCTTTCTTTGAATTTTTTGTATGTCCTTGATAGATTTCCAGTCACCATTTAGTGCAGCTCGATAAAGCCTCCCACGCTCTATACTGACTGCTTCATCTGTAAGATGAAATTCTTCTTATTAATTAGTAAAAATCATAGTGCAACTACTTCATGAAAGGAAAAATATTGTTTCACACTAATTTGTATTCACTGTTTACATATCCACAACTGAGGTGTAAATGTCTACAATTTAACACATAAAAGTGGACATTAAAGAAAAAAAAAATGAAGAATCATATATATATATATATATATATATATATATATGAATGCTAACTTTGGTGATATCTTAGTCTGACATATCCATTTTGTTAAGAACTCATTGAATGCCCACACTATTAACCAATGGGAAAGTTAAAAATTTACCGTCGTTTGAATTGAAATCCTTTGTTGCCATTTCAACTTATTGATTGGCTTCTGTGTACCTGAAAAGGAAGATTTCAGTATTACATATAAATTGTGTGATGCATGACAAAATCTGTGCAAGTTCATTCCATAAGCCAAATTAGCTCAACAAGCACAAAGAGATATTGATTTTTGGGCTATGTTTAGTTCAAACAGGTGTATTACACATACTGTGTATTTTATAAACTAAAATCGTGCCTTTAAGTGACTGAAAAAGTCACGGTTTCATTTTATATAGTCACAATTTCAATTTATAAAATACACAGTGTGTGTACGCACTAATGTTTATCCTTGATTTTTTTGTCCCAAATGACAAACCTATTATTATAATTAGTCGCAGATTCACACGATACATGAGAATAAATAATTATTTTGTAATTGTAATATAATGTAAAATTTTTTTCTAAAATTGTTGAAGATAATTTTTTCTCTCTAAAATTTAAACAATTTCTAAAATTATTTTTTCCATCTTTCTATCTCTACAAATATATCATTATATTGTTTTGGTGTGTTTGATTAATATTATTCCTTTATAAGGTATCCATATTCTTTGAAATTATGTTATAGTATTTTTTTTTCCCCTTTTTTTGTACAACTAAACGTTTTAAGTTTCAAATAAATTATTCAAATTCTTTATTCTCTCAAAGGAGATTATTGTGATTATCAAAAATCATAACAAACTTATACTGAATATGTATAATTTATTCTCAAAATTTGATTGTAGATAATTTGTTCTCCCTCAAAATTGAACAATTTCAAAAAGTAATTTTCATCACTTTATTTTTACAAATATATAATTTTATCATTTTTAATGTTTATGATTGATATTATTCTTTTTTGAAATGGTCCATATTCTTCTAACTATTATTATTATGCATTATATTTTCCTAATTTTTTTTTGGTACAACTAAAATTTTTAAGTTTCAAAGTTATTATTTAAATTCTCATTCTCTTAAGGAAATTATTATGATAACCAAAACTTATCATATAATTATAATTGATATTACTCAAACAATTGATAGTACTTTTAACCCAAACTTGTCTTTACCCATTCTTAAGTAATACCCCAAATTGGACTGAAGTAAACAGAAATAGAATGTTCCCATTCTTAAGTAAGTACTCCAAATGGACCGAAGTGACCTGAAATAGACCAAATGGACAGAATAGACCAAATTGGACACAATAGACCGAATTAGACCGAAATGGACCGAATAGACTGAATTGGACTAAATATACCAAAGTGAACTGAATGGACCAAATTGACTAAAGTGGACCGAAATGGATAGCATGGACCAAAGTGGACTGAATTAGACTGAAATGGACTAGATGGAATAAATTGGACCGAAATGGACCGACGTAGACTGAATGGACTTTGACTGAATTGGACCAAATAACCAGGTGAACTGAATGGACTGAATAGGTTGAAGGTCATCAAAGTAGACCGAATTGGACCGAAGCAGACCAAATTGGATTGAATTGGACCAACATGGACCAAAGTAGACCGAACTGAACTGAATAGACCAAAATGGACTGAATACTGATCTATAATTAGGATAGCCAAGATTTTGTTTTGATATAAATTCAAATTCTTACATCCAAAATAACTAAGAATGAAATCAAACCAAAACTGAGAGAGAGAGAGAGAGAGAGAGAGAGAGAGAGAGAGAGAGAGAGAGAGAGAGAGAGAGAGAGAGAGAGAGAGAGAGAGAGAGAGAGAGAGAGAGAGAGACTGTGATGAGAAATTAAAAAATACAACAACAAAACATATGAACCTAAAATAGAGTTTAAAAATCACAATGATTCATTAACTTAAAATAGAGTTGCAAAACAGAATAAAAAATCAAGAGAGAGAAAGTAGCAACTTTTTAAGGAGAGAATATGAGAGAGAATAAGATGAGAAGAAAAATTGTAAAAATAAAAAAATATAGTAACAAACATCAAATTATCCAAGTCATGTTATGAAATAAAATAATATCATATTTTTATATATTATCTTTATAATGCAATATGATAACATTTATGAAATCAAAGAGAAGAAAAAAAAGATAACAATTTAAAAACACAAAACTTAATCACATCAATCAAAAGTAGAGTTCCAAATAATAATAAAAAATCATCAACAAAGTAGAGATGCAAGAAAAATAAAAGTTCCACCAAAGAATGAAAAAAAAAATTGAGAGAGAGAAATTTAGAAAAATAACTTTATTGTGTAAGAATTTTAAATTTATAGTAGGATTATGGGAAAAAGAAAAACCAAAAATAAAAGAAAATAAAGGAATAGAGAAAAAGTGATATTAAGGTAGATAGTAGTGGGAAGATGAAAAAGTAAAAGGGATGACAAAAAATAGGAGAAAATGTAACAATAAGTTGGAAAATTAATACAAGAAAAAAGAGTTAAAAATAAGAGAGAGTGTATTTGAAATAGGTGGATGATATGGCATCTAATGTAGCTTAACAGAAACGTTACAATAATAAATACTACACTTTAACTTGGTGAAAATGACCAAATACCATCATTTTCAGAAATTTGTAGCAATTAAGCACTATTTCGAAACTAAATGGGAATCTACCACTTTTTATGTACTCGAGCTCACTAAACTACCATTTAGTTCCGAAACGGTGCTTAATTGCTACAAATTTCTAAAAACGGTGGTATTTGGCCATTTTCACCTTTTAACTTTTAAATATATAGATATAGATGATTTCTACTTTTGCGCAACCAGAATTTTAATCTTTCTTTTTCTTCTTTTCTTAATTTTGTGAAAGGCTTTCGGGCCTTTTGTTTTTCGAAATGTTTGTCAAAATAAAACTGTCTGAAATTTTATTGAAGAAATAGCGTTTTGATGTTGATGTGGGGTTTTAAAGATAAAATAAATAAATAAATAAATAATGGTGCATCTAGATCTCGTAGGCAAGAGACAAAAAGAATTAAATAGATCTCTATTGAGAGAGCATCCCATATTTTTTAGATTAGTATTGGCATTTAATTTTAGTGGTGTGTGTTTGATTATTAGGTTTGAGACTTCAAGTGTTTTTTTTTTTTAAGAGAAGCTTGAGCCTTAAGTGGAATAATAAGTTAATATTCGCAATTTTTTTTTCCTCCTAACAACTGAAGATGGCAGATTGTAAATAGGAGACAATAAAGTGAATTGTACAAAAAGTTGTAAAAAATGGTTATGCCTATAGTTTTTTTTTTTTTTTTTTTTTTAATATCAAAGTAGGTGACTTGCAATACAAAGTAAATGAAATTTTAGGAAGATTAGTGTATCTACTTTGTCATCTGTTATAGAATTATTTTTTAAAAGTTTAGTTTGTTATGACATGAAAAAAATATATTTTATTCCCAAACACTTTTTTAATTTTTTTTTTCTATTTTTCTCAAAAAAAAAAAAAAAAAAAAAAAAAAAAAAAAAAAAACTCAAATGGTTAAACCATGAATGTTCTAAAGCAACACAAATATTAATACAACAAGTCTTCTACAACCACACCATTTACCACAACTTAATGATGTGATCAACTATGAATAATGGACAATCACTTTCAAATAAACTTACCACTTTTTCTTTACCACTCATAGCTGATCACATCATAATTGTGGCAAATGTAACAACCCAAGAAAAAAATGTAAATCACATTTGTATTATACTCCAAAAAAACTAGACATAATTGAGGTTTGTTGTCCTTGTTAATAAAACCCATGTCAACCTAGAATAAGTCCAATGTGGAACACCTCCCACTCACACAATATCCAACCAAATTTGGGATATCACACTGAGGCACAAATTTGATATTGTCCGCTTTCACAAATGATACAATAGGGTACACACCTTTTCTTTTCTTTTTTTCCATAACTAATAACATAACAGATTCTAATCGGTGAATAATAAAAATGGTATAATTGGTGTATCACTGTATCTTAATAAAGTGATGTCACTATAATCACAACAATTGTCAAAAATATTGTATCTCTAACATTACTCAAATCAAAAAGTTATTTTATACTATATTATTATGTTCATATTTTGTTAATATAAACTAAACAGATGGTAGTATATTTCTTATTTTATGTCTATCATTTTGTTTATATTTTATTATTTTTTTATATTGCTTTGAATTTTAGAATATTTTTTATTCTTAAATAAGGTGGAATTTTTTTCTAAACTTTGGCTCCCATAAAAATTAAAAAAAAAAAAAAAAAAAAAAATCTCGTCCTGTCCTTTTACCAATAGTATTGATGAAAGCATTGGGTTCAATATTCTCTATAAACTGCTTATGTTTGTGCCTGATTAACAAATGTATACTGAAACAAGGTGTCTGCGTGCGAAACAGTAAAAACCAAAAACACCAAGATGGTATAGGGCTAACAAACAGTCCATATTTTCGTCCAACAAAATAACAAAACATGAAAGACGAATGACATCCGGAGGAACAAAAGAATTGAATGTATGCATAGATGGTATATATACCTGAAGAGTGATTTATGTTCAAGTGGATTAAGGAGCTTCCCTCGATATAGAGACCACCAAATGTTAATACTTGAACGCAACTCCTCTACACTAGAAGTTTGGAAGTGATTGTTGAAGAGAAGAAAAGAAATGAAATGGAGGATGATTCCGATGCCCTCTTTAGTCAAGTAGTCAAAAGTTATTGATACTTGCAACATTTGTTTGTATGTCATTTGGAAAGGAATCGTGTCCTTTGATGGAGAACTGAGATAAAGGTAAAGATACTCTTTTTCGTCCTTTCCTTGTTGGCACTTTCGAAACAATGTGTAGTCTAGTCTTTTGGAAAAAGAACTTTTTTTCCTTGTCAAATCCTTATCGCTATTGGAAGGAAGCTTCTTGGTCTTATTGAGATTCGGTCTTTTTGAGATTCGAGATAAGGTACTCACTATTTGGAACCATGATTCGAGATTTGGATATTTGGGTTCGTTTCGATTCAATTTATTATTATTGAAATTGAAAATTGAAAACTGAAAACTGAAAGTATTGTAGTAAAATAATTTTGAAATGTGTAAATAGTACTGTGGGATTCATTTTTAATATTTTTTAGTACACGAATAGTACTATGAATAGTGATAAACAGTGTGTGAACAGTGATTTTTGTCTCCTGCACAGTGAATCCATGTGAGGTTACTGTTCAAGTGCAGGGAAAAAAAAATTCTGAAAACGCAGCCCACGAAAATGCAGACGTCCACCCCAAACACACACTTGCTTGAATAAGTTTAAATGTTTTTTAAAATATATATATATTTCTTCACCTGTCATTTGTTGCTCTTTACATGTTAGCTTTTGGTTCTAAATTTATGGCTATTTAAAAATTAAAAATATGCGTTTGAAAATATGTGTAGATAAAAAAAGTATGTAAAAATATGTATAATATTATTTAAAAACTGAAAATATGTATTTGAATAAGTGTACCAAACAAGGCCTAACTTTACGCTATTTTGGAAAACAATCCTGCTGTATGTGTAGCGTTAAGTGACACATGGTTGACAGATGAACAACATGGAGAGTCTTATGACTAAATATTGGTTATGTAAGAATTTATTTATTATGTCTTTTGTTCAAAGTCTATAACAGAGTGAGAGAAAGAGGAAAAAAAATCGGCAATTTGCTGAATTTGTAAGAAAAAAAATATGAGAGAGAAGAGAATCACGTGACCAAAAGTTTATATTTTGGTAATGATATTGTTGAAATAGGAGAGACATGAGAAAAAAAAATTGTTTGATTTTGGCAATGGTATTGCTCAAAAATGAGAGAGGAGAGAGAAAAAAAATTGTTTGCATTTTGGCAAAATTGGTGGAAGAGATGAGAGAGAGAAAAAATTATCTCTTTGTTTTACTTGAATTTTTTTAATCTTTCAAAAATTTATCCCACTCTTCTATAGCACACATATAGAAAGAAATAGAGTGGGGTTAGGTAATTAACTTATTATCTCAAGTTTCTAAAAAAAAAAAAAACTTATTATCTAAAAAAAAAATCTATATATCTGTATATATATAATAATAGGTGAAGCTGAGAAAAAGTCAAATTAGAATTCCAAATTAGAGTTTTAATTTTATGCTAAGCATTTTATATAAGTTTTTGAATTTTTGTGCTAAGTGAGTTATTGTATCAATTAAGTTTTCTTAATTTTGTTGCTAAATGCAAAAACTAAAGAGATTACAATAAGAACTTGGTTGGGGTTCAATGTGTTCAGCCATTAGAATGGCAACATGTGACTATTTTTATAGGGATGAAATGCACTAAGTTTACTATTCAATAAAAAAGAAAAGAAAAGAAAAAAGAACGAGCGATAGAAGGAGAGTGAAGGTCCATAAGGCAGAGAGAAAGAAAGAAATTTGAATGGCATCATCGTCAGGATAGCCTTCTATCAAAGCGCTGGTTAAGATGTAGAAACAATTGAAACTCAAGTGGTGAGAACTTTGCATTGAGAACTGAGAAGGGGTATTCTCTTTACTAGCCTGCCACAGTGCTATTCATCTTTCATTCTTCTACTAACTTTTTTTGAAAAAAAAAAAAAAAAAAAAAAAAAAAAAGCTAGGCTCAAATTCAAACTCAAACTCACTCAAATTGAAATTTCATACTTAACAATAAAAGAAGAAGGATGATCACTCCCTCAGCATATGATCTTAGAGCTCAACTGGTAAAATTACTACTTAATCCTTCCTTTACTGTTAGTCAATTTTGCTATCTTTGTTTAATTTGGTTCAAATTCAAAACCTTAATTATATTAGTAATCCACATTATTGATCACTTGAACAGACCCTCTATTTGGTTACTTGGAAAATTTGAGAGAAAAAAGAAAAAAAGTGTTCATGAATGGTAACCGTTATTATGCATTACTGTTTTTAAATAATAGATTTTATTTGTTCTTCAAATACCTGTTATTCAACGTATAATGATCAAGAACTAGTAGGCTATTTGGCTACTGAGAAAAAAAGAAGGTAAAAGAAAGAAGATTTGAAATATTGAGTCATATGCTCTGTACTGCTATAATGCTAAAAAGGGTATTGAAAAATTGGATTAGCCAAATGGTTTAATGCAGTGGCAGCTCTAGGAATTTTTCCCAAATGTATTGTTGTTTAGTTATTTCATTAATTTATTTGTCTTTTATAAACTATAATTTGTTATATTATTGTTTTATTAATTATAAAATTATTAATTGTTGTTTAGCTTAACATAATTTAATTTATTTGTCTTTTATAATGTATTGGTTAATTATACTACTTTAATTATTGTTGTTTAGCCTAACAATAAACTCTATTGCTTTAATTTGTTTGTCATTAATTATACTGCTTTAATTTG
The DNA here is from genome assembly GCA_028535165.1 of Quercus tomentella. Lineage (NCBI taxonomy): Eukaryota > Viridiplantae > Streptophyta > Magnoliopsida > Fagales > Fagaceae > Quercus > Quercus tomentella. The sequence goes on from JAPQVY010000144.1 coordinate 19,763,919, forward strand.
TTATATTGTTTGGCCCCATGTGCACATTACACTAAAAGAGCCACTGATGTGCACATTACACATCCCATGTGCAGCACAATAATTAAAGCACTAAAGCAATGTAATGTGCAGCCCGACCCCATGTGCCCATCTACCCCCACCCCACTCAACACACAAGCACGCCTCATGCCCGATGCCCCCTGCCAATCAGGAAATTTCACAATCGCACATTACACTAAAAGACAATTAATATCTCACCAACACCAACACACTACACACACCAACACCAACGGATAAGATAAACTAATAAAGTCAAATTCAAAAAGTCAAAAACAGACAAAATATTAATAAAGCTAAAGTTCGGCCAACCACAAACTCACAGTTCAAAAGAGAGAGAGTTAGTCTTATTAAAGAATAAAGAGAGAGAGAGAGTTTCATTCATTTCATAATTTTCATTTCAGTTCAAATAGAGAGAGAGAGAGAGAGAGAGAGAGAGAGAGAGAGAGAGAGAGAGAGAGAGAGAGAGAGTCAGAGAGAAAGAGAGAGAGAAGTTAGCTTAGTAAAATGAAATACCTTGAGAGAAGGAGCATTGAAGCAGTCGAGCAGGGAGGCCTGAAGGCTGAGGCCGCTGAGGTAGTGACAAGGTGACAAGCGATCTACCGATCTTTGTCCTCCGATGAGGGTGAGTGACGAGTGATGAGCGACGCGGAGGGACGAGTGAGCAACAACGACGATCTGGACTGGGCCGATTTGCAACGACGTGACCGATCTCTGACAATGAGCGAGCTGCGAGCAACGTGACCGATCCGATCTCCGTCTGTTGGCTTGAGGCTCAAGTGGCATTGCTCTGAGGGACTGAGGCGTTGCTTTGTTTTTAGGTCTGCTTTAGGCCTTTAGTGTTTTTTTTTTTTTTTTTTTTAATTTATTTATTTATTTTATTTTTATAAAGCCTTTAGTGATTTCTGATTTAAACCTTTAGGGACTAAGACGTTGCTCTTTTATTTTTATTTATTTATTTATTTTTTTTTTTGAGAATCCGTGGGTTTGCTACCTCTATAATCTATTGGGCTTGCCATGGGCTTGGCTCTGTTACAATTTTTTTTTTTTTAGATTTTAATTCAAAATTTTTTTTTGGGCTTTTTTTTTTTTTTTTTTTTGCTTGAAAGTAGAACAAATAATATATTAATTTGAGGGTGTTCCTAATTTTGTGATTGAGGGTGTTCATAATACAAAGCAAATATAAATTTTTTTTAATTATTATATATAATTTTTTTTTTTTTTTTCAGGTTAGGGTGTTCCTGGGAACACCCTGAGCTGTATATGGCGCCGCCACTGGTTTAATGTAGACTCAGCTCCTAAAAAAAAGGAAATTTAGTTGTTATTATTTAAATTTAATTTATTTATAATTTCAAATTTTGGGTTTTGTAGAATTAAGCTTTAAGATTAGAACCCCAATTTTCATGGAGGGACAAGGAACTGATTCAGCTATAGCGGCACCTCTTGCCAACTGGAGAAATGATTTTTTGAAGAAGTTTCAGTACTATTTGAACTGATCCACACCTTACTCGCTTCAGACGCGGCTAGGAACACTTGCAGTGGCAATGGTTTACTTTTTGCGTGTTTACTATGTACAAGGATTTTATGTTGTTTCCTATGGTTTGGGGATCTATGTCTTGATTCTTGAATCTCTTAATCTAGTTTTTGTCGCCAAAGGAAGACCCAGAGCTCGAAGTCTTGGATGGGGCTTCTTTGCCAATGAAAGGTTCTGATGAATTTAAACCTTTCATTCGTCGCCTCCTTGAATTTAGATTCTGGTAATTTAACATTTCTCATTTTTATTGGTCTTCTTTGTTATGCAAATTCATTTCTGGAGTGCATACATATATTTCAGGAGTGCATACGTGTTGTGTTGTTTAAATAACGAAAACTGATATTTAAACAATACAACCAAACACTCCCTTTTATTTTCCTTTGGTGTAGCTTTTTTTTTTATGAGTATTTTTTTTGGTAACTGCACTATCCCTTGTTTAATGAGTTTAAGGCTGGATAATCATTAATCACCCCTGGTTTGAGGAAATGCATTGGGAGAAGCATTTTAAGGGCCTACTTGAGGTTAAATATTGTTTGAATTATTGGTTTGGTTGTTGTTGCCATTGCAACTCATATTGGAGGGATAATCTTGTGTATTATGAAAAGCAGAATATTTAACTACTTTGTTCAATTCCTTATCTTTCCATTTACCATTTTATGTTAGATGGAGAACTGTATAGAGTGGTTGAATCTGTATGTTATAACATTCGTGACAAACTTACATGGTAGCTTTTGTGTCATTTTAAACTCCGATTCTAATTTTAATAGTATAACTATTTACATGGTAGATGTCAGACCGTGAGCTGTGTCATTTCATCTCAAAAATTGGTGATGAGGAAGACACACTCAAATCTTTTATGGTATTCGATATCACGCCACGCGAGCTTGTTTTTAGAGTGGTTGTAGGGAGTCAAATTGTAGTCCCCCCAACAATCCCTCCCTCACAATGACATTCCCGTGACTCGAATTCATGACTTTGGCTCTGATACCATTTGTCGGACTGTGAGCTGCGCCACTCCACCTAAAAACTAATTGATGATGAAGAAAACACACTCAAATCTTTTATGGCATTCAACATCACGTCACGTGGGTCTGATTTTAGAGTGGTTGTAAGGAGTCAAATTGTGGTACCCCAATAGTAGCCTTTTCATTTTAAAAGCTAAATGATTCAAGCACATTACTAGCTAGCCTTTTCATTTCTTTTAGTAACATTGTTATTGCCAAGTCTCCGTTTAGAATGTGCTTTGCTTATTTTCTCAATTTGTGAACTATACTGTATCTTTACAATATGAGATTCTTGAGGATTTGAATAATTGAATCTATTAAGTTAGCTGGCTAATTAATGTTCAACTACAAAAGGATCGCTATTTCTCCAACAAAACTGCAGTTTGGCAGAGATTAAACTATGGTGGGCAGGCCTGGTTGGATTTTTTCCCAAATGAATGAGTCTCTAAGCCTCAGGCTTTACCATGCTTGGGCTATCCTGATGGAGGCATATTTTGAGTTTCTTTTGTAATGGCCTATATATTTTACCCTTATACAATACAGTGGCCAACTTTAATGAACATCAATTAAATGGTAATAGGCTCATTCTTTTGGTGCTTGGTAGATTTTTTGAACTCATCATGTATAGAAATTCTATTTGGCCTAGGACACTGCATGTGATCTTTGTATTTTTTACTGTACCTTTTCATCTTTTTTGAAATGAAGATTTACCTATAAAAAAAAAAAAAAGTTCTGTTTGGCTTGTACTTCTTTATATATAATGAGAAACCATTATATATTTTAGAAATGTATGGTTTAAAAAAAAAAATGTAAGTTAATATCATGTATAATTTGAACTTCTTCTTAAAATAAAAAAATATAATTTAAACTGTATAATTGTGATTATTTTTAATTATACTTGTGTATGTGCATGGGGCTACACGGAGATTCTAGCTTTTTGCCCTTAATTTTTTAAAAATTTAGCAATATGCCCCTATTTCGAAACTATATAGGGATATGCCCCTGTTTCGATACTCGATTACCTTAAAATCGAGTTTCAATGAAATACTCGATTCATAGAAAATCGAGTTATGCCCAATAAAACTTTAAAAAAAAAAAAAACAAAAAAAAAAAATGCATGGAACTCGATTTTAGGGAAGTCGAGTTCTAAAACGCCGCTATAGGGCTTAAAAACGCCACTATAGGGCTCCTTGAACCTGGTATGGGACTTATAAAATTTTTTTGCAGGAAAACGCCGCTATAGGGCTTAAAAATGTCACTATAGGGCTTAAAAACGCCACTATAGGGCTCATTGAACCTGATATGGGGACTTATAAATTTTTTTTTTTTTTGCAGGAAAACGCCACTATAAGGCTTTAAAACGTCACTATAGGGCTTAAAAACGCCACTATAGGGCTCCCTGAATATGGGGTGATCACACTATAAAATTTTTTTTGCATGGAACTCGATTTCCTGAATGTCGAGATCCATGCAAATTTTTTTTTTTTTTTTTTTTTTTAAAGTTTGATTGGGCATAACTCGATTTTCTACGAATCGAGTATTTAATTGAACTCGATTTTAGGGTAATCGAGTATCGAAACAGGGGCACGCCCCTATATAGTTTGCAAACAGGGGCATATTGCCAATTTTTTTTAGAAATTAAGGGCATATTACCAGAATCTCTGGGGCTACACACTAGTTAACTTAAATTATGACTTAATTTTATCGAAATTTTGAGAAACAAAAGAATGCACTTATCAGATTTCATGTTCACTAAGTTACCCCAAAATGGAGGTCGAAAAAGTGTGGACTTCCGAAATTTGTAAAGTCAGCTGAACTTATAAATGAAGAGGAAAAGTTTTTTTCCGATCTTTTTATTTCATAGTTCTCAATAATGAAATTGCCAATATCTTCTAGCTGTTTGCAACTTAATTAGAAAATGCAATCCAAATAAATCTAAAATCTTCTGATCTCTCAATTGTTCATTTCTTATTTATATTTTTTCAACCATTGAAGATTCGTTGGGTCTATGCAACAGGTTTTATGGGCATAGTCTTCTTTACTCATAGTTATCAGTTTCTCTCTCCCACTCTTTTTCTGTCCAATTTTGGCAATATTATTACCAAAATATAAGCAATATTTTTTTTCATCTCTTTTCTCTCTTACATTTTTTTTTTCATAAATTCGGTAAACACCATTGCCAAATTTTTTTCTCTCTCCTCACTCGCCTAGTAAACTTTGAACAATACACATATTACAAATAAATTCATATTTATCTAATATTTAGCCAAAAGACTCCAACATGAATGTACATATTACTTGTAATTAAATAGCTTAAAAAATCTTAAAAAAAAAACTTTAAATAAATTCTAAAATCTAATCAAATAAGATAATTTATTTTAATTTATATATATATATTTTTTTTTCCATTTTAGCTGCACATGGATGAACACAATGAACAAACCTCTTGGTTGTTAAATGTGAAAAAAAATTCAAATATCAATCCACCAAAGTTGTTTCAAAGAATTGGAACCCAAAAACATGTTTGAAATCTCATACAGGAATAAAACAAATTTGAACAGGCAAAAAACTGATTTCCCAACAAATTCAGTTTCTTTATCCCCCCCCCCCCCCCCCAAAAAAAAAAAAAAAAATCAGTTTCAAACCCATAAAATTCAAACACAGGAAATTGACCCATCAAAGCAACCCAGTTTCTCAAAAAACAAGCAACCTAGACGGAACCATGAAACCCATAAACCCATCAAAGCAAAATCATTGAACCTGATGATGCTCAGATCGTCAGTCAAGTACGATCGTCCAGATTGAATTCGTCCTCCACCAACCCAATCCTCAAGAACGAGTGAAGGGAAGAACGGATGTAGTTTGCCGGCGTAGTGCCTGCCAAAAAGTCTCCGATGCCAAAGTCAGAAAGATTGACAAAAGAGAGCTATGAAAATAATATGCTAGAGTTTTTGCCTTACCTCCCCCCTTTTGGGGTTATGTATTTATATGCATGCACTCACGGGTGGTTTCTTCTAGCCGTTGGTGGAGCTTTGATGGAGACTTTATTTTTGCATCGTAACGCCCCTGCGGGGTGTTAATGGTGAGCTGCTCTTCCCAACGGTCCGAAGGCTGATTAATATTTTATAACGGATGATCGAGGGGTGGAGGTGGTTTTACTCGTCCTTAAGGGACGGCCATTTCTTCCAGGACGAGCTTGGTTTAGGCCGTCTGTCACTAGTCATGAATGTATGGATGATGATTATTTGATCGAGCCTATCAGCTGCCCCCCTATTCCTTGATCGTCCACATCTCGGACGGTCGTAGGAATATGAAACGATTTATCTTATACATATATATATATATATATATATATTTTTTTTTTACAGTTGTGGCGTTTGGGGTTTTGCTCCGCATTGATTGCTTAATGGCGGCTGTGGCTCACTTCGCGACCACGTGGTCGATTTTCTTTGGCTGGGGGACCTCGTTTCCGGTGAAAGCCATTTCAGTTTTCCCGCAATTTCCAAGGCAGAACCTTTTGATTTCTTTGGCCTTTCCTTTTCTTATTTCTCATCTTCTGTGCAGTTGGTTTCTCCCTCACTTGCACGTTTTGCTCCTAGTCTTCTCAGTTTTCCCCCTAATTTCCAGGTACGCCCCCCATTTATGCCTTCTTTCCTTTCTGAATTTTGCTTGTATCTGTGTCTTTTAAGTTCTTTCTCCTTTCTGCACTATCCCTTCTTACTGAGTGGTGTTGTTCCTCTTTAATGGTGGATAACTTCGAAGTTAAGCGTAACTCTCCCTCTGTAGCATTTCTCTTTGCCCGATTAGGAGCCTTAGTGGAACTTTCCGGCGACCCATTGGGTGCGCTTTCGCCTAACGGTTCATACCCACAAGTTGAGGAGTTTGTTTATAGGGGTAGCGGGTTAGGATTGGCGTTGGGTGTCTTATACCCTTTACTATTAAAATCTCAGGTCTGGTTTTGGTCCGTTCGAAGGGTCCTAAGAGGGAAACATATGGGTTTTGAGGAAGGGTCAGGTGACTTAGAGAGGGGCTCGTCCTCTTACGTAGGTGAGGAAGGGGCCAGGATCGATACAACGACCACCGAGCCTTCTCGCGCTCCCTCGTCCTCCCATTCTCCCGCTCCGGCCATCGTCCATCCTTTCCATGCCCTCAAGGAAAATTGTTCCTTGAAAATAGAGGTTTTTAGCAAATTTAAAGATAGGTTTCAGTTTCTTGAGGGGACCAGAGCTCGTCTTCCCAAGAAGGATGAAAAGGCTTGCGCCTTTGCCCACAGGGAAGTTTGCTTTTATGAGGCTGCTTTTTCGTGTGGCCTCAGGTTCCCCGTCCATCCGTTCATCATGGAGCTTCTTCATCATTTTAACCTTGCACCGGGGCAACTTATGCCCAATTCTTGGAGAATAGTTGTTAGCTGTATGGTGATTTAGACCACCATCGCCGACGGAGACATGATCACGGTCAATGAGTTCGTCCATCTGTACCGTCTGAAAAAGTCCAAGGAATTTGGATATTATGAGTTTGTACCTTGGAATAGGAGGTCGCGTCTGGTAGTTGATCTCCCGTCGTCCTTTCGCTACTAGAAGTCTAGATACTTCTTTGGGGGAACGTTCCTAGGCTGCTGCGCCGGTGGGAGACCGCTTTGATTGGTGCGTTTGCTCCTTATGAGATGCCCCTTCCCTCCTTTTCTCTCATTCTCTCTTTTTTCTTTTTTTTTTTCTTTTTTTTTTTTTTTTTTAATTTTCCCTTTGCTGTTGTATTTGCAGTGAAAGATCGTTCAGAGCTCGAGAGCCAATTCGAAGAGCGGGTTCAGGTGGCAATCAGGTACGCGAGGACGATCGAAGATTTTGGTGACTTGATCGACCCGCGCACTTTAGCTCGTCACTGTTTGGGGCCGGAGCCTTCCCTCTACGTCCTTAGTACCCTCGGTCGAGAAGAGAAAAAGCGTAAGTTGTACTTTCCACTAGATTTGTCTTCTTTTTCTTCGTCCTTAACTTCTTATCCTCTTTTTATTCGTCCTTAACTTCTTTCTCTCTTTTGCGTAGAAATGACGACCAAGTTTAATAAAGAGATGTACAAGAAAATTAAGGACAAGAAGAATGAGCCTCTTTCCAACATAGGTCAGAGGAGGTTGAGAATTACAGATAAGGAGGGGGAGAAAGAGAAGGAGGTGGTGGAGAGGGGTTCGTCCACACCTGCCCTTGACCTGGATGAGGGTTTGGCTGCTTCTCCTGGCATTTCGGTTGAGGAGGTGGCTCCTCCTCCCAAGAGGCAGAAAATGGCGAGCAAGGGGAAGGAGAAAGTTGGTGCCAGTGTTTGGTCGGACGCCGAGACGGCCATGGACCATGCCATCGAGCTCCTTACCCCCAGGGAGATGAAGGAAATTACGAGCATTCCTTCCCACGAGATGGTGAGCCGTCATGTTCACAAGCTCGTGCAGGTAATCCACCACATTTTTGTCTTTGTCTTTAACTGCTTGACCATTTTTGTTGGTTTTGATTGAACTTTTTGTCCCCAGGTGTTGGGGGAGACCATGCACATTACCACACAGTATCTGGCAAATGAGGAGAAGGCCGTCGTGGCCAACTCGAAGGTGGAAGCACTGGCGGCTGAAGCTTCGGGCTTGCGGAAGGACTTGATCACAGCCATGGATTCCCTCAACACTTCCAAGGAGCAGGTTCAAGTCTTGACGGAGCAGCTGGACGCTGAAAAGCAGTCGGTGAAGCAGAAGGACGAACTCCTGGCAGCAGCTGCCCAGAAAATGAAAGTAGCTGTGGCCAAGGCCGTCACTGCATTTCAAACCATGGAAGAATACAACACCATCCTGTTCCAGTGGTACTTCAAGGGGTTCGAGCTGCTTCGGAGATATTTGATCAAGCATGGACCTGGTACGAACCTTGAAGACTTAGACTTTGAGGCCGTTGACAAGGAGATCGAGGAGGATGAAGCAGCTCAGACAGCGGCGTCTACCGGTGCGGAACCTTCCTAGGCAAACAAGGACGATGATGTGGCCC